>CP094636.1:31933860-32378745 GCA_023657505.1 Camelina hispida | reverse complement strand
AGAGTTGGTAAGAATATAATATTGAGGGAAATAACCAAATTATCTAGAAGTTTAAAAAATATATCATTGATGTTACATTCAAATTAATGTAATTTACTTTTAAAATGAGTGTGCTATAATCTATTTATTGAACATGTTTATAGGTTAAAGAAAAAATTAGCTCAATTATTTGAGTCCCTCTAGCCATCTCCGCTTTTTGCTCACACCTGCCTTTGATAGGTGACCTATCACATATTAGTAAAACCAACTTAACCACTAGAGTGAAGCCATGGATGACGAGAGAAACCACAACACATCTTTGTGTAAGCAGTCGGTGAGCTCAACTCCTCGGGGAAGCCTGGAACTGGACATTCCCGTCGTTGATCTAAGCGTTTCTGATGAAGAGCTCCTGGTGCGTGAGGTGACGAAAGCGAGTGAAGAGTGGGGAATTTTTCAGGTGGTTAACCATGGGATTCCAACCGAGCTGATGCGGCATCTGCAAGTGGTTGGGAAACAATTCTTCGACCTCCCAGAGGCAGAAAAGGAAGCCGTGGCGAAAGAGGAAGACATTGAAGGATACAAGAGGAACTATCTAGAAGGTATAAAGGCTTGGGACGAACATCTGAGTCACAGACTCTCCCCACCCTCTGTTATCAATTATAAATATTGGCCTAAGAATCCTCCCCAGTACAGGTACGTACGTACGTTTCAAATAAAATCATATTAGAAAAATAATTCAAAAACAAATTGGTAACGAGCTAGTGAACTGACTAATTCATGTTTTTACGTTATATAATTTATTTCGCCTAAAAAAACTCAAACTCAAAAAGTTGGATTGTTGTTGATATTTGGGGCATGGCCGTTTCAGGGAGGTGAATGAGGAGTACACGAGACATATGAAGAAGCTAACAGAGAAAATTCTTGGTTGGTTATCAGAGGGACTAGGGTTACCGGCCGTGGCGTTGTTACAAAATTTAGGTGGCGAAATGGCAGAGTATGTGATTAGGGTCAATTACTATCAGCCGTCTCCAAAATCGGACTTAGCCATAGGAGCCGCTGTGCACACGGATGTAGGGGCAATCACACTTCTCGTGCCCAATGAGGTTCCTGGACTTCAAGTCTTCAAGGACGAACAATGGCTTGACGTTGAGTATATCAACTCAGCTGTGGTTGTTTTCATAGGCGATCAACTCATGGTCTCGTTGACTGTTCAATTTTTTTTTTCTTTCTTTTTGTCCTTAATTTAGTAATTATGATAAAATATATATTGTTTTTAGTATATTGAGTTGGAAACGTTTGGGAATTGATTTGTGAATTAAAATAAATTGCAGAGGATGAGCAACGGGAGGTACAAGAATGTGCTTCACAGAGCAATGTTGGATAAGGAGAATGTGAGGATTTCATGGTTTTTGTTGCGCCTAGGCATGATTTGTTGGTCGGACCTTTGCCGGAGCTTACCGGAGACGAGAATCCTCCTAAATTCGAGGGTGTAGTTTATAAAGACTATTTGCACCAGATCTTTGAAAAATGGGCGGTCGACAAGCTATACAGTTCATAAATCGTCTCTATTGAATTACTTATGCGAACAAAGAATCCTTCAATAAATTATTATGAACTGTCCAAGTCTTTCGTATCTAATTTTTTTCTTTTGTTTTGCTAGTTACGTTCACATGATTACTGTTTTTTATTTAAAGTGTTTTTTTACACTTAATGAATAATAATTCTCACAAATAACACAAAATTTGTCCATTTTAGTGGCTAGAGTATTTCTTATTTACTTATTATAATAACAGTATAAACATAAACTAAAATTAAAATTAACTCAGTACGGACTCTCTCAGACTCAGTTATAGTAGTTTTCTTAATGATATTAAAAAAATATGTCATTTACATTGTGTAGATGACTATTTAGTTTGTGATTAATGCACGGGAACCAGATACACGATGTTACACTGTATAGACTGAATAGTTAATCTTTATGAAAAAGTGACAATACAAAATAGTCATATGCGTATAAACTAAATTAATAATAATTCTTTCTATTTCTGTCGTCGTGATAAAATAGTTCAATACCTATTTTTATATTATTATTTTCCGTGTAACTAACGATGACTGTGTTGACTTTATTCTGAGGATGATATCATTATTTTATTAAATTTTGATATTATTTTATTTTCTTTTCATGTCTAAAGTCGGTAAGGAATTCAAATAACCAATTATTAAAGTTAAAAATCTGATTGATGTTACATTCAAATATAATCTACTTACTTATTAGGTTAACCTCAAAAATAAATACAGTTTAACTTGATGTATTAGTTTTTACGTTGTCAATTGAAGTTATATTAGCGCAAGCAACAACAGGCAACCCCAAATCCAATCATACGCCACCTTCCCCTATGTAAATTCATACCGCAACTTCTCTCTCTGATCAACTTAAGTCTCTAAACCATTAAGTTATATTACGATCCAAATCCGCCATTTTTTCCAACGAAAACGAAGCAAAGAGATTCATAATACTGAAAACCACAATGGAGATAAATACAAACCAAGGCATTTCTTCGCCGGACATCCCCGTCATTGATCTAAGTAACCAGGATGAAAAGCTTGTGGCACGTGCGGTTGTAAAAGCGAGCGAAGAGTGGGGGATTTTTCAGGTGGTTAACCACGGAATCCCAACGGAGCTGATAAGGCGGTTGCAAGAAGTTGGATCACAGTTCTTTCAGCTTCCAGAGTCGGAGAAGCAAGCCGTAGCAAAGCCAGAGGACTCCATGGACATAGAAGGATACATGACCAAGTACGAGGATGTAGCTAGAAATGCATGGGTCGATCATCTCTTTCACAGGCTCTGGCCACCATCGAAAGTTAACTACAGATTCTGGCCTAAAAACCCTCCTGAGTACAGGTATAAGATCGATCCACTCATTGCTAATATATATTGGTCTTAATTAGGTTACATATATGTTTATAAAAAAATAGACTTAATCCTCAAAAACAATTTTTTTTTTTACCACGCGCGGGTTATGACAGGAAGGTGAATGAGGAGTACACAAGTCACATGAAGAAACTAGCAGAAAAAATCATGGAATGGTTATCAGAAGGGTTAGGGTTACAGCGTGAGGCGTTGAAGGACGGTCTAGGTGGCGAAACGGTGGAGTATCTGATGAAGATCAATTACTATCCGCCGTGTCCGGATATGGATTTGGTCCTTGGAGTTCCTGGTCACTCCGATATCAATGGTATCACACTTTTGGTCGCTAATGAGCCCTTAGGACTTCAGGTTTTCAAAGATGACCACTGGATAGATACAAAGTATACCACTTCTGGTATCATCGTCATCATTGGTGATCAATTCCTAGTAAGAAAGTTAATGAACTTGAGAGACCATAGTTTGTTATTTAGCCATTATGTGTGTTTCCATAGGTTTCGTAGAACCATGCATGGGTTTTTAAAGAAGTTTCATATTTGTCTTGGGATATATTGTGGATATTGCAGAGGATGAGCAATGGGAAGTATAAGAGTGTGCAGCATAGAGCGACGAGGGATAAGGAGAAGACGAGAATCTCGTGGCCGGTTTTTGTGGAATCTAACCTTGATCATGTCTACGGACCTTTGCCGGAGCTAATTTCCGGCGACGATGGTGCTCCCAAATTTAAGTCTTATGTCTACAAAGATTACAAATTTCGTAAGCTTAACTGGCTTACTCTTGATTGAGTAAAAAAAATCTCATAACCAAAAACAGATGAGATCAGATCATGACCAATTGTTTCTTTATTGGGTTATTGCGTCGGCTTTAATAATGAGTGTTGAAGTTGTGTTTCTATATACTTTATCAATCTCAGCATTGTGTATGTGGTGTGTTGTTGTACCTTGTACGTATTTTAAAATAATTAAATCTGGATTGTAACGTTTTAATAGCATTATTTTATCTACGTTGATCTCTCGTTTATTTTGTTTTTTAGCTCTCACAGGTAAGTGTTATTCGTAGCTTTCACGTTTCCTTTTTTTTTTGGGACAAACTCTTTCACTTTTCCTTTTTCCCAATTATTTGAGACAAAAAATTTGCTATCTTTTCCTTTCACGGATTTTGCGTGGATTTTAATTTTTGCTAATTTTAAATTTCCACGTGAGATTTAGTCTTGAAATTTAAACCAAGCCTTGTAAGTTCTTTCTTCCTAATTCCCAAACCAAATCATGTCGGTCTCGGACAGGATCCTTATACAAAAAGACAGTATATAAAAGGAAAAAAAAAAAGATTTTTTTTTGGTTGGTAATCTGCATATAAAAATAAAAAATGGGAAAAAGAAAGAATTATCTTGGTTGAAGTTAAAGCACAACATTTTTACATAATCTTGCTTCGTAATTCATTTCCAGAACTACAAATCTACAATACAAGTTGAAACCCAGAGCTTCTAATGATTTACCAAGGCAAACCAATGTTCGGATTGTTTGGTTGGCAGAACTCAGTCACTTGCAAGAGATGCACAATAATTTATATACGTTCCAAATAGTTACGACCACCTATAAAGTTAGGCGCTAGTACAATTATCGTGTAGTTACAACTTTTTTATTGTCGGATCATTATCACCTAGTCCAAATGTCAGTGGGTGGTACGGTGCTTTCATTTTTTATATCGGCCATCAGCTTTTCAAGAATCATATTACCTTTTATCCCAATGAAATCTCCCCACTTGCAAACTAATGATTGCTTACAATTTGTTTTGTTTTTCATCGTTTTAGAGCTTGGACAGTGAGCAAAAACTGTGGAAGTCTCTCAAATAATTTATTTTAATATAAAATTTAATTTATTTGTCTATTTAAAAAAAAAAGAATTTAGAACTCATCACATGATAATATGTGAAAATAATCTTTCAGAAAAAAATATAAAATGTGGGAGAAAGAGTTGAGAGTCGAATTCTCATCTTTACGCTATTACAGTTATTGTAGTTACAAGACTTTTGCTGGGCCATTATCACATGATCCAAATGTCACATGATGGTGCTTTCAGATCTTAATATCTAGCCATACTTCGAATCATCCTCAGCCCAACAAAATCTTACCATACTTATCCATTAATGCTTGCTTACAAACATTTTTTTGTCATCTTATCAACCTACTTGACAACACAGTACTATTACCAAACAAAGTGAAAAACAAGAGAAGCCACAAATGATTGAGTGGAATGTGGGTATTTTTCTAGTAATATAGATATTTTTATATGCCTGTTACTTAAAATTTTAGAAACATGT
Organism: Camelina hispida; assembly: GCA_023657505.1. Lineage (NCBI taxonomy): Eukaryota > Viridiplantae > Streptophyta > Magnoliopsida > Brassicales > Brassicaceae > Camelina > Camelina hispida. Next base: position 32,373,521 of record CP094636.1, on the reverse strand, counting down.
AGTAGACATAATATTTGAGTTCACTCGAATGGTACTTGCATGTAATAGGCCTGAACTTAGCAGGATTATCTCAAATAATTAGCTCCGGCAATGGTCTGATGACCACTAACGGATTAGCATCCACAAAAACAGGCTATGACATCCTCTGCTTTTCCTTATCCACTATTACTCTATGCAACACATTCTTGTACTTGCCGTTGCTCAGCCTCTACAAAATTCCACAAAATTTTATCGGTCCAAATTAAATTCCCCTTTGACATATATGAGACGAGAGAAACCACAACACATTCTCGCTCCAAAAATATTATCTTCTCCTTTTAATTTAAGCCCCTTTTTTAGCCTTCTCTTATCCTTGTCACATCTATCAAATACAAGAAAAAACAGGACACTAGAGTGAAGCCATGGAAGACGAGAGAAACCTCAACACATCTTCTTCGTCTATCCCGTCTTTGCGTAAGCAATTGGCGAGCCCAAATCTTGGGGGAAGCAAGGAACTGGACATTCCCGTCGTTGATCTAAGCGTTTCTGATGAAGAGTTCCTGGTGCATGAGGTGACGAAAGCGAGTGAAGAGTGGGGAATTTTTCAGGTGGTTAACCACGGAATTCCAACTGAGCTGATGCGGCAGCTGCAAGTGGTTGGGAAGCAGTTTTACGACCTCCCGGAGGCAGAAAAGGAAGCAGTGGCGAAAGATGAAGGCATTGAAGGATACAAGAAGAACTATCTAGAAGGTGGTAAGGCTTGGGACGAACATCTGCTTCACAGACTCTCTCCACCCTCAATCATCAACTATAAGTATTGGCCTAAGAATCCTCCCCAATACAGGTACGTACTTTTCCTAAGATAATGGTAGACTAACTCATGTTTTTAGGTTATAATATATTTCATAACAAAATCTCAAAGTCAGAAGTTGGATTTTCGTTGATATATTGGGACGTGGGGGTTTCAGGGAGGTGAATGAGGAGTACACAAGGCATGTGAAGAAGCTAACAGAGAAAATTCTTGGTTTGTTATCAGAAGGATTAGGGTTACCGTCAGTGGCGTTGACACAAAGTTTAGGTGGGGAAAAGGCAGAGTATTTGATTAGGGTTAATTACTATCCGCCGTCTCCAAAAGCAATAGGAGGTTCGGCGGCGCACACCGATCTAGGGGCAATCACACTTCTCATCCCCAATGAGGTTCCTGGACTTCAAGTATTCAAAAACGAACAATGGTTTGACGTTGAGTATATTAACTCCGCTATGGTTGTTTTCATCGGCGATCAACTCATGGTACTCTTATTGATTCTTTTTTTTTTTTCTATTCTTAAGTTATTATGATAGATAAAATATATATATTAGGTTAGATTTGGGAACGTTTAGGGGGTTGATTTGTGGATTCAAAATTAATTGCAGAGGATGACCAACGGGAGGTTCAAGAACGTGCTTCACAGAGCGAAGTCGGATAAGGAAAGATTGAGGATTTCGTGGCCTGTTTTTGTTTCGCCTAAGCATGATTTGTTGGTCGGACCTTTGCCGGAGCTTACCGGAGACGAGAGTCCTCCAAAATTCGAGACTTTAGTTTATCAAGACTATTTGCACCAAACGATGCAAAACTGGGCGCTCGACAAGTTATACAATAAAGAATCCACAGATCTTCTGAAAACCCATTAACAAAGAATCCCTCAATCCACCTCTTTGGAGTTTCATAACCAAAAAGAGATGAGAGAGGATATCATGAGTTATTGGCTCTTTCTTGGGTTATATATATTGCGTCTGCTTTTTTAATGAGTGTTGACGTCTTCCTCTAATAATCAATTTACAGCATTGTGTATGTTGTACATTTTATTACAATCAAATTTGAATTGTAACGTTTTAATCGCATTATTTGTTCTGCGTTGATTTATTGTTTATTTTGTCTACTACTACTACTACTGGTCACGTGTGGATTTTCGAAAAGAATATAACACACAATACTCATTATATTTCTAGATCCAATGATATTCAAAAAAGTATCTATAAAGATACTTTTGAGTGTAATAATGTGGGTATTCTTCTAGTAATAGTATTATCTTTTACATGCCCATTATTTAAAAATTTAACAATATGAAGTAAACACACAAGACTCATCATTATATTTGAGTTCAATCGACTGGAAGTTTAAAGAGTCTACGGTACTTAAAGTCCTTGCATGTAATAGGCATGAACTTAGCGGGATTATCGCCGGTAATTAGCTCCGGCAACGGTCTGATGACCACATCAGGATTAGCATCCACAAAAATCGGCCATGACATCCTCTTCTTTTCCTTATCCACTACTAGTATATGTCCCGTGCATAAGCACGGAATTATAATTTGATTACAAATAATATATAACTAATTATTACTTTGTAATATAGTAATTATATCCTTAAGTACTTTACAATAAAAAATTTTGGTTGACTCATTAAAAATGTTAATAAAAATAGATATTTTAATTGCTTATTTTTGGTGTAAGTATATGAACAACAAAAATATAAATGTTACTTACACTATGATGTTTTGTGATCAAATAATATATATTATCCATCTTCACATTTCTCTCCATTTTCTCAGGTACTTTCTCTCTTTCTTTTGGTGCTACTGCTAACTATACATAAACTCACACAAACTCCCGAATCATCTACAGCAGAAAAACATAAATAATTAGAATTATGTTTTCCAACTTATCATCCACAAACAATATATATGATGCCATTTTTACTATTCATTGTTATCTCACCAATAACGCCAAAACAAAGAAGAACTTCAAATGTATGTGTAGCATATATGCACCACGGTAAATCAAGCTTCATGTAGCAAACAACCACAATCGTACCTGCAATTATATTGACAAAACGACCTTCAAAATTACAAATCAAAAGTAATTCCAGATTCTATAGTGATCGTAAGAAGGTGTGGATGAACAAAAGAATCACCTTCTGAATAAATAAAGAAGACGATGAAAACGGTGGGAAACTTCAAGGGCGGTGAGTATGAATGGGATTTTTTCTTGGTCGGGCTCCGCGGTCGAGCAAAAAGGACGGTTCCAAGATGTAATTGAAAATTGTCATGTTCGTAAATGTAGTTTCAGTTTTTGCAGATAATTTAGTGGTGGTGGCTTGGTGAAACTGAGAGGAGAATTGTGATATATATGGTGATCTGAAAAAGATCAGTTGATAGAAGTGGTGAAAGTGGGTAGTTTATTTGAGGATCGTGGAAAACAAAGAACTCTAGATTATGGGTTTTACATTTTCGTAAAATTTTAAAGTGGTTCAGTTTTTTCTCATTCTTTTTATCGACAAATCAGTTTTTTTTTTTTTCTCTTTTACACTGAGTGTTGTTAAAGTTTTCGTTGATTTATTTTCATTTTTTAAAAAATATCTGATGTGGCTTGATGTTATTAGACATGTAACTTGTGCTTTATAGGATAAAGGATTGCTCTATGCAACACATTCTTGTACTTGCCATTGCTCAGCCTCTACAAAATTCCACAAAAATGTGATTATTTTAAAAATCAACTGATGTTTCATTAAATCATTAAGAGACAAACAAACCAGAATCTGATCGCCAATGTTGACGGTTATGGCAGAGGGAATGTAGTGGACATCGAACCAGCGATCGTCCTTGAAAATTTGGAGCCCTGAAACTTCATTCGTGACGATGATTGCGATTCCAATGATATCAGTGTGCTCTGGTACTCCTAAAGTCAAATCCGGTTTGGGGTCAGGAGGGTAGTTGTTGATCCTCATTACATACTCGGTCGAGTCGCCGCCAAGACCTTGTGATGACTGCACAGACCAGTCCGGTTTTTCAACCTTATTTGTTTGTTTTATTTGTCACGCCTATTGTTTGAATCTAATATAATAAGGACAATTCTTGGGTTCACTCCTAAGGTGAACCCTTTTGTTCACTTCTCCTTATTTTAGCCAATGAGAATCTGACATGTCATAATATATTTAAGAACCTATTTATTCATCTCCTTATAAAATAAGGAAACAAAATCTGTATACATTATTATAAAATTAAAAACTTAAACCGCTTATTTATAAACCCAAACCGATATATAATTTATTGTAATTGTAAAATCTAAAAGCTTACCGGAGATCATTTCAATAAAAACATGGTGGGCATATAGGTTTTTGACTTGCCTTTCTTCCTTTTGTTGGGAGGCATTTATCTCCGAGAAGGGTACGAAGCTACTCTATAGTCAAAGACTGAAAGTTTCACACTATGAGATTTCAAAGATTTTGATTGAGACGGGTGCATTATTATCATTTGAAGTTTTAGTAATTTATTTTTAACATTTTAACTATAATTCTTTTATCAATATCTATGATGCATTAATTTCTGTTGCAGATATAGAAAATTAAAGGTTCAAATCTATACTAGTATTTTTTGAAATAGATCATTGTTTTCATAAGAATGATAATGTAATGACATTGTTGTATCCATATATCTGCATAAATTGTGGTTCAAAATTTTAAAACCGGACATATATTATTCAATATATTGAAAATGAGAAGTTTCAACATCCCACGTTGGGTAAAATGTTTAGAAAATGATTCAAAGTAATATTATAAATAAAATTGTATTAAATAAAAGTTATTATGTAAGTAAGTCAAAACACAGGTTAACAACTAAAGGATAAATATGACAAAAGGCCCACTAGATGAGACCTGACCTTTACTGGACTATAAAAATAAATTTAACGATGTCTTAAGTCCACACCTTTATTGGATTTCACGAAGCCCATTAGTTTGGTGTAAATAAAAAGAAAGAAACCCTAATACGGATCGAGGGACTTGTGTCTGTTATTAGATTTTTAGGGTTGGAGGGATGAGCAGTCTCGTCGTCTCAAGGAGGTGGGAGGAACCGGCGAAGGCTGCTAAAATAGCGGTATGGTGGGACATGAAGGACTGTCCGATCCCCGAGGGTTATGATGCTCATCTCTTCCGTCCGAGTTTAGAAGCGGCATTCAAGAGTGTTGGCTACTCTGGTCCTGTCTCGATCACTGCCTATGGCGACCAAACACAAACCCCTGATCACCTCTTGCAAGTGCTCTCTTCCACTGGAGTCGCTATTGCACATACCAGACCAGGTTAGTCCAAATTTTATCGATCTCTGGAAATTTCCTCTATATATATTTAAACTGGAAGTAGCACTGACACGGGAACTGGTTCGGTAGTACTATAATAAAACTACACATTTATCCTCACTCTTTTTTTGTGTGTTCAGCTCTGTTCTGTTTATTTCTTTTATTGAATAAACTCCCAAATAGTAATTAGTAAAATAATTTAGCAAACGCTTAATAAGTTAATAGCTGACTACTGGCTGGAACAGAAAGCACATTTAACCTCACTTTTGGTGTTTTTGCTCTGTTTTGTTTTGTTTAACAAACGGTTAATAAGTTAATTTAGCTAAAGTAATCCTTTTTTTTCCTCTGTACTGGAACAGAAAGCACAAACGCACTCATGTATGCGGATATGGTGGAATGGCGAGGTAAAAATCCTGCTCCGGCTTCAATGATGATCATATCCAATCAGGTGCACACTGTCTTCGCTTGGGATCTGGCCCGGCTACAACAACGGACGATATACAACCTTTTTCTGGTTTATTCAATCAAGTATCAATATATGACAATCCTGAAAACTTGTAGAGAGTGGGTTTGGGAAAGATTACTAGGGTACGCGGATGATGATAATAATGAGACCAGAAGGGCACCACTTGTTCAGGAGAAGTGCAGTGACACGGGCGAGTTATCATCTGCCACGCTTTACTGCAAATCTTGCAACTTGGATTCCCAAAGCCCTGAAAATTTCAGGAAGCATCTCTCGAGTTATAAGCATAAACGAGAAGTACGTATCCTCAATCTATCTCTCTCTCTCTATATATATACTTGTATATGAATTGTTTCATTGAGCAACTACCTCTGTTTCCACTCTCTGTCAAGCAGGAGGCTATAGACCCTACGGAGACAGTAGTTGACTGTGTAACAGAGGAGTGGGCAAAGGACTACCCAGCGACGCCTGAATACGCGACAGCTCAGATAGCGGTGTGGTGGGACTTGTTTGAATGTCCGATCCCCAAGGGATATGATGCTCGTCGGGTCCGGCCGAGTTTAGAAGCGGCATTCAAGAATCTTGGCTACTCTGGTCCTGTCTCCATCACTGCCTTTGGCGACCTAAACCGTATCCCTGATCACCTCCTTGTAGGGCTCTCTTCCACTGGAGTCAATGTTGTGCATACCGGTTACGGTTAGTCCATTTGGTTATCCATCTTTGGAATTTAGGGCGGTTTAAAAATATTCATCGTCTATGCCTACTGATCAATGCTTTCCTTTGTTGAAACAGCTTACAAAGAAACTCTAATTTATTCAGATATTGAGATTTGGGTAGATTCTAATCCTCCTCCGGCTACTATTATGGTCATAGCGAATAGGTTGGAACCGGTCTATCCAGTTTCTCTTGTCAAGCTACTACAAGTGCAAAAACACAAGCTTTTTCTGGCTTATTTATCTAGGCCTCGCAAAATGTCTGCCCTGCTCACTTCTGCCGAGTGGCTCTGGGAAAGGTTACTTGCAGGTGTTTGTTTGTCTGTCTGTCCTCTCATCGATCATCCAGTACTGTTTGACGTAACCATTAAACTAATTACGATAATTTCTTTTCCACAGTTTCAGAGACAAAAAAACACGTTCTTCACAAGTGCAGTACAAGTGAAAGTTTTTCCACAGTTGCAGAGACAAGAAAACACGTTCTTCACAAGTGCAGTACAAGTGAAAGCTTTTCCACTCTTTCAGAAACAAGTGGACACGTTCCTCACAAGTGCAGTAAAAGTGAAAGTTTTTCCACTCTTTCAGAGGCAAGAAAACACCTTCTTCATAATGGAAGTAAAAGTGGAAGTTTTTACACAGTTTCAGGGGCAAGAGTACACGTTTTCTCCACTTGTTCAGAGGCATTTAGACACGTTATTCAGAAGTTCAGTAAAAGTGAAAGTGATAGGGGTGAATCTACCTCAACATTTAATTGCGAAATATGCTTCTGTTATTACGAAAGCCTAGATGATTTCAGGACGCATCTCTCAACTGAAGAACATACACAACAAGTAAGTTATCCCTCTCTCTGTCTCCTTGTATCATAATTAATATTGTGTCATTGTCTAACCATTTTGAGCATTAACCTGTTTAACTGTTTCCACTCTCGTTGTCAAGCAGGAGGGTCATATTATTGGGTATTTTCAATCTAGGGAGAAGGTTCATTCGGCCGAGTACGATCCAGAGGCTTGGCGAGAGGCAAGTTTTTCTTAATGTTAACCTAAAGATTTGTTGCTAATTAAAACATTAATTGAAAGAAGAAAGTGTGCTCTTCTTGATTCTGTCGTAGAGACAGAGATAGAAAAAAGAAAAAAAAAAATCCCATGTTTTCAAATGCTCATGTTTCATTCATATACAATGTTGTAGGTTTATGAGATGAGACGTAAGGTGAAGAAGGAAACTAAATCAGCCGAGTACGATCGAGGGCATTGGCTCCGACAGGCAAGTTTTTCTTAATGAAAACTAAATATTTTCAACAGATAGATAGATGCGATTTCTCTCATAAAAACAGTTGGGGTCCCCAAATGTGAAAATAGAAAGCATGAAATTGGTTTTACTGACTCTGTTTTGTGCTCATGTTTCATTATTTGATATACAATGTTGCAGGAAAAACGTAGGAGGAAAGCATTCCGGACGATTTTTCCTCTTCGTTTACGTCTTACTAATCGTGGTGGGCGTAGACCTGCAAGAAAGAGTAATGTGTATTTATTTATAAATATATGTTAGTAATTTAAAATTAACCTGAAAGTCTCATGTTGTCACTTTTCCAAGGGCTCATTGTTTCATTATTTGATATCTTCTTGTAGGTAGAAGAGATCAAACATAGGAGGAAAGTATTGGGGACGGATCTCAAACCTACAAGAAAGAGCAGCGGTGAAATTTGTTACCAAGTCGTCATCACTATGAGTCGTGGAAGCTGTGTAATTTTTCGTTTGTATGTTTCAATTTGAAGCACTATTGTATTTTTCATTTCGTTTTGCTTGTTTAAAACAATGCTTATATAAGCAAGTTACTGATGGTAGTAATGTTATTTGTAATTTAAAATTGAAGGTTGTTGTTTTTCAAATTTATTGAATGCCATAGAAATCTTTTTCAAGTTTCAACTTCGAAAGTAACACCATCAGAAAACCTCCTCCCTCTTCTATATCTTGGGCCATACGGAGAGTTCAACACCCTCACCGTTTGATATACACAGTAAGCAAGCCATTACATAATGGGCCAACAAATGGGCCGTGTACATAACGGGACTTTTTCACCTTCTGAATGTTCCTTAACCGCAGCGTTCTTAGATATTTTTCGGGCTAAACGCCGCGTTTTGTAGAGGAAGTCTCTAAGCGAGTTAGAGAGTCTCTTTTGTGCTGTTGTCGTCGACTCGTCTCTACCGGCGACTTGATCCTTGGATAAGCATAAGGTTCGACATCCTGACATATAACAAAATAGGTATCTCAACCTATTTGAAAGCATATGTAATCCATTCCATTTTAACTTGTAAATTAAAGATAGGGTATAGAAATATTCAAAATTCGTATACATATGGTTGAATTGGAGAGTATACACTACATAATCAAAATTTTCGTATATTAGACACGTATTCGGATCATGGTGTTAATGAACATTCAAGAAGAAACACTATTGTTGGTTTGTGATCTCAATTAGACATAGCCTCAGTTCATTATAATGTGATGGTTCAATGGTGATCATCAGTGTAAATGAATACTAGCTATTGTGTTTGATCAGTTACGTTGGTTTGGCTTAAGCATGATGCTGTTAGTAAGTTAGAATAATTTTTTGATATGCTTCTACTGCCTTCCTTAATTAGTACCTATACGAAATTGTAAATTCCTTAAGAATGCTCGATTTACTAGCTAGTACTCCATCTGCCTAGCTAACGCTAGTAAATCACACAATTCTCTCGAGCTTTCGACATATTTACCTATATACTCTATTTTTTTCAAATGTTGTACATTGTATATCAACATCATATGTTATCTCGTCCAAATAACATATGATAACTCATAATTTCATGATGATATGTATGATGATGTAACGAACAAATAACGAGTGATGCAATGGAACAAAAGATACGCGGGCGAGATAGAGATATACTTTTATTATCTTTAAAAAGTGGGTCTCTCGAGCTTTCTACATATTTATTTACCTATATACTCTTTTTTTCAGATGTTGTATTGTATATCAACATCATATGTTATCTCGTACGTTAAGACTCATAATTTCATGATGGTATGATGATGTAACGAACAAATAACGAGTGATGCAATGCAATGGAACAAAAGATACGCGGGCGGGATAGATACAGTTTTATTATCTTTAAAAAGTGGGTCTCGCTAGCTAAATTGTGGAGAGATATATATACATATATATAAATATGTGCCAAAGAAATTGTCTTATCTTGTGTGATTTATTCTCTCTTCACACTCCTAATTCTCGATGCCCTTTTATTCCTCTTTCCTTTCTTTTTAGTATTAGCTTTTAGTTTTTTTAAAAATATATATCACTAGATAAGGGCCCGCACGATGTGCGGGTTCAAAAATTGTTTGAAAAAATAAATCCTAAATCTAAAACAATTTTTCAAAAATATATAAAGAAATTTTTTTTATAAAGTAAATCTATAAATAATTTAAATTAGAGAATTTTTGTATTTACCTTCATACATTTATTTATATTTTTATATTTTTAATATATTATAACAATGATTATAATAATTTAAAGCTAAATTTTATCCCACTAAAACTTTTGCCAAATATTCATCATTACAAATATTATTATTGTCATATTTCAAAAACGTTTCACAACTTATTCACAAAATATTTTACATGCAACAAATTCATCAAAGCAACATCTAATAAGTAACCACATACAATTTTACTCTATGTTTTACCATTAAAAATATGTTCTTACACCCAAAATTATTTTATTGTTAAAGTATGATATTTATCACCACCTATAAAATGTCTTTTAAACAAATTAAACAACTTTTATGTTGCTTTACTTTCATTTTGGCATAATTATAGTTTTTATAATTACTAAAATTGTTTTGTGACATAATTTCTTTAACCATGAACTTTTTTTTTACTCCAAATATATTGGATGAACAACTGGTGAAAATTATCGATTCAATTATAATGATTTTATGACTAACCCAAAAAAATTGAGAAATTGAAAGAAATTTAATATAATGTAATAAAAATAAAAATTTGTAAATTATAATCATGATGGTATATATAAGTCTTAGAAAATTAAGATATACAAAATAGAAACTTTATATACAATCCAAAACACGACATATGTCATAATCAAGTTAAGGATCAACAACCTAATTACTCTTTAGAAGTATCCAATTGTACCAAAACAACTTAAAGTTATGACCTCGTCTCAAATATTCTCAAATCATAAATTCTCAACTTATTTTTACCCGAATCAAAAGTATAGCGACGATATCCTGGAGAGGGGATAATTTATTAATTATTCTCAACTTATTATTTTGACATAATTTATTAATAATAATATACATGCTTAGTGAATTACTTTTTTGTTTATACATGTCAAAAACTTATTAAGAAAACACATATAACATAAGTAGCTTACAATGGAAAATATATTAGTTTTGTTAATTTTCCTTTTTGATTTAGAATTCTTTTTAGATAAAGATGTAAATTTTATTTAGATTTAATGTTATTTGTTTAATTAGCTATTTTGAAAATAAAAATTTTTGACACGTGTCAACATTTCATCAGTATACTTGACATGTGGCTAATTTGAAAACCCAACTTTATATAATAAGATTTTTAATATAATAAAAATATTAGTTCAAACTTTTTCCTAAGAATGCCAATCGGTTCTCCATGATCTTCGTTTTCTTCGCATGACCTTCACAAATCTTGTTGCAGTACTCATTGTCCGAAATTGGCTAACCATACGATACATTTTTTTTGTGCAAACAAAGACATAAAATTTAATGTGCTAGGTTATATAGTATAATTATACGACCAAATATGGATGGCACATAGTATATTTATTTTATCATGTAGTGGTTGAGAATCTTTGTAACAGTGAAAATTTGATATGGATGGCACATAGTATATTTATTTTAGTTATTTTTTTAATATAATAAGATTACAATTATATTATGCAGCTTGAAAACTGTGATAATTTTTATCGTTAAAATTGACATGTGTCACGATCTGATGAGTTACTAACTTTGATCTCTGATCGTTAAAATTGACACGTGTCATAATCTGGTGAGTAATTAACTTTGATCTCTGTTCGTTAAAATTAACACGTGTCACGATCTGGTGAGTTACTAACTTTTTTAAATTGACATGTGTCACGATCTGATGAATTACTAATTTTGATCTCTGGTCGTTAAAATTGACACGTGTCATGATCTGGTGAGTTTTTAACTTTAATCTCTAATCGTTAAAATTAACACGTGTCACGATCTGATCAGTTACTAACTTTGAGAACCAAGGTTTATATAATAAGATGTGATGAATCAACTATGAAGTATTCTCCCTAGATCCTTAGAGCACGGCCATCGCACATACTCACGGTATGTCTTCTATTTTTTTAATAATATAAGAAAAAAAAAGAAAAGTTTTAATCTTAATTTTGCACTGATCCGTGTCTCTGCCCACATCCTTCTTGACACTCAGAGACCCCCAACGTGTCACTAATTTATTGGTTAGTTTTTTTTTTTTTTTTTTCTTCATTTGCTTCTCAATCTCTTTCGATACCAACCAAACGATGAAACATGAAATCAAAACGATCGAAATTCTGATCGTGGTCACACAAAAACTCTTCCTCTTCTCCGATTCAGAATCTATGGGCGACACAAACTGGTTTTATCTCTCTATCTATCTTATTTAATCGAACATGGAATCTCTCTCTCTCTCTCATAATCGAACAGAAAATTTCTATCTATCTGATTAAGTAAATTTGAAGCTTCGATTCGTAGTCGTTGGAGTTGTGGTGACCAAGAGGACTTGCGTTAATTGTGGAACTATCTGAACTCCTCTTTGGCGTGGTGGACTTACGGGAGCAACGGTGAGATTCTGAAACCTTTTTCAATATATTCTTCTGGGTTATTGGGAGTTTCCGATTTAGTAGATCGACTCAACAGATGCGTATTTTAATATTTGAGAATGATCCGATCCAAGCTTATGTTCACAAAAGGGTTGGTTTTATCGTTTTTTATAGCTAGTTTTGGATCAATCTAGTGTACTAGGAACTGATATTGGCTAGGCTCTCTTCACATTTGCATATTTGAATTCAATGAATCAAGAAAAACTCAGCTTCTCCGTCAGTTTGCTTTCTTGCTGCAAACGACTTGTGTTGTGTTGTTGGAAACAGAACTAGCTTGTCTGAAACTAGTACTACTACTACATGAATTTCTGGGATCAAAGTATAAGATTTTTGTGTATTTTAGCTTTGATTATCGATGTTGTTGCGTTTTAATGGATGTGCTGTGTTTAAAGAATGAAATTGTTTAATCTTGTGCTCATGGGATCTGTAAGAAATTAGATGTTTCATCTTCATCTTTGTGTTAAATTGTTTAAACGTTTCTTTTGTATGAATCAGTGTGAAATCATGATAGGTTAGTGCTGATCATAGCAAGCGTACTTGTTTATGGCTAATTTCTAGGGTTGTTATTAAAATGGTTGAGGCAACGCCTGCTTTGAGGAAGCTTGTGTTCACCAAGGTTAATGAGTTGAGACCAGGAACCAATGGTGATGCAGAGAAGAGGAGGAGGTCATCCCAACGGTTCTGGGTTAGATAGGTGACATTGTTTTGGGTTGATGCTTGGATTTTGTACTACTCTCTTGTGTGTTAGATAGGTGACATTGTTTTGGGTTGATGCTTGGATTTTGTATTTACATCTACGGAATGGTTCATAAGCTCTGGGCAAGTGTGCATAGTGTTTTAGGTATTTTAGGCTTTCAGTGATAGGGAGATTTGTAATTTGACAATGGTTATATTGTAATGGGCAGAAATGTCACGTAAAGAAGAAGGATATCAGGAAGTTTCTTCATGGTATCTATGTCAGCGAGAAAAGCAAGATTGTGAAGAGGAATAGTTTTTATCAATCATCATATCTCCATTTTCTCTATTTTGAATGTTAGTTTCTGTGTTATGGATTAATGTTCAGTTTATGTGTTATGGATTAATCATCATAGCTCCATTTTCTCTATTTTTCAATGTTCAGTTTTGTGTTGAGTTTGGAATCAAGACACCCATATTTAGGGATGACTAATGGGAGGATAAAAGCTAAAAACAATGGGATGAAAGAATTAATATTATTTTTAATATTATTAAAAGTTAGAGACACTAATTTGAGGATGTGCAATGGATTTGCTATTACAATCTTCTGTTTCCCACTTGTCACATAAAGTTACGAAGCTTTCTCTTTAAAGTTATTTGTATTTTCGGGTCATTACCTAATTACCCAATACAATTGTGTGATACGAATATTGATTAACAGTATGTAATGTGTCCTCTAAATGAAGTTTGTATTCGTGTAATCTAGGTTATGACTAGGTCTGGGCGTTGTTCACACAGTATTTTTCTCGTTTTGACGACCAATCCTACATATAAAGCTAATTTTATCATTCATTTGATTTGTAGGTATCAAATCTCTGTCGTAACATCATATATTGTAAATTTGTAATATAAACGCTTCATGGGGATCTATTAGAATCTGCATTTTGTAATGTCTAATTTGGAAAAAACACCAAACTAATTATGTTTTTTGTTTTCTTCATTTTCTTAAGTATCAAAAGACTGCGTAGTGCACCCAAAATTCATGGAAAACCTAGCTAATCTCTTCCGTGTCTTTTTTGATGTATTAATTGTTTAGTTCGGCAAACTCTTAAGGATCTTATTGAACTTAAGTGAATCGCAAGGGTTAATTAATATATTATATATGTATTCCACCACAAAATATGCAATCTCAAACTCGCTTTAATTTGATTATTTGATAACTAAACTGTTTCTTAACTGAATTTTCATAAATACACTCAATGTTATTATTAGTATACTGGCAAGACTAATTCGAAGTTTGAGCCTCGAAGGTGATTAATCCATGGAAGCCGGCTAAGGGAGAAACTTTTACATACAAAGAAAAAAAAAAGAGTTATTCAGAGACAAAAAAAAAAAAAAAAAAAAAAAAAAAAAAAAAAAACACAGATTATAAATAACCTCTTTTCTTTGATGATCAGTTAAGGGATATACTTTCCTAACAATTAATGCATCGTTAACCACATTTAACATTTTGCAGGATAGTAATTAATAGTATTATATTTTTATTTAATAAGGTTTGAAAAGAGAAAAACAAATTCATAACTTTAGACTATTTTTATCCTACCGTCGGGTTAATTAACAAGCGTAAAGCTTAATCCAAAAAAAACGAAATCTGTTTATTGAAAAGCACTTTTACTTACAGCTCTCAAACTTTTGTCTCTTCTTTATCATCGGATCAAACTCTTTAACCTTTATTTCGAAATCCAATAATAAGAAAATATCAAAAGTGGTTTTGTTAACTCTTTGAATAATTTACTAATGATTCAGGGCAGTCAGAAAAACCAAAAACTTGAACCATATTATTAACAAACAACACATGTAGGAAAAGTGACATGTGGCAAGAGAATAGATATTTTGCTTGAGAGGAGCGAGCGAGTGGAAACCCATCCCATTACTAGTCTAGTCTCTAGTCCAGTCCCAGTAGGCAGTAGTGGACTAGACACAGACAAAACTTACGATAAAAATATTAGGAATTGTCTCTCACTTTTGTCTCTGTTGTGTGACGATCAAGCCGCTATTTCTGAACCCATCCGACGGCTCACCTTGTTCGTTTAGGTCCCATGGCTTTAGTCGTAACCGTTGGATCTGATAAAGACGATTTGGTCAAGTTGACGTAGACCCTCCTCCCTAAGAATGTGGGTCCGAAGATTTTGGAACCACCGACGCTTTCTTTTCCTCCTTCTCCGCCAAAAACGGCTTTTCATAGATAACCCCGTGAATTCATACATTTGACTAAATAAACATACTTATGTTTTTATAAATTTGAATCCACACCCCAACTTTGAAACTAATACACCAAGTATAATTTATGTGCTAAAAATACAAAAACGTGTTTCACGACTAACTCGTTAAGCTTCCGTTTAAGCATTCGACGGATTCCACATGTGCACGACGTCGTTTTGGCAAAACGGAGAATGAAAATTTTGGCCAAAACGACGTCGTTTTTTATTTGTCTCAAAAATTTCTCTTCCCTCTCCCAAACTCTACGGCGGAAGAACCCAGAAATTGGGGGTTTTCAATTTCGACCCAATCTGAAGGAGATTATCGTCTTCTGAAGCCGACGGCAATGATTCGGATGAAGGTGGTTCGGAAGTCGCACCTAGAGTTCCAAACCGCAATTTTCGAAAAATCTTTTCATCCTCCTCATTGTTGGTCGATTGATTATCGTGTGTGTGTGTTAGAAAATCTCGATTGGATAGTTTGTTGAGTTAATAGATTGTGTAATTGCATCAAAATGTGTTATAATAGTGGATGTTTGTATAAGTCGTGTATGATTTGTGTGTGTGTTAGATAAAATCTCGGTTTTGAACAATATTTGGTTTTGTTTTTTGTAGACCTGAAGATCCAATATTCATAATCTACTATAATGGAAAGTTTGAAGTCGCCAATGGTGTTGGATTGCATATGTTGGAGGCGAGACTCATAGTATGAATGCAAGGCGGAGACAATATTTACAAACATGGTGGAGTCGATTGGGTTGTCTATGATTGGGCAAAGGATATGGTTTAAATACCCATACGAGTTGTTCACAGAGTGAAGTTGTTGTATGATGGATCCGATAGTTTCCAGAGAATGTGTTCAGCTGCGATGTGGACAAGAACAATAGAACTCTATATGGAGAAGGATGAGATTTCTAATGATGGAGCAGGAAGAACACAATGGTGATGGAGCTGGTGAAGATCTAGGCAATGATAGAGCTGGTCAAGAAGGAGTCAATGATGGTGGAGATGGTGAAGGCAACGATATAGCTTGGTCTCCTAGAGGTGGTGATGAGGAGGATTGTTTCGGTAGAGGAGATGATGATGAGGAAGATGAGGCTTGTGATTCTGGGCCAGAATTCAGATGATGAGGATGGTGGATCCGAGAAACACCTTAGTACAAAAAGGCAGTGGAGAGATAAGATTGGGGCAGGTATTTGACAGCATACCTTTGTTCAAGGAAGCTGTTGTTGAGTATGCGCTTAAAGGAACTAATGTGAAGTATTCAAGATGGGGATCCGAGAATCGGAAGTCATATGCTCTTCTGGTGGTTGCAAATTCAGACTCTACTGTTCTTTTCAAAAAGAACTGAACACATTCCAAGTCATGTACTGCAATGACTTCCATTCATGTGTCCCAAACAAGTATAGCAAGGTAGTGAAGGATGGGGTCATTGCTAAGTTAGTATTGATGACATTAGAATGATCCTATTCGAAGGCAACAACAATAATGGAGGACCGTTATAACTTGGTGGTCACTCCAGATCATGTGAAAGCCAAGATAAAGCATTGGCAATGATTCAAGCTGAACATGATGAGCAATTTGCTAGGATAAAGGACTACCGTCAGAGCTACTTGAGTAAGTTTTTTTTTTTTTTGATTTGCATTTACTTTTTCGAAACTAATTCTCATCTCTAACTTACTCTAACTTTGCTTATTTTTTGTCAGTTCTAATCCAGGCTCGATTGAAGTGGAACAATTAGAACTGATGAAGGTATTGAGAAGTTTGATAGATTCTACGTCTGTTTGGCAGCACTGAAGACATTTGTTGCTCAATGTCGACCCATATTTGGGATAGATGGTTGTTTTTTAAAGAACGATGTCAAAGGGCAACTCTTGGCAGCTATCGGACGAGATGCCAACAACCAGTTCTTTCCTGTTGCATGGGCTATTGTGCCAATAGAGAATACAGAGTTGGATATGGTTTATCTTCTTAAAACAGACTTGCAACTTGGAGATGGTGAAGGATTTAGTCTCATCTCGACAGGCAAAAGGTGAGTTGGAGACACTTACTCTCGTAATTTATACTTACCCATATGAGTTTGAGACACTTACTCTTTATGATAAGGCCTGCTTATTGCTGTGGAACAAGAGTTGCCCAAAGTAGAACATCGCATGTGTGCACGCCACATATATGGGAACCTTAGGAGAGCATATCCCAAAAAGAGCTGCCTAAACACCTATTTTGGGCAGTTAAAAGTTTCATACCGCAGACTACAACAGAGCCATTGAAGAACTCAAGAAGTTTGATCAAGGGGTTTATGATGCTGATGTCGAAGAATCCAGAGAACTGTAGCCGTGCTTTCTTCGGTTGCACATCAGTGTGTGAAGATGTCTCGAATAACTTCTCGAGTCTTACAACAATACTATCAACAAAGAGAGATGCCATTGGTAGCAATGTTGGAGACCATAAGACGTCAATGCCTGATCCGAAATGAAATGAGAAGAGAAGAAAAGCACAAGGGAAGTATACTAAGAAAGTTGCCAAGACCATTAAAGAAGAGCAGAAACACATGAAGTAAATCCTTGTGGCAATGGTCATTATGAGGTGGCCGAACATGTTCATCATGGTTTCAGGGTTGATATGAATGCGAAAACATGTGCATGTAGAAGGTGGAGTATGACAGAATTCCTTGCCGTCATGTATTGCGTGTAATTGGGATGAAGAAGAATCTCTGAGGATTTTGTTAACTCGACTGGTATTTGACATCAAGATGGCTCAATACAATGAGACAATGAGGAGTTAATGGTATGTACTTTCTGTGAAACAGAGATTCAACCACCACCTGAGAGCCAACTAAAGGGCGGAAGAAGATAGAAAAACGAATCGGCAAAAATGAATCTCCAAAGAAAAGGAAAAGAAAGCAAAGGTTGTAGAAGATGTCGCTCCACCAAAGAAGATGAAAATTAGCTGCAGAATCACTTTGCGTTGTGCTAATTGTAGCACGGTAGGACATCGCAAGAAGTTGTCCATATTGGAGTCCATCGCTATGGAAAACACAAGGGGAAGGTCCAAGTGAAGCAAGTCAAGCAAGTCAAGCCAACCATCACAATTTCACTTGCTGATTAGTTGTTTTATAGCTTATGATTAGGATGATGTTGTTTCATTGAATGTTTGGATGATGGTTTTTATCATGTTGTTTGATTGAATGTTTAGGATGATGGTTTTTGGTATATGGTTTAAGATGTAGGATGCTTGTTTTTTGTCTGCTTATTGAATCGATGTTTTTAAAACCTTTGTCATCTAAATGGAATCATCTAAAACAACTCTCTTTATAGATTTCTTTATAGCATTTTACTCCATTACCATTACATAAACGGGTTTTGCTTATTTCTTAAGATTAAAGCATAGTGCACAAACATGATTTTTGAAGCTACGTAATGTTGAATCTCTTTCTCACAACAAGATCATGGCTTGAGTTCTCCAACACATCCGCACCACTTTATGCCTCTATCTCACTTCCATTGATTTTTGATAACTAAATCTTCTCTGAATTTTCCACATCATGTAATTATTAGTAACTTCCCACACTACTTGAAGTTTTCTGATTCTTCCATCTCTTTAGATAAATTTTCCATACAAAGACCACTATGAGCCATAAAAAAAACAATAAAATAATTATCAATTTCTTTTCTTGATTACAGTGCACCACATCTAACAATTTGCATCGTTAACCACATTTAACATTTTGCAGGATAGAATGTATTTTTATTTAATAAGGTTTGAAAAGAGAAAACAAATTCATAACTTTAGACTATTTTTATCCTACCGTCGGGTTAATTAACAAGCGTAAAGCTTAATCCAAAAAAAAAACGAAATCTGTTTATTGAAAAGCACTTTTACTTACAGCTCTCAAACTTTTGTCTCTTCTTTATCATCGGATCAAACTCTTTAACCTTTATTTCGAAATCCAATAATAAGAAAATATCAAAAGTGGTTTTGTTAACTCTTTGAATAATTTACTAATGATTCAGGGCAGTCAGAAAAACCAAAAACTTGAACCATATTATTAACAAACAACACATGTAGGAAAAGTGACATGTGGCAAGAGAATAGATATTTTGCTTGAGAGGAGCGAGCGAGTGGAAACCCATCCCATTACTAGTCTAGTCTCTAGTCCAGTCCCAGTAGGCAGTAGTGGACTAGACACAGACAAAACTTACGATAAAAATATTAGGAATTGTCTCTCACTTTTGTCTCTGTTGTGTGACGATCAAGCCGCTATTTCTGAACCCATCCGACGGCTCACCTTGTTCGTTTAGGTCCCATGGCTTTAGTCGTAACCGTTGGATCTGATAAAGACGATTTGGTCAAGTTGACGTAGACCCTCCCTCCCTAAGAATGTGGGTCCGAAGATTTTGGAACCACCGACGCTTTCTTTTTCCTCCTTCTCCGCCACATCCGTATATATACACTTATTAACTTCTTATTGACTTATACTGTATAGTGATTTATGTGGTGTATTGATATAATAGAGTCTCCTTTAGCTCTTACTATCTTTATACACTTGTATAAAGTATAAATACTAGATGTAAGCTACTCTTGATCATTAATGAGAAAATATCCTTTTATCCAAAGTTAATACTTCTAGAGACATTTCAAAATGCTTAATGTATCAATAATTGAATTACCGAGGTCCGAGAGATACATTAAGCATTTTTCTTCAAAATAATTTAAAATGATTTATAGTAATATATAAAATACTACACAGTATTAAACTTGGAAAAAAAAAAAAGAAGAAAAAACATATAAGTGTGAACTAGTAGTAACTTAAGTAGTAGAAGTAGCTTGGAGTGGAGACAGCAATCCCGAGGAGAAGAAGGGTCCTCTTGTCGCTTCCTTCTTAAACACATCCCAGCCCCCAAACTCTTCCTTGCCTTCTCATCTCATTTCTCTTCTCTCTCTCTTGATTTTGTTCAACAACTTCTCTTAAAATTCTCACTCTCCCCCAAACTAAACAAGCAAACAAAACACAAAATGGGTCTCACTTCTCTTCAAAATGTTTTTCAAAATGAAGATATATAGGACTTCAACCAATTCAAGCTAAATTATTTTGTTAACTATAAACACAAAAATATTATGAAGATCTGTTTGTGTTTTTTATACGTACTTCATTAAAATTTGAAATTTGGCGGCACTCTGGGGATGGATGCCGGAAAAACAAGAAACCAGGTTCCTCTAAATCCTCCTCCTCCACTTCTTCCGGCAAAAAGCCATCCAACATCGTTACCACTAATACCACTGATCTAATTAGCACATATTCTCATCAAAATTACCAAAACTCACCTCTAGGATTTTCACATTTTGGTGGGCTCAACTCCGGAGCACAGTAACGTTGGTTTCTTGGAGAGCAAGTATGGGGGGGTTTACTTTCGCAGAGCCCTAGACCTACTGATTTCCTGGACAGTAATTAAGTATGATCTTATGGGAGGGAATAATGACAACGACCTGGTCATGGTTGATCATGGAAGTAACGGAGATCATCATCATCACAAGGGTCTGAATCACACGGGTTAGATCTTAATAACAACAACAATGGTGGATTTAAATGGGATTTCTCCGGGAAGCAATGGAAATGGAGGTGGTCTCACGGATATCTCGGCATGCCAAAGACTTATGCTATCTAGTTTATGACCATCTAACATTATAATCGTCAAGAAGATCATCAAAGGGTAACTACAATAACGGATGTGAAGCCAAATCCGAAGTTGTGTTATCGCTTGATTGGCAGCAAGATCAATGCTACGATCCAATGGTGGTAACGGAGGCGTAGGAAAATCTGACGGTGGTGGCTATATATATCAACGGTTTAGGTTCATCGTGGAACGGTTTGATGAATTAATCAGAACGTTTTTCTCTTAAGTCGTCAGTAATGACTAATGAGTAGTAGAGACGCAATTAAATTTATGTACCGAGGTTTGTTTGCTTAGGCAGTCTTACTTATAGTTACTTTCGTAATTATTATCGCTAGTTACGAGAGTAATCTTGATTAGGGTATTCAGAGAGATACTGTATATCGGTTTTGTGTGTGTTCGTGTGGTTGAGGTGTAATGTTACTTGATATATATACTACTGCTATATATTTGTCCACTTTACTTTCAATAACTAAGCTTTCATACGAATGAAAGTAAAGTGGACAAATATATAGAAAAGAAACTAGTAGAGAAGAATATATATTCTTATTGTCATCAACTAGTAGAGAAGCAATCAAATTACATCTGACAGTGAAATGGATGATTGGCATTAGAAAGAAGATAAAGAAACTTTCAGATTGGAATACATCGCAAGAAGAAATTGAAAGATAGAAAAGGTAGTGCAGGCACATAAGTGTTCCACAACATAAAGTAAGTACATCATAAGTTCATTACTCTCAAGATTGAATTGTGTTGATGAAGAATTTTATATCAAAAGATCAACCTGTTGATGAATTTAGGGAATGATCGATCTATCTCTATAAGCAACGCTCTTCGAAAGCTTTCGACGGGTTCTCACCATCGATCTGCGAATGATGAGGGAAATCAAACGGCGTTTCTTCAGGAGAGAGCCAAGCTTCTCTAAAAACTCTCGAGACTTCCTCAAAAACTACTCCGTTGCCTTCAGGCGTGAGATGCAATCCATCACTGGTTATAGCCAACAACAACAAACGAGCAAGAAACATTTACAAACAGCAAATATATGATTCCATTCAGGAGATGAGTTTTTTTTGAAAACCAACAACATTTTGGGGTCAGATTTAGACACAGACCTTAGGTACTTTTTCTGACCATAAGTTGAAACACCGCAGGCAGAGTTCCTCGGCTAATGTAATGAGACACAATGTTGTGCGTAGATTCCCGTTGTTTCGTTCGTCCTCTCAGGCTCTTTCATAGCTTTCTCACCATATAATGATCTGATGTAAAAATGCAATCACACAGCTCGTTTATAAGATGTATCGGACTACAAATGTTTTGAAAAACAAAAAAAAATGCAAGGTAGATAATGATCAAAAAGGAAGCATTACTCTGCATAACTTTGCCGCCCAGCTTCAACAATTGGTGGTGGAGTTATAAGCACAATCAACATTTCTACAAAACAGAGTCATTAATGTTTTTTCGTAAAGTCGCAAAAAGGAAGACATTGTCAAGAAAAGACGATGCAAGTGAGAGAGGATCATAGAAGCATATAAAAAGAAACCTTCAACTGCTGAACAATTCTTCTGACAATTATCTCTGTACTCATCCACCGGCACATGTTGCCAATCACTGGTTCTTCCTTTAAGAGCTGCATCGTTTGCACCAAAGAATATCGTCGTAGCAACAGGAGGAGACGAAGAGCCCTAAACAAAGAGAGTAGAGAGTAGACACACTGATATATAAGGCACACCAAAGCAACTCCACTGACAAGAAGAGCTCTCATCATCTCAAATCCACATACTTGAACTAGTTCTTTCATTTCAGAGAACACTGATCATCCATGAAAATGTCATCAACAAACACATCCTAGACTTATATATATCAAAACATCCAGAACTGAATCCAGAGTTACAGAGTAGCACTAAGCAACACAAACAGATGTGTAATGTACTTAGAGAAACACATGGATCCAGAGGTGCTCAAAGACCTATCAGATTCACACTCAAAGTCATAATCATCAATCACAATCCCTACAGCAGATCTTGAAGACAACAATCCAATCAAATCTCAAATTCAACATTGAAGACTCGAGAAAGAAAGAGAGAGAGAGAGATAGGGAAAGAAGAGTACTGACGAGAGGGAAAATGTGATGAAGCCGCGAACCACAACATCAGCCTTGCGAGAGTAAGCGTCGGTAAGAGAAGATCCCCAACCGCCGGATCTGAACGACTGCGCCGTTATCGAATCGCCGAACAGAACTATCTCCGGCCTCATCATCTCTGTCTCCTCCGGTTTACTCATTAAACCGGAGATTATTACAAATACCAGTCGCTTCTGGGCCGACCCATATGGACTGGGCCTGACTAGAGAGAGAGAGAGAGAGAGAGAGTTGAGGGAGGGAGTAATAAGAAGGGAATTTGCAAAAATTTTATTTTTAAAAACCAAAAAAAAAAAACCACACTCCTCATATTAAATATGAATCATGTTGTGTTTTCCAGGTTGATCGATACAAGCGCCACATCACAACTAATTGTAAGTTTGGCTCTCCTTGTATATATTATGTATGAATAGCTTACTTAAATCTGTGTTTTCAAAATTAGAACATGCACGCATAGTTTCCAAACTTGTTCAAATAAAAACATATACTCAAGCAGCCCTCAGATCTAAATTAAATAGGATACTTTAGGTACTGTTCCATTTTTATATATGAGAGAACTCAAAGAAGATTGATATAGTACTCTCCCAGTTGTTTAGAATATAATAATCGTCATAACTAAATTTATAAAAAAAAAAAAAAAAAAAAAAAACAAGTACAAGTTAGACGAGAAAGACAAAACTTATGGGTTATTATGAACTCAAATAATTGAACAGTAATCTGAATTTGATCTCTCGCCAGAATTGATTCAAGCTGGTAATTAAAGATTGTTTGAATGTGCTCACACTTTGACATATCAAGTGCTTTCTCGAGTGCCTTGAGATTAAAAGGAAGAGAGTAGAACTCTTCACTTCTTGTATCACCCTTGAACGAACGATCTATACTTGTCCCACCAGTGCTTTCCTCGGTCTTTCCTTATCCAGGAGTTATTTCTTGTGCAATTAATGTGTTGTCCAAGAAGAAGGCGACGCTGCCAGCTACAAAAGGCTCTGAGGAGAACGGAACATTCACCATATATCGTCGTTATGTAAAGAGAAAAAGAATTTCATTAGCTCAGGCCACGCCAAAGACTATGAACAGATGGGGTGGAGTACGTACTTTTAGGCCTTACTAGATCACTTTACCAAAAACCTATTTCAATGGGAAGAAAAGAAGTAACAATGAGTTGTTTACCACATACCCAACGAGCCCCAGTGTGGACTGGACCATATCCTTTGATTGCGTTGTACTCATTGAAATATTGAGGGATGGACAAAGCCAAGGAAGACAGAGAAGCCTAAGATGAACTTGGTCCTGAAGCTGTTTACGTTGCAGAACTGAAGGAAACTCAAACCTCCAGCTCCCACGTACGCATAGAAGAGACAGTACGTATAAAGCAGCAATGATGGGTACGGGAATTGAAGCAAACATAGCTCCAAATTTTCCTACATTAGCATATGATGGATCATTAGTACAGAATAGATTTCAAGCAAAAGATTGTTCTTTCATTTGTTGATATATATTAGAATTGCAGCTAACCGAAAATAGAGAAGAATATCATGAAGCCTGCAGCTATCTGGACAACCCTTCGACTGCCAACTCGTGTCAAGGCCCATAATCCTGCATTTTCTCTGCAGTAAAGAGCAAGAAAACCAACTTTCATACCAAAATATCTAGAGAAATTTAATAATATCAGATCATTAATTTAATCATCTCTGAGATGCTTACACAGAGACAGAGGAACCAGCTCCAGTACCAAACAACAACCCTGATATTAGAATCGCAACTCCCTGTTCCACAAAACATAGCATAAATTAAAACACTTCAGAATTCGATCAATATAGATTCAGCAACATCATAACTTCAAATGTAGCTGAGTTACCTGCCAGCCAACACCGCGGCTGAGAATAGATGGCGTTGCACTTGCGTATATCTCGAGACAGAGACAGAAGCACCGGTTGACTTTGAAGTTCAGCCAGACACAGAAGAAACAAGAAACAAGAATGAATAAACAGAGCATAATCATTGTGTTTTCGAAAGATTAAAACATGAAGAAGATAACCACAGACCTCAACTAGAGAAACAGAGAAGAAGCCATCATCATTGCAAAAGCTTCTCCAGCATCAAACGACGGGGCACCACACTGGAAACGCCAATGAACTAATCTTAACAATGAATCCAACGAGATCACAGTTTTGAATCACATTTCTCTATCTTTTGATAACTCTATTTCTTCATGCTCTTTTGTTCTGCTTAATACTACAAAATTCTAGTGGAAATGTCTTTAAAAATCACTTACCATGGGGAGCACCTATATATGATTCCAACACGATCTGTCCGGAAACTTGTTTGTGCAGCACCATTGTAATCCCCACCAACTTGTTTTGTGTAGTAAGTTGGTGCAGCACCATTGTAATCCCGCACTACAAAGTCGTTATGCATGGGAAAAAATTAGAGGGGACGAACCAATTATTCCTATCGCAGTTCACAACGTGCATTATCTATAAATGATTGTAATATTTATAATACAATGTATGCCACGACAAGGGATGATGATCACCATAGAAAGGCGTAAATGAATTAAGCCAGTGCGGGTTGCATTAATCCAAAAGGTTGATTTATACGACGAGTAGGAAATTTTTAAAATGCTAGTACAAATACAAACTTAATTATACTACTAGTATTTAGTATTTTACACGACCATTTTATATTTCTATGCAAAAAAAAAAAAAAAACAAAAGTCATTAAATTTGTCCTTTCAGATACAAAAAAAACTTTGAATTGTGTTTTTTTTTTTTTTTGTACCAAGACCTCCACATATTTGACCAAGAAAGAGCGTGGTGTCTGATGAAAATTAAAGACAACATCACCAGTTGTTCAATCAATAACTGTGACGTGACATCTCCTTTTATTCTTCGGGTATATACATCAATAACTGTGATTATTTTTTTTGACAGCAAAAAAAAGATAAATGTATACAAGTTAACTAATTTATTATTAGTGAAAATTAGAACAAATTATTTTCACAAATATATGAGCTGGATGGCATTTCATTAATGAATGAAGAGAATTGTGTTATGATTTTCCCATTTATCCAAAATTAGGCCTGGACATTAGGATACAGGTTCGAGTTCGCTCGGTTATTTTGAGTTTTTGGGTTTTCGAGTTTAGAGGTATAGGACCCGTTCGGGTATTTCTAGACTTTGGGTTCAGATTAGGTTTGGTTCGGCTATTTCGGGTTCGGATTACCCAAAGTTCACAAAACTCAAAATTTTAGTATTTAATTTAGTCTAAATTATTCAGTAATACCTGAGTTCGGTTCGGGTATTTTGGGTTTTTGAGTTTTCGAGTTTAGAGGTATAGGATCCGTTTGGGTATTTCTAGACTTTGGATTCGGATCAGGTTTGGTTCGGGTATTTCGGGTTCAGATTACCCAAAGTTCACAAAACTCAAAATTTTAGTATTTAATTTAGTCTAAATTATTCAATAATACGAAATATATCTAAAAATTTAGAGTATTTTCTACCCAAATTTACTAATAAACAGTTTAAATACTTCAAATTGTCAAAGATATCTAAAAATCTAAATATTTTAAACACTTATATTATTAAAATTATAAATATTACTAATATATTACTATTATATACTCCCTCTGCATCAGAATAGATGATGTTGTAGGATTTTATTTTGTATCAGAAAGGATGTTTTTCTGTATACTTTAATCAATTAATGCTAAGAAATTGCAAATTTCAAGAATCATTAAATAAGAATTTAAAAGTTTGATGAAATACTATTGGTTAATAATTATAAAAATATCTTGTTATAAATAAATAATACATTTATGGCTATACATCAAATGTTTTTCTTGATTCATGTAAAAATCCTAAAACATCATCTATTGTGATATGGAGGGAGTATTAATAATGTTGGTATATTCGGATAGCCGTTCGGATTTCGGTTTGGATCGGGTTTGGATTTGAGTTTTCGGATTTAGAGATTTAGAACCCGTTCGGGTATTTTACAATTTCGGATACAGATTTAGATCAGGGTTTTTTGGATCGGATATTCGGATCCGAGTATTTTGCCCAGGCCTATCCAAAATACAAAACAGCTTATTATTTAATTTAATTTTTTTTTTAAGTTCTTTTTTATTCATCATACAGATACACACGCAAATCTTGAAATAACCCAATTACCATTTTAGCCCTTTAGTAAGTCTATTGTTTCCTTTTTTTTCATGGGAAAAAAAAGAACGTCTTGTAGGGACTGTGCTGTGGAGTGTGGATGTGAAAGTACACTCTGCAAAAGAAAGAAAGAAGGAGGAAGAGAGAAAGAGAGAAAAGAAAATGTATAATCCAAAAATCCTAACCGCCATTAAACCCTAGCTTGCTTTTTTGTTTTCATTCTATTTCTCTCTTCTTCTTGCGAAAGCTTAAGATTCACAATCGCCTCTTCGCTTTTTTGGATTTTGTTTCGGTTTGAGTTAGTTACACTCGAGCATGGGGAAAAAGGGATCGACGACGGGAGAAGGCCGTAAGGGTGGTTCTACTCCACCGGCGAGTAAGAAGGAGGTTGACAACTCAGAAGCGAAGGTGGAATCTCCCAACCGTGCGAGCCAAAAAGAGAAGGCGAAACGTGCTTCTTCTTCCGAACCGTCGCCGGTTCCTAGTAAGCGATCCTCACCGGAATCGACTCCCACGGGAAAAGAGACCACTCCCAAATCGAAGAAGAAACGCGGTTCGGGAGAAGGCGGAAAGGATGAAAGTGCGAGTGCTTCTTCTTCCCAACCGTCGCCGGTTCCTAGTAAGCGATCCTCACCGGAATCGACTCCGACGGGAAAAGAAACCACTCCCAAATCGAAGAAGAAACGAGCTAAGGAGCCGCATCAGGAGAAGAAGGATGAAAGTGCGAGTGCTTCTTCTTCCCAACCGTCGCCGGTTCCTAGTAAGCGATCCTCACCGGAATCGACTCCGACGGGAAAAGAAACCACTCCCAAATCGAAGAAGAAACGCGGTTCGGGAGAAGGCGGAAATGATGAAAGTGCGAGTGCTTCTTCTTCCCAACCGTCGCCGGTTCCTAGTAAGCGATCCTCACCGGAATCGACTCCCACGGGAAAAGAGACCACTCCCAAAGCGAAGAAGAAACGAGCTAAGGAGCCGCATCAGGAGAAGAAGGATGAAAGTGCGAGTGCTTCTTCTTCCCAACCGTCGCCGGTTCCTAGTAAGCGATCCTCACCGGAATCGACTCCCACGGGAAAAGAGACCACTCCCAAAGCGAAGAAGAAACGCGGTTCGGGAGAAGGCGGAAATGATGAAAGTGCGAGTGCTTCTTCTTCGCGTAAGAGATCTGCTGAGGATTTGTTGCCTCCATCCAAACCGATTGAGGTTTGTCTCACTTACTTAATGATGATATGATTTGGATATGTATTACTATGTTTTTGTTGTATAGAAAGAGGAAGTAATTAGTCCAATCAAAAAATATAATCATCAGTATAGCTTTATTATAAACTCAAAACTGAGAGAAAGAAACAGAGAGAGAGATGAAACTGCGGTATGTTAGTTCTCTACGCATATTTGATAAACTTCGATCATCATATAGAGTTTGATTATGTGAGATCTTTCCTACTCTTTCTTTACACATATGTGGTTGACATTAGCTAGAATAAGAATTTCTACTGAGAGAAAGAAACAGAGAGAGATGAAACTTAAAAGGTGATTTTTCTTAACGCATATGTGAATCACGAGCCTGATGTTTTTTTGTATTTCTTAAAAGGTGAAGGGGAATAAATCGACGGAAGTCCGAAAAGCTAGTTCCACTCCAGAGGTTGACAACTCGGAAGCCAAGGTGGTGGAATCTCCCAACCGTGCGAGCCAAAAAGAGAAGGCGAAACGTGCTTCTTCTTCCCAACCGTCGCCGGTTCCTAGTAAGCGATCCTCACCGGAATCGACTCCCACGGGAAAAGAGACCGCTCCCATATCTTCGGGAGAAGGCCCTAAAGCTAAGGTAGTTTATCATCTCTGTCTCTCCTGTGTTCCGTCACTTTTGCTTCTTTTCTTATTGGGATTTTGATTGTGAACATATTCGCCCCTTGTTATAAGAGAGAGAGAGAGTTTGAAAAGTTTATTTGAGTGGACCATATTGTGTATTGAGAATTGTTGATTTAGACTTGATATCTAATTTGGATTGTGGTTGTTCTGTGAGAATGTTACCTGAGTAAGAGAGCGCCTGATGTTTTTTGTTTTTCATTCTTTCTTGTAGTTAGACAAGTACCAACGTCGTAATAACATATGGTGGGATTACGATAACAAGGAGGTTCCCACAGACTTGGAACACAACCAAGTATACAACAGGATGCAGACCGCACTTCAAGCCATAGGATTCCATGGACCCATAAAGATCCGTGCCTTTGTAGGATACACAGATTCGAATAAACCAAACATGGGGAGGGATGCTGAAATATTCTATGCCAACAAGTGTCCTAGTACGTGTCATCTGTGCTATTTTTGTGAATTACCTGGGGTTTTTTATTAAGTAAAAAACATAAAATAAAATGAATCTGTCTGTTTTATTGCAGGACCAAAAGGAAGACCAACCACAGATAATCAAGCGGGAGATGAGCGTATGAAAGAGGAGATACAACGTTTTCTTGAGGATGACTCTCATAGGCCTGACTTAGAGAATCACCTGTTCATTTCATCTGATAAGGGTTTTGGTGCAAGGTTAAGGGGTTTGATGGAAGCTGGCTATGTTGTGATGAATGTCACTGAAGGAACTGAAAAGGTTGACGGTCTTGAACACGAATGGGACAACTGGAGACTTTTTCTAGGGCTTAGTAAACAGAAAAATTACAAAAACAATAATGCCAGGAAAGAAGCTGAATCGAAGAGAAACAAAAGTAGAGTCAACCGGAAAAACCGCAAGAAGATAGCTAAGGAGGCTAAGAAGAATTTAATAGAAACTGCGGAGGTAAATTTTCTTTCAAAGAATTTTTTAAAAAACTTATTTCAAACAAGCAATTTGATTTGTTTATATGTCTGGCCAGGACGAAAACTCTTACATACCTTCAAGCATAAGTGAACGAGATGGTGGAAGAGTCGAAATGAGGGTTACACTCGAGATCCACAAGCAGAAGCCAGTGGTCATTGACATCAACGATGAGTCGGTTGAAGTTGTTATTAAGAATGCTGATGATTTACATCAGTTTATATGCAATGTATTGGTTATTTTATAATAATTAAGCTGTGTTTTTTTTATTTAATAATTAATATTAAGGCTTTGTTAACAGAGTTTTTTTCTTTTCCAGAGACTTAAATCACCGATTGAGGATATCACTTTCGAAGAACCCAACAAATGCAGAGTCGTGGTGGCCAACAAAAGTATGAGGGAGATATATGTCGCCATGACCAGTGCTAGAAAGACCTAATAACCGGAATTTATTGTAATAGAGATAGTTATCACTCATCTCTTTCTCTCCTGTGTTCCGTCACTTTTGCTTCTTTTCTTATTGGGGTTTTGATTGTGAACATATTCGCCCCTTGTTATAAGAGACTGAGAGTTTGAAAAGTTTATTTGAATGGACCATATTGTGTATTGAGAATTGTTGATTTAGACTTGATATCTAATTTGGATTGTGGTTGTTTTGTGAGTTGGTAGCTTTAATCGACGCTGGTATAATGTTCCCTGAGTAAGTCCTTTTCTTATATTGACGCTGGTACCATATTGTGTATTGAGAATTGTTGATTTAGAAGATCAGGGAACATTATGTGACTACTGGGTTTGTAGGTGTATTAAGTCCATATTGTGTATTAAGTCCATTTGTAGGTGTATACTCGGGTTTTACTTATGTGACTACTGGCTGAAGAAGAAACTGCGGCATCCTAATGTACCTGAAGAGGTCTGTCTCATTTTTTTGCATAATTAGTTTGGTTTTGGTTTTTGTTACGATAGTCCCTTGTTGTAATGGGTTTTATGTGTGTGTGTGTTTTTTTTTTTTCTGGTGTAAAGGTTCGCCAAATATGCCTTGTTGCTCTGAAGCGGGATCACGAGTTTGTTAACTGTGTTCACGAAGACACTGGTGAGACACATCAACAGGTCAGACAAACGCACATGATTGCATCTCTGGACAGACATTTCTCTCTTCTGTACACACATCTTCGCGAACACAGTTGACTATAAGGTAAAACCAGCGCCTAATATTGCAGACCCTGATGACTATTGTTTTCCCTTTCTGACCAACTCTTGTTCCTGAAGGTCATTGTCTTCTGTACAACTGTTATGATTACAAAATTAGTGGCTGATCTACTTGGTGAGCTAAACTTAAATGTGAGAGAGATCCATTCTAGAAAACCACAGAGTTACAGGACAAGGGTTTCTAATGAGTTCCGATTCTAGAAAACCACAGAACCACAGATCATTAAAAGGTTCTTTCTTCTTCAACACTAAGGAGTCATATGTTTTTGTTTATAATTCTGAATGTCTTAACTTTGTGTTCAGATTTCCAGTTGGGTCTCGTGTAGTTGGAGCTTTCATTATGCCTTGTGGAACCTGTTCTTATTGTGCTAAGGTGACTTAGTGAGTTGTAGTTGCTATCATCCGATTCTTTAATCTGACAACTGTAACTTTTTAGCTGATACTTTTACTTACTTGGATACAGGGCAATGATGATTTATGTGAAGACTTCTTTGCCTTCAACAGGGCGAAAGGAACTCTTTACGATGGCGAAACTCGTCTCTTTTTAAGACCTGATGGTAAATTTTGAATCTTGGTTAGGCATTTTAAACAGCAGGTGGCATGTTAGGAGAAACATGACTGTTTTACCTAATTACGTTTCTCTGCAGATTCACCAGTGTATATGTACAGTATGGGAGGGATGGCTGAGTACTGTGTCACACCAGCTCACGGGTTAGCTCCTCTGCCAGATTCTTTACCCTACACTGAATCTGCGATTATAGGGTGTGCTGTTTTTACAGCATATGGTGCTATGGCTCATGCTGCTGAGATCCGTCCTGGAGATTCTATTGCTGTTATTGGAATTGGTGTTGGTTCCAGGTATGCTAAATTTGTGGCATTGTCATTTAGTATCTGATTATTTGAGGATAGTTTTAATTGCTTCTTGTATGACCATAACCATCTTTGAGTTGTTGCTTCAGTTGTTTGCAGATAGCGAGGGCTTTTGGAGCCTCGGATATAATTGCTGTGGGGATGTTCAGGATGATAAATTGGAGAAGGCCAAGACACTTGGTGCTACTCATATTGTCAATGGTGCTAAAGAAGATGCTGTTGAAAGGATAAGAGTATGTTATGGTTGATTAAGGCCTCCTCTTTCTTGTGGCGATAGACCTTTGATTGATATTAATATGAAAAAACTGTTTCTTCTCTCGTAGGAAATAACCGGTGGGATGGGTGTTGATGTTGCTGTTGAAGCCTTGGGAAGGCCCCAAACTTTCATGCAGTGCACACTAAGTGTAAAAGATGGTGGAAAAGCTGTGATGATTGGACTCTCAAAAGCTTGTTCTGTTGGAGAAATTGACATAAACAGACTTGTTTGTAGGAAGGTTTGGGTTCTTACTTTCTTGTCCTACTTAGAATATTCACTGGTCCTGACCATGATATTGAATCTCTTTCTCTTTTGTTTTTTCCAATATTTGTGAAGATAAAAGTGATAGGGTCATATGGAGGAAGAGCAAGACAGGATCTTCCTAAAGTAGTGAAACTGGCAGAGTCAGGAATCTTCAATCTAGCAAACGCAGTCATATTGTCAATGGTGCTAAAGAAGATGCTGTTATGTGCAACCATTGGTCTTGGCATCGATCTATTGCCCATTCCGTGAGCTCCTGCCATGGTTCCTGCTACGTTTCCTGCTGCTACTGCTTGAGGAGGATTGATGCTTGTTGTGCCTTCGAAATCCGTGTTTGTGTCGACTGGACGAGTAGGGTAATTCACATTCTTCTCCATCGGTTGGGTGGCTACAAACGCGTTACGTCCAGGGAGAGGATCCATTCGGAAGTACTCGTGTTCTAGTGCTTGTGAAGCCGTGATCCGCTTTAGCGGGTCGTATTCAAGCATTTTGGATAAGAGATCATACGCAGGACTTTTCTGATTCAGGTGAACCACGTTGTGTAGACCACAACGCTGTCGTATTTGCTGTCTTATTTTATTTGCTCAGTAATTGTCTCAACCCTAGTTGTTGATTAACGAAAACAAAGTTGTTTTAGGTAGATGAAAGTTTTTCTTTTTTTCTCTTCTTCTTACAAATGTAAAAATGTCATTTTCATAAATTACAAAAAAGAAATTAATGGAAAACGGGAATATGTGTAGGCTCGTTTTTTTTTTAGAAAGAAGTTATCAAACATATACTCCCTCTGTCTCAACAAGATTGATGTTTAGACATTTTCACATATTTTAAGAAAAATTTTAGTTTTTTTTTATAAATTAATTTATAATTGCTTTTTGCTAGAGAGAGAAAAAATAAACCAATAGCAATTCAAAAATTTAAATATTTTCAATGATTATTTCTTGAAATCTACAAAACATCAATCTTTGTCGGACAAGAAAATATCCCAAAACATCAATCTTGGTGAGACAGAGGGAGTATTGGACTGTTTGACCATTATAAGTTAGACTTTCAAGGATTTTGCTTTTTATTAACAAGAAAAATTGGTATTCTCTTTGATATATAAAAAAAAAAAGTTAAACTTGATCAACAAAGTTGTTTTTGCTTGAAAAGATGAAGGAAGTAAACTATAGTGTCAAACTGATAAAGAAGTAAAACGTTTTTTAAAACAAACTTTTATTAAATGTCGACGCAACATGGCAATCACACAGGGAACACAAAAAATGAAGATTGATTGATGTGGACAAGCTAGTACCACCCCGCACTGGTGGCCAAAATTTACTAATATCACTACAAAAAAAATGTAGACACGGTTCAAACGCTGTAAAGGTTAAACATTTTCGTGATGTTACGTTTTTTTTTTCTACTATGTTTAGGTTTGATTACGTAAATAATTCAAATTATTATTGATTAATGGAGATGTAATGTAAGTAGAGTTGTTTATTGTAAGTCTGTATGCATAATCTTTTGTGATGCGCGGAATTGAACCGTCGTTGCAAAATTGTTTGTATAAATGTATGTCAATTTTTAAAAATACTAATACAGATAGCTAGATTTGCTCTCTATCGATGTTAAAACCATTAACTACCAAAAAAAAATTGAAAGCATCTGCTACTGACGCCAAAAAAAAAAAAAAAAAAGTACGCATACAATTACAAGCAACATGTAAATAAGAATATAATCAAATCAAAATTAGCCTTAGTGGAATATTACACATAGCCACATAGGTTGTTTTAGAATCTTTCACTTAATTAGTACTTCTATTAGTACTAATTAGTACAAACGCTATTATTAGTAATCTAATCATTAAATATAAGTTCCAGCACGTGATGACATAAGTGGGGTTTATTGAATAATGAAATTTGATTCTTGGGGGTTCTCGAAGATCTTTTGAATCAAAGGGAATATCGAATAATATACGATAGCTGATAAGGTCCCAATAGCATAATATTATATATGCAATAGACATCTTTTTTTTTAAAAGCATTTGTAAAGCATCTTAAGGAGTTGGTCCGTATATATGCCGGCCAGAGACCAAGATAAAAAAGTGTCGAGAAGAAGAGATGCAAAGAGTCTCTTATATTCATGGCTAAATCCCAATTCTGATCGAAACGCATAAAATCTTGCGGTTTTTCTCGATCATATTTCGAACCATAAATTATATGTTTAAGACATTTTTCATTGTTGTAAAACTCGATTTTTACTAATAAAAAAAAATATTTTCATAATCGATAGAAGTACATACAAATTTTTGCCATATGTATTGTTGATAAATAATGGTGAACTATCAAAGATTATTGTGTCCCATACGATTGCACGTATGTTGGTTCTAAACTTCTAATTATATTAATTGAATCAAAGCTCTATACAAGTCTAATGAGTTGTAGCTAGCTAGGTAGAAAAATAATTTCATTACATGATGAGGGCAACGTATTTGGTTGGAGAATCCGCCAATAAAGAGACATGTGTCGGATAAGATCGAACACGTTGATGAAATTCAAGCTGGATCTTTATCAGTTTTTTGAGCACGTGGTTCTCGTGGTTTGAAACTTGAGTTTTCTTTCTTCTCATAATGTAAAAATCTGATTACTCTTTGTTCCATTGACTTTTTTTTTTTTTCAAGCTCGTGCTTCCTGAAATTCATCCACAGTTTTCTTTTCTAAAGTACACTTTTACTTAGTTTTAGAGTTGTCTACATTTTTATGTAATAAATATTTTTTATATTTAATACATTGATGTTTTGAGTTGCTCTTTTCCATGTATAGTTGTTAATAAATTTATGATTTTTTATGAGTGAAAAGGGGGAATACATATATTTTATAAATAATACTTATCAAAAACTATATATTTTATAAATAATATATAAGATTAATAGTTAAGAAATTAGATAAAAACTCAAAACATTAGTCTATTGGGAATATATGGGAAAACAAAATGGTGCATCCCTATTACGGAAGTATGCAACTTTTTTTTAAACTATATAATAATTACAAGTTATAAGTTATATTATTATTTGATTTATTAGTTGGTTACAAAATATGTTGTATAGGTTGTAACCATTAGTTATATCTAGATTTGGGATATTCTTAAAAAAACATTCCAAGAAATAAAATAAAAAAATTCCAAAGAGTATATTTACATAAGGCAAAAAAATCTCATAAATTAATTACTCTTAAACATGATTTCTGATTATGCAACCAAAATGAAATCTTACCTAACACATATCCAAACTTTTAGTATAAATCATTGACATCTCCATTAACCGGAATACACCATATTCATATAAAAAAAAACATTATTTGTATAGTCTGGATTTACGGATAAAAGAAAAGTATATTAATAAAATTAATACTTTAATAATTTAAATATATTATTTGTATAGTCTGGATTTACGTATTCACTTGATTATTGTAAGCGAAATTTAGAGGTTCTCTTAATTATTTTAGGTGTATTATTAATAATAACAAGGAATCTTGAACATAAACTGTAGATATCATAGTATCTACAGAAAGTTTACATTAATCATTCACACTATTATTAACCAATTATTTCAAAAGAATAATACCACTTTAAGGAATAAAATGTATAAACAAATTTAACAATATAAACAAACCTTTTACAAAATCTTCCGAATTAATAAATGTAAGCGATATATGAGTTTAAATGTAATAAATTATATGATAAGTTAAGTTATAATCTTTATAACGGAAGATGGATTAAATGTAAAATGTTAAAATTATATGATAAAATTGTTTAAGAATTAATAAAAAATTATGAAAAATTATTTTAATGTACAAAATATATACATAATTTTGGTATAAAATGAAGTTCAAGCCGCAGCACGGGTACTCATGTAGTACAAATTATTTGGTTATCAATGATTAGATTGAGAGAGAAGACATTATTAGTTAGTTCATATGCAAAATATGGGGAAAATGTATGTGTATGGACTATGGAGCCACTCACGTTGTGACCAGAAAACGGCGCCGATTGGAGAACGTTGGTCCATATTAGTACAAAAGCTCAGAACCATTAACTGCGAGTTCCCCTTCTATTGTTTTAGAAACTGTCCACAAGTGTCTCATTCTTGCGTTTATTTAATACATCCATAGCGATCAGAAAAAAAAAAAAAAAGAATTGCCTGTTTTTTTTTTTTTTTTTTTTTTTTTGGGTCTACGTTTTCATTCTCACCGTCCAAAGAGAGACCTCGTGGTTTTGAGTCCAGCACACAGATTTTTATGATGCTTAAAAATGGAACTCGTTTTAATATCAGCATAAAAGTGATCATGAAAGTAAACTAAATTTATATAACCAACCAAATATATAGAACTGTTAAAGTTCTCATGTTTTCAGGTAATCAAATCGCAAAAGGATTTGATTACCTGAAAACATGAAATCTTTCACTTTTTCACTTTTTGGTGGGTGAAATGGAATTTTGAAAATGAAATCTTTTTATGTCTCACTTGCGGGTCAAACCTTGTTTTGCGTTGCCTACTTCTCCTCCTTTGATTATTTTAGTTAAAATAGCCCGCACTACCGTCTGGTTTTGGTTTGGTTCGGTTCATATATCAAAAGATGAAATTCATGTTACAAAAGTCACTCTATAAAATCTTCGATGAGACCCAAACCAGATTCATAAATCAAAAGTGTACCATGATCCAAAGGATATGTTTTGATCAAGAACAAGAACAATTTTCATATGACAAATTCCTCCTATTTAGAAACCTCTAAAAGATACATATATTCACCAGGGCGTTTTCTCAATCTTGTTGATCCCTCTTTAACTTCAGTTGGCACTCTTCAGCCGCGCAATGAGCTCATCCTGCAAGACCAGTCAAGTTTCATGAGAGCCTAGATAAACCAACCAGATTGAGGAGCTCCAAAAAGTTTTAACAGAGATTTCAATTTAAAACATGGACTTGCCTTTCTTCCTTTAGTTGGGAGGCCTTTCTCCTTGAGAAGGGTACGGAGCTTCTCTACAGTCAAAGACTGGAAGTCTTTTTCGCCAGTGCGACTGCTTGATCCTTCTGTGCAAATCAAAACATATTCTGTTTTAATCCAAGTAACATATGAACTTCTAGAATATTAAATCAGAGATAATTGAAAGTACAAAGAGATGACCTTGTCTAGATACATTAGCAGCTCTCTTAGCTGGGTTTCTGTCGTCCAGAGCCCTATTTGCAGCCCTAAGATTAAGAAAAAAAGTAAAAGATGAACAAACCATTTGTGTAGCCCATTAGGAGGGATGGACAATTCTCATAACAGTGTAGAAGTTTCAGAATTTCCAGTTAGTATTCTCATAAGAACAAATGGAGATGAGATGTGATTAGTTACCTCTTTTTAGGACCATCTTCAGCAGTTCCTTTGGCATCTTTCGAGCTAGATTCGACTTTTTGTTTCTTTAACAAGAGAGATCTGATTAGTATATTCTGCAGGTTTGTTTTGATATCTTGTCCTTCTGGATATATGACCAATGACAAAGTAAGATTTCTTTTATCAGACAAGAGTTGAAAAAACAAAATTTCTGAAGGAAACAAGTTGTGTTACTGAAATGCATCTGAAAAACCGGCGACTCTTAATTACTTATTACACTGTATCCAATTTCTCAACCAGAGAGAAAATGAAAAAGGAATTACTTTAGGAGATTGCTTGCAAGAAACAGTCTCTAAGAAAACAATGCAAAGAAAAAAACAAAATGGGGAGCATTTAGAAAAGTAATACCTGGGGGAGATGTGTCATGCTCACAAATGTAGACCCGTAAGCTTCCCTGAAATCTTACACAAAAGAAAGTTACTAAATGTATTAATTCAGCTTCAACAGCGATAGCTACACAAATAGATGAAACAATTTCATGAAAAGATTCACTCGCTGGATAAGCTACCAAGAATCTAAGATTATGCGAAGTAAGTACATTCACAGGAAGATAAGAAGGATCTATCAACAACGAAATTGTCAAACTAGAGAGTGTAATCAAAGTACAAATATAACGGATTAATAAAATTAAAAAAAAAAAAAGCAAAAGCTTTTCATTCCGACTCCAACTTTTTATGGCAGCACATCGATACAGACTCAAAGACATCTCTGTTTTCAACTTTAGTGAAGTACAGTTAAACAAAATAAGATCGATACTCAAGAACTGAAGCAGTCAATTCATATCATCATCATTACAAAATCTCAAATTTAAGGCAACATAAATCTTCATGACACTGGCAAAATCCAAAGAAAAAGCATAAACTTTGTACAGTGTGGGAACCTTAACTCAAATTTCACAATAACCCATCAGACTGATTACATTCTACCCAAAAAAAAAAAAAAACAAAAAGATCTGGGAACTAGAATCGAGGGAGCAAGATCTGATTCAGTACCAATGAGTTATTATTGTTAACCAAATTTTGTATAAGCATAACAAAGCCAATCACTTTCTTCAACCCAAAATCCAGAATCAAAAAAATAGGTATTAAACTAATAACAACAAAAATTGGCGGTAAAGAGTTAGTTAGTTAATTCGAAGTAAATATTACCGGATTGGAAGAGACGACCGTAGAAGAAGACAAGAAACCGCGAGAAGGAAGGTTAGTAAGAAACTTTGAAGCAGTTTCATCAGAAGATTCAGGTGGCTGCGACGATGACGCTTCCATTGCCAAAATCCACTGATAAACCCTAGCCCAGGCTAGATGATAGATGATGAACCGAGAAAGAGAGAAGGAAGAAGAGCAGAGAGAGAGCGAGAGAGAGAGAGAGCAAATCGCTAAGACAGACTACAGAGAGAGAGAGGGAGAGTCGCCGTACCGTAATACTGATTGCGCCTATTGGACAGAGATATGTGGGCCTTATTGGGCCTTAAGATAAGTTTAACTAAACCAGAAATACAAATTACCTTCATGTCCCGTACAAGGTTTCTTTTCAAGTGGTAGTAGTAGCCTAGCTAGTTAAATCCGATTGATTACATGAAACATAACTAGATATATCATTTTGATCTACAACAAAAAGTTAAAGATTTGAGTTTGCCTGAGATTTACAAGCTCTACAAACCTATCATCTTGGTTCCTTAAAAGAACCCTAGAAAACATATGCTCTGTTTATTCCCATGTTAAGAGCATGACTAAAAAAAAAACACAATAACATAAATTAGAATATGCTGCACATTAGATTATATATATATAGTTAAGCAAGTCTGCAGTTTTGTTTGCTGCAATAACTTATAAGTTAACAGGAAGAACAAAAAGAGACTTTTTGTTTGTTTGTTCTCTCTCTCTCTCTCTCTTTCCAAGTAAGCCATTAAATCACAAACAGGCTATATAAGAAACCAGACACTTGCAAAATTCAACGCAGGGTCGATGATGATTAAATCTCTCAGCTTCTGGTTCCCTAGCTCAACTGCACAACATTGTAACACAGGTATTGAAAATGTGTGAGAGTCAAAATTGTGCAAAGTTTTTGTTTATGAGCAGACGATATAGTAATTGAGAAACGATGGTGGGACTATATATACACTAGTATTAGCAATCTAGCATATTTGATGAGAATCAATGAAGATATCTTGGAATTGAAGCTGATACATAACTCTAGAACAATCAAAGCAAGCTCATGAATAATCTTAAGAACCCTAGATACTCTAATTCAACAAGCTACATTGCTGAAACTATGCAACAACAAGCTACATTGGTACAATTCCTCTAAGACTAATCAAAGCAAGCTCATGAAGAATACTCTTAAGAAGCCAAGATAACCGAATTCAACAAGCTACATTGCTGGATAAAACTAGAATTGGCTTACCCCTGGCTATCGAGATTTCCATGGCCGCTACTTCCTCCGCTTCCATAAGACACATCATCACCGCCACCGCCACCACCAGCTGAGTTCTGCCAAACGCTTTGCCATACCTGAGAAGGAGGCTGAGCATAAACACCACTAGGATCCATCGCCGGTCTACCAATCATCATACCTCCAGGAACAGCCGGTTGTCCCATCGGCGGATAATAATAAGGAACACCACTCGCGGCTTGAGGCACCATACCTCCTCCTCCTCCTCCTCCAAGAGCCGCCGCCGCAGCAGCATCTTCCTCCTCCTTGATCTCTTCCCTAGGAACAATATCAACAAGGAAATCGAAGATATCGGTTCTAGTAATCGCAGCAGCGATATCATTCTTCTGAAGCGTACGGCGTTTGTTCTCTTCAGCGTGAAGCCAAGATCTAATCGTTAGCTCAAGGATGAAAAGCTCACATGCTTTAGCGAATAGAATCGGCGCTTCCGCGGAGATCATACGCACATCTTCGTCAGCTTTCATGATTTTTTTGATCCTAGCTAGAGGAAGCTGATGGTTTTTGAAATCGTTCACCTGCTCGATCTCTTGTCTCTGGTAAGTCCAGAACATTTGAAGCTGTTGTTGTTGTTGCTGGAGGAGGTGGTGGTACGTCGCTCCTCCTCCTCCTCCGGCGATGATTGATGTGGATCCAGATGGAGGAGAAGGGATTACGGTAGTGACGGCGGAGTTAGAAGGATACGCGGAGGTTGGTGGTGGTGGTTGGTTGTTGTTGTTGTTGTCCATTGGATCTATGCGTTGTGATTGGATCAAAAGATCAAAGAGCGTTTTAGATTGTTTTCGTCAAATGGATTGGAGTAATAGTGGATAAGGGAGACAGCGATGTAGCTGATTTGTTTTTTTCGTTATATTATATAGTTTCATATAACGAT
This sequence comes from Camelina hispida, assembly GCA_023657505.1. NCBI lineage: Eukaryota > Viridiplantae > Streptophyta > Magnoliopsida > Brassicales > Brassicaceae > Camelina > Camelina hispida. Next base: position 32,332,306 of record CP094636.1, on the reverse strand, counting down.
GTCGTATTAATAAGTTCCATTAAACGACGCCGTCATAAAGCGTGTTCGCTGCGATGGAGGAGAAGCAGGACTCGATGACGACACAGGAGCTGGCGATGGAAGGAGAGAAGCATTTGGAAGAAACGATTGAAGCGGCGTTTCAGATAATTTCAGCTATGAATGATGAGCTTTGCAATCCTTCCTTGTGGTCTACATCAGCTACATCGAGTTCCGCCATGACGACGACGACGACGGGTTCTAATGGCACGGCTCTTGTTTCAGCCGATGCGGCTGCGATTGATGAAACATCGCATCAGTCGGAATCTGGTGGTGGTGGTGGTGGAGGAAGTGGGAATAGTGCTCTGGATGAGGCGAGTCTTCGATATAAGAACTCAGTGACTTCGCTTCGTGCTGTTCTTACTGCGATTCCCAATTCACAGAAGGTATTTAATGTTGAAAAAGCAGAGGTCTGCGATTTCAGTGATAATGTGATGTTACTAACTATTTTGAGAAGTCTCTTGTTCTGAGATTTGTTGCTGGACTGAGGAAATTGGAATTTCTAGGGCTTATTTGTAATCAGTAGAGTAACTAACACCGTCCTGCTCCAATCATAAGTGTTAAGCATGTGTTAAGAGTTTAGATGAAGGATGTATTGCTTGTAGACTATCTTCTTCGTTTGTTGTGAGCTTGCCCTACACCTTTGTAGCTAATTCAAAATAAGAGCTTTTTCAGATTATGATTTTGTTCAATCCATTACAGGCAAAAGCATCTGAAACGGAAAATGGTTTAGGATCTCCTGAAAGTGAAGATGAAATCGAAAATCTGGAGGAGCAAGCTTTAAGTCTCAGAAAGGTAGGCTTTCTGCAGTTTCTATGTCTCTTTCATTTTTCTATCAGAGTGTTAATTTGTTGCTAGTACCATATTGGCATAGATTTCTGTACATTGCAACTTACATAGCGAACTTGTTTCTGATTATGTACTGTAGTACTAAGTGTTCTTTGTTCCACTTTGTAGTTTGTAGTGTAAGTGTAAGTATCATCATTAGCTTAAGCAGTTCTAGAACCATGGAAATGTTAATCATTTCTTGAATACCTTTTAGTCATCTGTTGGTTTGATTTCCATGTTAATAACCTATGAAAACGCCGAAACTGTTGTGCATGCAGGAGATTGCAAAGAAGAATGTCCATGTCAAAGAACTTATCGATAAATTTCGGGAACTTATAGCAGATATCTCGACATGGCAAAGCCCTTGTTCTGTTTAAGTTTATTTTTTTTGTTGACTAAGATTCTGAGCCTTATTCTTAAATTCCTCATTGATGTATTAGTTTTAAAGATATATTGCTATTTTGATATCAAGAAACCAGAAAATCTCAAAGTTACTTTGTATATAAAATATTTCAGACAAAATCTTCAAAACCTGGGTCTGCATTTCCTTTTTTGTTTGTATTGATCTGTTAAAGAAATACTTTTTGTAGTGTTTTTGAGAAGTTAATTTCCGAATCTTTTGAGATAAGCCATAAAACCAAGACCAGCTACTAATGCTGCACCAGCCGCAACTCCACTATAAGCAGCAGCCCAAGCGTCTGACTCTACGTACTCCATTGATTCTGCTGATACTGCTGCTCTTCTCCTTCTTCCTTTGCCTTCTCTTGAATCATCCAAATGTAATCTCAGACTCTACAATTTATAACGATTCAATCACCAATTCAGTAAGCAAAAGGGGCTGATGTTGTTCATTTATAACAAACTAAAGCAGGAGTAAAGCTTCCTTTATAACTATTTTTACCTTCCAGCCAATTGATTTTGCATGTTCAATAGCTGCTTGAAGGTCACTATCTGAAGCCAACAACACTTTATCGTTGTCTTCATCTTCATACTGCAGATAACCATCATTATAACATTTAGGAACTGGCAAGAGAAGACTTAGAAAATGATTGCGTCATTGTCTTTTGTAACATCAAATGTTTACATACCAAAATTTGGGGTAAATTATCTGGATCGATATCATCCCCTACCCTCTGAATGATGGCGGTTATCACTTCTGTCAAACTCCGAGTGTCTGCAATTTAAGAACCAATACAATTGAGTAAACGCAAGATTATAACAGTTTGACTGGCGAACAAGAACCAAGATTATGTGTACCGCTTATGAATCTGTGTTTTCTGTGTCTTTTGTCTTCAATCTTGAAAGAAAATGTATTTGCAAATGGGAAAGATTTCCCTGTATCAGTTTCCGAAACAACTTTCATGGAGCTCTCACTGAAACAAATTGTTTTCCAGTCAGTAAAACCACGGTTTTGTTTGAAAAGATACTCGATTAATAGTGTTTAAGCAAGACTAGATAATAACCTCCTTGAGTCCTCGTCGTCCTCATTAGGAGACAACGCCATTGCTGAATCCCAAAACTTTTGCATCATTGTGTTTGTTGCCTCACTATCTATTCCGGCAGTAGTTCCAGCCTGTACACATCAAAAAACATGTTTCTAGAAAACAGTGGCTTTGCTTTAAACGAAATAATTTACAGAAGTTTCAAGAAGCGGGAGTTACTGTGGCAACAGCAGCGTGAGTGACATGGATTACATCGACAACTGCAACTACATCTCCTTCTGTAATCAGAAACCCTTGTTATTTACATATGTTGGCCTTTTTTAGTTTTCGTAAGACTTTACAATGAAAACGCTTCAGAATTTTAACCTTTGTCTGTAACAGGAAGGTGTAAGAATTTTCCCTCGTGCATGATGTGCAGCGCTTCAACAATTGGTGTGTCAACTACCGTTGATTCTGGATTCTCAGTCATAACCTATGCATTAGTGAATGAGAACAAACTATTAAGCTCAAGAAATTGAAAATTGCTCCATCACTAAACTGGAAATAGGTATTTAAGAGTTGAAAAATTGATTCAAAACTAAAAACTAGAAACTTGAATATTAAGCCACTGAATCTGAGAAGGAGAATAGTCTTTAATCCTACCTTTTCAACTAGAGTCTCAGATGGAGGAAGATTTTCAGCCACAACCCGCATCAGTATATCCTTGGAACTAGATAAATGGAAAACAAAACTCTTTGAAAGTTAGTGACAAGTATCCAAAACGAAGACAGAAGCGTTTACCCAACGCATAATCTTAGTTCAGGACTGCGAATAAATAGGAGCATAAACAGTTCTGTTCAAGATCCCTATCACTTAGCTTAGTACAAACACTTGAACCGGGAATGGGATGAATGTAAGGCTTTCAGAATCTATAGGCTAAAGGATACAACTTCAAAAGCTTTCAGAAAGGAGGAGAACTCACGTAAATATTCCTCGAAGCTTGTCCTCAATCATTACCACTGCACAACTTGACTGAAATTCAACCATCTTTTTAGCTACTGTCAACACTGTATCGGTCGGTGAGACTTTCAAAACCCTGAACAAAAACCAGTGTTAAGTTAAAAACAACATAATTGATGGGAAAGAAAACAATACTACCACTCAAGATCGTAATAAGAATCTAATTAGAAAAAGAAGAGATTACCTACTTTGTATCATCTGGTATAATTGTTGATAAAGAAGGTCTAAACATCCGGTCTCGTAGCGTTTCAATGAAGGTGTTGGGAACTACATGAAAAAATCAACATACTGGACGTTCAAAATCTGATAAAATAAGAAGCAAAAGCAGTGTTAAGTTAAATGAAATGACTGCAGGACAGGGTTCAGCTCCTTGCCCACCTGAAGTGTTTGTTCCCCAGCTTTTTTCAACACCTTCAACAGCAGCAGCTATTGCCTTACCTTTCTCAGCGGCCCTCTCCATACGAGCAATCGCATCATACAAACACTTTGCTATATCTAACAAAGCAATAACTTCACCATTTTCAACAACAGGCAGATGTCTGAATTTTCCTGTAGTAGGTAAGGTTAACATTAATGAATCATACACAGGCATCAGATGAACATCAGGAACTTAAAAACAATAAGACAAACCTTGGACCATCTTTTGGAGGGCTTCAACAGCAAGTGTTTCCGAGAGAACAAACATAGGGTTCTTCGTCATAACCTTGGAGACAGGTGTTTCCTCGACATTAAGTTCCTGAGAAATCACTCTTGTAGCTATGTCCTGCAAGTGCCATAAGAAAGAAAAAGACATAGTGACGTTTACTTCCAATGTGTTACTATAAATCTTTAACAACGCTTGAGGGGAAGCCATAGTTAGTGACGAACCTTATCAGTAAGAATCCCACAAAGCATTTCATTAGAGTCAGTTAACAACAAGGCATCAACTCGTCGTGAAGCCATTCGTTTACAAGCTTCATATATAGTCGTGGTTGCTGGAACTGTAAGAGCTTTGGATAGCCTTAACCGTTTAACAGTTCTCTCGCCTCCTATTAAACCCCTGATCACAAACCCCAAAGGCATCATACATTTAAAGAAGATCACATGTACTTATTTCTAAAGGAACCAAAATCAAGGCCTAGAAACCAACATCACAAGCTAAACGTTCTCAGGAGGAAGAAGAAGAGAGACTTACAAAGGGGAACGAGAAACAGTGAGAGATCTGCGGGCAGTGTCGGGAAGTCGTTCGCCAATATCCATAGATTTCTTCTTTCCGTGCAATGAAGCAGCAGTCGTAACAGATAAGCTCCGTCTTGATGATCCGCCTTGGTTTGCCATTTTCTTCTACTGTATAGAAAATTTTCAAACCCTCGGAATTGTCAACGCTTACCGAAATCGATTTTGATTAAATGTCAAATGATTTACAAATTTGAATAAGGAAAGTTCTACGAAAACGCAACGATTCAAGGGGGAAAAAAAACACTTAAGAATCACAATTTACCAGGCGAATTCGTCGGGGTTAATTAATGGATTCTCTTCTGGGATTATTGAAAAAAAAAAATTGAGCTGAAACGAAGTTGGGAATCCTAGTTGCGTTTCGTAGATGCTCTCTCTCTCCTTTCTCTCAAATGTTCGTGAGAAAGATAACGGCAAGAAAGAAAACGACAATTTCCGAGAGAGAAAAAGGATTCTCCCGGGAAAGTGATGGGAAAATGAAAAGGAGAAAGAAAAAAATTAGAAAGATGATTTTTTTCTTTTCTTCTTCTTCTTCTCTGTAAAAACGTGTTTTTTTAATTTTGTGCTTTTCCCCCAATCGGATTCTTTTGATTTCGATGCTCTCTGTCGAAACTTGGAGTTGGACGACGACGCTACCTTTTTTTTTTTTTTTTTAAATTTGGTATTTTGCTTCTTATTTTGGCAATATATTGATGTTAAATTATTGATTTATTGACAATTCTATCCTCTGTTTGTAAACTAATGGCAAGTGGATCGGAGATTTATTTCTCATTTGGCAAGGGGTGGTATAGTCATTATCACACACGAGCTGATTTGATACTTTCTGTATTATTTTTTTTAGTAATTACTAATTGGATTTGTCTTTACTCTTTCTTTTTAGTAATTGGATTGTTTTTGACTACGACAGTAAATTCAAACTGATTTTTTCTTTAATAAAAGTATAAAACAGATAAATTTTAATTAAGAGATTAAAAACACTATCTGGATAAAAACGTGTAGATTAAAAACCAAATGAAAATCAAACTATATCCACTCTGTCTGACTCATTTTTTTAATATATTTAAATTTTCAAAAAAAAAAAAAATTTTGGAGTCTTTGACCAAAAGAAAAGAAAATAAATAGTTGTCACAACAATTGTGACAAAAAAAAAAATAATTAATGTCACAACAATAACCAAAGATTTGTTCTAATTAAATTTAATTTTTTTTTAAAAACAATAACCAAAGCTTTGTAGCTAAAATAGCCTACTGGGCCGAAAACTCAAAAGCCCATACCAAACACCCCAACACCAGCTTAAGATATTCACGTTGTTCGAAATATTTTCCCCCAAAAGAAATTAGTATTCAATTAAACCTAATGTATTTCCACGTGGACACCAACGATTGGTTCACCAGACCATTAGCTTTCACATCACACGAGAAGCTTCGTTAGTAAACTAAAACCAAAAAACTCCAGCTCTCTCTCTCTCTCTCTCTCTCTCTCTCTCTCTCTCTCTCTCTCTCTCTCTTTCCCTCTCCAAATTTTTGCGTTTTAATCTCTCTCTCTCTCTCTCTCTCTTTCTAGAGCTCGAAGTTATGGCGGATTGGGGACCAGTGTTGATCGCCGTGATACTCTTCGTAGTTCTATCGCCGGGATTACTTTTCCAGATTCCGGCGGGAGGTCGAGTTGTCGAATTCGGGAATATGCAGACCAGTGGCGCCTCCATTCTTGTTCACGCCATCATCTTCTTTGGTCTCATCACTATCTTCACCATCGCCATTAACGTCCACATCTATTCCGGTTAAACCGTGTACCCAGACCTAAACCGGTTCTGTTTGGCTTTTTTTTATTTGATTGTATGATCTGGATTTGTTTGTAACATTCTCGGATTTGTGAATATAATCAAAAATTTCTTATGGTATACAAATCCACCATTATTTTTATGGTATCAATTTGTGTGGAGTTTGTTTGTGATCTGGTTTAGTTTTTAAGTCCTACTTGACTTGACACAATAATAATTACTAAAATTAAGCTGATAAGGCTTAGTAAAACGACGACGTTTGTTCACCTAATTGGGCTTATAGCATTGATCCGTTAAGAAGCCCAATTTGTATCACGTTCAATTTCAGGTGAATCATTCGACGACCACTCTCTCTCTCTCTCTTTTTGCAAATCCTTGAAGAAATCCAAAATCAATAGCAATGGCGACTTCAATAGCTCGACTTTCTCGGAGAGGAGGAGTAGCTTCTAACCTGATCCGTCGTTGCTTCGCTGCGGAAGCGGCGTTGGAGAAGAAGACGGAGGTGCCTAAGCCGCAATTGACGGTGTCGCCGTCGCCGGATCGGGTGAAATGGGACTACAGAGGCCAACGACAGATCATTCCTTTGGGACAGTGGCTTCCAAAGGTAGCCGTTGATGCTTACGTGGCGCCAAACGTTGTGTTGGCCGGTCAGGTCACACTCTGGGACGGCTCTTCTGTTTGGAACGGTGCCGTTTTGCGCGGCGATCTCAACAAAATCACCGTCGGGTTTTGCTCGAATGTTCAAGAACGGTGTGTTGTTCATGCCGCGTGGTCCTCCCCCACAGGTCATGGCTCTCTTCTCTCCATTTTTCGAAATTTGTGTTCTGATTATATGAATCAGAGACAATGTTGATTGGGATTTAGGGTTTTCTTATTCAGTTATCAAATGCTTTATAAAAGGGTGTCAAAAACATAGACGAGTATGTATGTAAATGCGTAGTTCTTTAGGTGATTAGTGCTACAGGAATCAAGAAACTGGACTGATGGTTAAGCTTAATAACGTGGGTTGAATAGATTAGGTTTCCTAGCAAAAAAAATTATTGAAAACAATGTCTCAGTGTGGTTCTCTAGTTACTCGTGACTGGAAATGGGGGTTTGTGATGATGATGTGAGCTTGTTTTTGATTTTATGATGATTAAGCCTGTGAGCTTCTGTTTGCTCCCAAGGTTGAAGCGAGGGTTCATGTCAAAGTTTTAAATAGAGAGACCATCCTTGTTTGACTAGGCTCTGCAGAATTCTCTATGAGGATACGCACAATATCTATTCAATTATGTTTCTGCTCACATTGATGAAACTACTTGTATATCTTGGTTTTGCTTTACAAATTGCACTGAATATTTACTCTTTTCTGTAGTTCTTACTTGTGATTTGATAAATTACAAATTTTGATTCTAGGGTTACTGTGTCTACTTTAAAATTTTCAGGATTACCAGCAGCGACAATTATCGACAGGTACGTGACAGTGGGTGCATACAGTCTTCTGAGATCATGTACCATCGAACCAGAGTGCATCATTGGACAACACTCAATACTAATGGAAGGATCTCTGGTCGAGACCCGGTCAATCCTGGAAGCGGGATCAGTTGTGCCGCCAGGAAGAAGGATACCGTCAGGTGAACTATGGGGAGGCAATCCAGCAAGATTCATAAGAACCTTAACCAACGAAGAAACCCTAGAGATCCCAAAACTCGCTGTGGCCATCAACCACTTAAGCGGAGATTACTTCTCTGAGTTCTTACCTTACTCAACTGTCTACTTAGAGATAGAGAAGTTCAAGAAGTCCCTTGGAATCGCCGTTTAGAAGCTTCTGTCTTCTTTTTTCGGGTTTCACTTTCGTGTGCTTATCTATCGTATCATGAGCTCTCTCTCTCTGCATATTGCAATAAGTAGCTGAAGAACATCAAAACAAGTCCGGCTCTCTTTTCTTTTTGGCTATCAAATGTTTGTTTGTCTTCTCGTTTGTTTTGGGTTCTTTGTAAAATTCCATTTACAACTGATTTTGGCTGGATATTGTCTGAATGATAATGGCGACCACTTCTGGTTATGTTGTATGTGAGCAAAGCAAAGATTTGCTGAGATGCATAACTAATTATATAAACAACACAAATAAATGAACTAAATTGTTTTTAGTTATTTGGGTTAGATCATTGAAAGGAACACTTGAAACGTTTTGACATTCAGTTTGACAGAATAAAGAACTTAGGGTCAAACTTATGTGATAGAGTTTTTACTCAACATGAGTTACTTTTTGAAAAAACCATTTAACATTCTTCTTCCGTTGCCTATAGGGTTATAAACATATAACTCTTCTCTAATTAATTACGTAAATTAACACCTGTTTGTTCTCACTCTATATAAATTATAACATTCTCAACATAACCAAATCATCCAAGCATCAAAGTGAAAAGAAGCAAGAACAATAAAAGAAAGAAAGATATAAGATTTGATTAGAGAGATGGAAAGCAAAGCAAGAGTTATGGCCTCCTTAGTCCTAGTTGTAGTCGTATGTGCCTTGGTTTTGATCACTCCAGGAGTAGTAGCTCATGATCAGAAACCACCGCAACCAAAATCTCCACCGAGTTCTCCTATCGATTTAGAGAAATGTTGGTCATCTCTCTTCAACGTCAATGGATGCGTCCTCGAGCTAATCAAATCAGTTTTCAGTGGCAAATTTGGAAATTTTGGAGTTGCGTGTTGCAAGGCATATTCGGCAATTGATGCCAACTGTTGGCCTCATATGTTTCCATTGAACCCGTTCTTCCCACCTCTTCTTAAAGACAATTGTGCACGTATCATTCCAAATTTGCCCGCACACAAGTGAAATCGATAAGAAAGTGGACCATCATTAGCTTAAAAATTAATATTTGTATTCATGTTCTAAGTCTTATTATGTCATGTCAACCCCAATACTCAAAATACTTTTTTTATATATAGAATCTATTGATTGAGCTAGCTTTTACTTGGACAACTAAACTCTATCTTGAACATACAAACGTCGATTATCATAATAAAAATAGAGTAAACCTAACAAAGTGAAAATTATACTTTACAGCATTGAAGTTTATAATCAACTTACATGTGATTGGGGAAGTTTGTGAAGTTAATTAGAGAGGCAAATTCATACGAATTTACGTTGAATTAATCTGCAGTTGTATTTGTATCTAGTTATCACTAGAGACAGTAATAAAATTAGGTTTTTTTGGTAATATTGACATTATCATTAGTTACCGTGGAAAAGAAAGATTCGCATTTTTCCTTACCTTACGATCGACGTACAATCAGATAACTTATAAGAATTTCACTTTTAAATTGGTCTAGCTAACTTAGCCTTTATATACCTATCATATTTTATCCAGCACATAAACTTGGACCTCCTTTAGCTACCTTAACCGGGTTTGGAACTAAACTCCTAAACCAGGAAGAGGTTACTTAAAGTGTGTGATAGAATAAATCTATAGAGTAACTGATTCATACATATCTAATTTTAGTCAGTAATTAGTGATTTAGTTCTCACGTTTCAAAACTGAAACAAGAACACACATTATACTACATGTTAGTCAATTTAACTCAACTTTACTTTTATCAGTTTAATTCATTAAATCCAAACATGAGTTACATCTTGAAACGCGAATTATATTAATAGTGATTCGTAACTCTTCTATTTATTTTGATAACAAACTTGTTTCAAGAACCTATAAATTCTAAGTTTTTTCGTGAATCCAAATCCATCCAAGCATCTAAAAGTCTAAAGCAAACCAAAACAAAACTAGAAAAGAGAAAATAAGTCTAAAAAAGATTAATTTATAAGAAAATGGGAAGCAAAACCATTGTGTCAATGATCTTGGTTGTATGCCTTTGTGCTGCTTTTTTTGTCGCTCAAGGAGTAGCTCAAGTGCAACTGCCTTCATTGACTCCCGGGCTTTTCCCTCCCGGTTCACCTATTGATCTGGTAAAATGTTGGTCGTCTCTTTTTAACGTTCAAGGATGTGTGCTCGAGATCTCCAAATCTATTTTCTCTGGCAAGTTTGAAAACGTTGAAGGTGCATGTTGCAAAGCATTTTCGAGTTTGGACGCAAATTGTTGGCCTCACATGTTTCCGTTGAATCCGTTCTTCCCACCTCTCCTCAAGGACAACTGTGCACGCATCAACTCCAACTCACCCACACACAATTGAAAGCAAGAATGGTTCTTAGTCTCTACGCTTATAGTTTAGCCGTTGGCCTCGAAGTCTAAGTAATAAGTTTAAATGTTATTTTATATTGCTGGCGAAGTGTGAGCTCATTAAGAGAGCTCTCTAATTAATTTATATGTTTTTCTCAATAAAGTATTCGAAATTTTTCTTATTTATAACTCTTATGAGTATGACCTGATCACAAATTGATTAGTATAACCAACTTGGGAAAAATGGGGAAAACAGTGAGAATTGTTTATCCAATTTATGAGTATTGTTATATATCAAGACTTTTTAATTTGTAACTACGTTTTAAAAAGTAGGTCAAATTTGAAGAAAATAATGTTAAAAATTCAACCAGAGATCAGTCAAAGATGATGAAGGATTTTTACTAGTCAAGTAAATGATGAGGTTAAAAATAGAAGTAAAGAATTTGTTTTGACCAAACAAATTGCTATGACACAATAATCGGCCATGTAACAATGCAAGTAATTCCCCTAATATAAAAAGGAGAGTCCGAGCTCTCTAGATCATCACTTACAATCTAAATATTTGTTAACAAGTGACAACAACAACAACACAAATTATTGTGAAATAAAAAAGAAAAATGACTCACAAGCTTGTCTTCATAGTCGCACTTATTGCACTTTGTATGCATTTTCTCTTCCCTTTTTCTTTTGTTACTTTTGAATTTTACTTTCTAGTAACCAAAAGTAATCAACCCTCTCGCATCATCATTTTTGTTTTTTGTTCACACTCAACGTCGTTGTAAGATCATCATTGTAATGTGTTGAGAGTTATGGTCATTTAAATTTGGTTTCGTTACTGAAATTGTTGTGTTTGCTTTGTTTTGGAAAGGTTTTGCTTTACGTGATGCAAGAGAGATGCCTAATAAGGCAACGGTGCCGTCGGAACCTGGTTATCCCCCGCCTGGTCATGGGCGTCCTTCGCAGCCTGGTCATGAGGAGCCGTCGCTACCACCAATACAGGATGATAAGACAGAGATACACAAGGGGAACCGGCCGTCGCCTCCACCACAAATGATGTAAAAGAATTGACAAAAGTAAAACTGATTCGTCAAAATGTCTTCCAGGAAATTATCTATATCACTTGAAATAAAAAGAGTTACGTAGTTAAACTTATCAATCTCTTAATAACATAAAAAAAAAAACAAACAGACACCTTAACTAAGAAGTATACGAGACAATAAGATATACTGAACTATAAACGTGAAGACATCTTCTGATGCTCACTTCTTTCTTTTCCTCTCCATCCTCTACGAATAAGCTGCGTCCGATTTCACTGTTGCAGAATATACCACCAAACGGTAACTCCGGGAAATTCTCCAAAAACGGTGAGCAGTCTGCATTTTGACGACCAAAGAAGGAGTCACCGCGTCTGCTACCAACGAAAACAAAACCTCCAACGACTTCTGGCTTATTCGGCTTAGACTTGAGATTTCTAAGCTGAGAAGAAACAGCATTTAGTGATGCTTCAGCCACTTTGAGATCAGGGAGGTATACTTGGAAATAGTCACCGGTTCTGATTTCAGCACCATTGACTAAAAGATCCTGCTCGTCAGCTCTGAGTAAACAAAAAAGGAAAAACTTAGATGGGTCAAATTAGAGGAACTGATTCATGTTATGAAACTTGTGAATCTTATTACCCAGTCACTTGATGAAATACAAGTGAGGCCATGATCTTTGGCTTCTCCTCCAAACCAATTGAATATTTTCTTCGTTTTATTACTCCGAGATATGGATCATTCTCCCATAGCTGGTTTCCTAACTGTAATTTCAAAAGTCAGTTTAGTAAACAAATTTTAGAATAAATAAGAGATTGGATTTAGATGCTTACAAAATCATTTATGTCATCTAAAATTTGATCGCCATTGAGAACCTCTGCTTCTCCTCCTCTTTTTGCAGTCAGAAGCGTAGAAGGACATCTAGGGCGGCGACTAACACGGACATTAGCCGCCTTGTACCTCAGATCAACTGATGACATTGCTCTTGATATTGCAGTGTCAAAGTGAATGTTTCCAGCCTCTACTTCATTTAGTTTAACAAATTCATAAAGACTTAAGGTAAAATGAAAAGACCAAATTTCAGTCGGAAACACATAACAAGCACAGCTTGAAAGAAAGATGCAGAAACTTACGAGCGGGTCTGTGTCTATCTCTAGCAAAGATTAAACCTGCGAGAACTCTGCTATCATCTTTGTGCAACTGAACATTTCTTCGTTCATTACCACATTTATGTAGAAAGTCGCCAATTTGATCACCCACTATAATAGTTTCTGCAGGCATGGCATAATCTGCAATGCAAACAAGCTTCATTAACAAGTTTCCAAGCACAGCAATATCTATATATTACCACCATCGTAGTTCTCATTTTCAGAGTCTAGCCAGAGCAAAAGAAGTGAAGAAAGTAGGTAGGTAACCAACCAACACAAAAGAATGAAATGTTTCAAGAAATAGTTAGTTTGGCCTATAATAGATTACACTTGTCATGAAGTAACATTGAAATGATGTACCATAAGGCAGTACTCATACAGTTGCAAAAAAGATATACACATACCCAGTTTATGAAGAATAGGTTCTGTGGCATGAGTATCCTCCTACAAATTCACCAAACGCAGCATGAAAACACAAAAAAAATAGCCATGTAACTGAATAAAATCCACAAGTATAACAGAAAAAGGAAGCTAGAAAAGTATAGTTCACCCCAAAGAGTATAAGACAGGCTGGTGCAGCATGATCTGAAACCACGGATACATAATTTCTGATATCCACCACAAACTTGTCTCCTATATCCGCTTCAGATTCCTGGAAAAATAAACATCAACAATCTCAGTCTACCTATTAACATGTCAACTAAACAAGACGTTCACTTAATTGTAATTTTTGTTATATATGTGAAACTATGACTTCCTTTATTTGCTTCATATAACCAAATGAAGCAAATTCATTGGAGACTAAAATAACTTAGCCAGAGAACACAAGCTCTATGGACAACACTGTTTAGAGTTAGAATATTTCAAGAAATTACCCCTTTTGCTTGAATTACAGGAACAACTTCGACTTTGATTCCTGGTAAGTATCCAATCGTCAACAGTATAGCGAAATTTGCAACAACAGACAAGCCATCATCAGTTGTGACATGATGTTTGACCTGTAAACGTGATAGAAGAAGGTAAACATAAGCTAAAAAAACTTAAGAAAACAAATACCCTGTGTTCCAGCAACAACGGATACAAAAATGATAAGAAAACAATAAAAAAACCTCTCCAGGATTGTCATTGCATGCTTCTTTCCCTAAGATTCCAGCAACAACGGATACAATAATAGGAACCGTTGATCCTACTCTTTCAGTTATCTACACCATGTGCATTATGAACAACATTAGAACGAGTGAAAAGAAATCAAAATTTCTCTTTTAAAATGATACAACAAAGGTGGAATGGGGAAGAAGGGAAACAAACAAACCAGTGTCAAAGTTTCTTCCATGTTCCCACATGTAATGTTTGCGATCACAAAATCTGGTCTAATTGGCTTAGACAAAACCTTATCAAGTACTTCTTCTCCAGCTCTCTACATACCAAATCAAAACCGTGTCATTCTTTGTTATCTATAAGTAAGAAATGTCACCTTCTCAGCTTGCTAACAAAGTAACAATCTTTTTCAATTTATCACATTACACTTTCCTAAGATTCCAATTAAAACTTTGTGAAGCCTTACCAATAGCTCTAAGACCAAACCATGAAAAAGTTTGAATTTTTACAATCAAAAGAAACTTACAGTTTGATTAGGATTACGTGAGAAAGCAGAGACCATTTTGGGGCGAGAGAGGATTCTATTGCAGACGTTGTTCCAGGATCGGTTGACACAGGAAGCGAAAGCAAACGATTTCGCCGGCAACCTCAAGAGAATGTTATGAAGAAGGTCATCGTTCATGGAAGCGATTAAAACCATATCTATCTTCTTCTTCGATTTCTCACTCGTTCCCTTTATCATCTTCTCCTTCTTCTTCTTCCTTGAGACAACACTTCCGCCATAGGATACAAAATTTTCTTCCTCCGGCGAATTTATTTGGGCTTTTTGTTTTTTTTAACATTGGGCTTTTTGTTTGTTATAATAAAAATTAGTTGGGCTTTAATAAAAAGGCCCAATATTTCAAAACGAAAAATGTACGGAAATATGAAATTTGTAATCGGAAGTTATTTATTCGGACATCGATCATTTGACAAAACAAAACAAAAGAAGAAACCCACAAAACTTGAGATAAGAAATCTTATCTTTAAATGTGTCACACACTGTACTAGTTTTGGATACAGACACAAAGTATCTTTTTTTTGTTCATTATCTTTTTTTTTTTTTTTAAATGTGTCCCTGAAAATCAGAAGAATCTTTTCCAGTCTCTCAACATTTGTTTGATTGTTTTATTGATATGTGTTACTGTAATTTATTTCTTTCTTATAAATGTGTATTTGATTATTTCTGAAAAGTGTTATGATGAAATAAAGCGACTCGTTTAGGAGTACATGTTGGATGGTAGTATTTCATTGTATAAGTCTCCGCTGACCTAAGTTATGCTG
The DNA here is from genome assembly GCA_023657505.1 of Camelina hispida. NCBI lineage: Eukaryota > Viridiplantae > Streptophyta > Magnoliopsida > Brassicales > Brassicaceae > Camelina > Camelina hispida. The sequence goes on along the minus strand of CP094636.1, from coordinate 32,317,242 downwards.
TCACAAACAACACAAAATTAAAGATCACGTGTAAAAATATATGCTACGCTAATCTTTAGTTTAATGTCATCACCTACCTTCACCAATATATGGTAAACTAAATTGTTTGAGATTCTTCGTTTATGACATGGGAAAGTAAATTTTGAGTTTGGTTACGTACAGAACTCCAACATACATTCTCATTAATGTTTTGAGCAAATTTTTCTATTTTATGGATTAGCTAAGTTGGTTTGATCACTTGTATTTTATATTGACGACACCATTAGAGATTTTTACTTCTCTTACTGATATATATATATATATATATATATATATATACACACAGAGGACTTTGAAAATAGTGTTGTTCTGTTTTTCATCTCAACACAAAAGTTTGCCCTTCCTTTCTTTCGTACTTAGTGAGTAGCTTTGCAAAATTAGTGAGTAGCTTTGCAAAAGTTTGAACTTTTAATGTTTCGACGACATAATGTATAAAAGTTTTTTTATCGACATGTGGTTGCCATATCGTAATTAGAACCTAAGAGGTATAACAACAAACTAACATTTTAGGCCAAGAAACATTTCTTTATCGCATTAGAGAATTAGAACTTAAGCGGATCATATTAAACACATGTTGCGCAAATTCAAATCACCATGTGATTCTACAGTTTTCAATACAGTAAAAACAAACATTTTTCAATTTCTTTTTTTTTTTCTTTAAATTTCACCCATATCTACAGTTCTATATATAGTAAAGAAAACCAATCCATCTATATATATAAAGTTAACTTTACTCACTCCTGGTGCTGCCACATCAGCTTCTTCTTCTTTAATTTTGTGAGCCTCACAGATTTTAATAAGCCCTTTAAACAATTACAAAAATGATAAACTGATCCATTAGATTTCATCCCAATTCTGGCCCAACACTATTTCATCCAAAGTCTCTAGACCCAGCACTATATCTAAATCATATTGATTCAACCTGATAAAGCTTAGCAACGATAGTGTGAAGGACGGTCCACCTTCACACGTTTCTCTCCTCCTTAACCCTCGATCCATGTCGTTTCACCATCCGATATTATAATGCATACCATTCAATTTTAATTTCTCCACTCCTCTAAACTTTCACACATCCTTGCAACGGCTTCGTTTGTAATGGCTAATTATGTTATTCCAAAATCAAATATTCTATCTATAGAGAACATCTACCCCTCGATCATAATTCGAAAAAGCATTAAGCAAGGAGCAAACAAAATAGTGATTAACGAGACTCTAATTTTATTATTCAACCACAAAAAAAAAAAAAAAAAAGAGTAGAGCATTTACCCAATATATATATGAAGTAAAACACTGAATTTGGAATAATATTATTATCTATTCGTACCTAACTTTCTTTCAAGTATCGTTTATGCTTAGTTCTTTTAGATATATTTGCATCATATGGTTAAGACACATAATTATAAGAGACAAATAAAATATTTTCCTAGGTCAAGAAGACAAGAATTATGACTAGAATCTCCATTGATCTTGTAATTATATATCATCATTTATAGCTACAAAAACATCCACCTAAGCAATATTTTGTTTTACTTTAAAATAAATCTAAAATATTTATTTAGTGCATATTTCTGTTAATTATAATTGATAGAAATTTTAAATAATAAATAAAATTATGTAAAATAAATAAAATGTTAAAATAAGAAAACAATACTATAATTGTTTATTAATAATATAATTAAAATTTTCTATTAAACTCATCATTATTTAAAAATTCAAATGTATTATTGAGTTTTAGAATGGAAGTAAATTTTAAATTTATGGTAGAATAAAAAAATTATGTAATTGCGTATTATTGAGTTTTAGAATAAAAGTAAAATTTAAATTTATGGGAGAATAATTTTTTTTTATTGTAATCATATATTATTGAATTTTAGAATGGAAGTAAAATTTAAAATTATGGTAGGATAAAAAAAATTCTGTAATTTTATTTATAAGATTTTAAACAGGAAAAATAAAATTAAAAGTGAAATATTATTTTATAACATGATCAAAAAGAAAAACAAATTTGATATTTCATAAATTGAATCAAATGCTTTTAATCCAAGTTTAAGTATTGAAAGATAGTAATTAAAAAAATAGTTATAATTTATCTTGAAAATCATTTTACAGTCTAATATGTGTTATATGTGAGCCAATAGAAGGTAGAAAAAATAGATTTCAAAAGGAGTGCATCATCAATAATGACAGAAGAATTATAGTTAAAAGTGTTTGAAAATAAATTAATAAAACTTGGAAAGATAATAATACACAATTACACATGACTAAATTAAAATCTCGGATAACTCATGAATTGTGTGAAACAAATGAGTTTGTAAAAAAATAAATAACATACATTAATAAATAGATTATCATTCCAAGTAGGGTTTAACAGTTTAACCATATAATCATGAAAAGTGGGATAAGATAGACACATTCATGAATTGGTTATTTATGGGATGTTGCAATTACTTCGATGGGTAAAGCAAGCTCAGTAAAGATGTTATAACGATATGATATTATATTTTACCTTTACGCTAAGCAATATTCATGAGATTCCATATATTTAAAAGGTATAATTATGCAAAAAAACAAACAGGGCAAGCTCAAAAAAAAAAAACCCAAAAATGTAAAAAAAAAAAACCCCAAAATGTATGGAAACAGAAAATTTGATGTAAAACAATCAACAACAAATAAAAACAAAACTACATTATTATAACTCAATAGTTTTGATGCAACTAAACGTGAAACAAACCCGCGCGTAGCGCGGTATAACACGAGAGTTATTGATACACACCATTCCGTTCAACAACCGATATACGGCAAAGAAGAAAAAACACAACTACGAGACACGGGCTAATTCCCAAAAGAAAAAATACATCCTCAAATCAATAAGACCCAGAACACCACTACTTTTAAAGGCTTAAACATATATTTGGGCCCAATCAATGTACCACAAAATAATATATATATATATATAAACACCCGATTATAAGTAAATTAAAAACCTTAAAATTACTAACTTACAAACTTTGTAACACAATCACAAAAAAAATTTGACAAACATTCTCATACATTTCATTTAATACGTATTCTAAAAAAACAAACAAGGAAGTACAACCACATATAGAAAAATACAAAAAAAAAAAGCAATCAAAACAGATAACAGTAAAAAAAAAACAATGCAAAAAAAAACAATTACATCCAGAAATCAACTTATACATCACAGTCTACAAATATGCAATTTAAATAACTGAAAAATAAAACCAAATTTTAAAACAAGCATAACTAATATAAAATAAAAATGTAAAACTACACAATAGATTGTACTTAATGCAAAAAAAAAGCAAGAAAGACAGTCAAAATCACCATTTTTTAAGAAAAACAAAACAAAAAAAATTGCAACCAAGATATAAAGAGAAAAATAACAAAACACAATCAAAAATATCCATAAAAAAAACACATATCACACCCTAATTAAACTCCCGCGCGAAGCACATACCAAATACTAGATAATGACAAAATGACAAACAATAATAAATTAATCACAACTAATAACTACAACAAAACAACAACTTTAAGTACACAATATTAACTTCTCATCATAATTATTTAAATAAACATTTAAAAAACACAAAAAATGATCTCAAATTTTGAAAAGTAAACAACACACTAAATTATACTTACTGCAAAACCTATTTTTTAAAAAAATATATTTAACAAACAACATAAGCACCCAAATCAAATACAAAAACAAACATAAAAATGAATTTACATAACCAAAAATTAATATACACAAAAAAAACCCAAAATACACCTTAATCTACGCGCGGGTCAATTGCTAGTATGTATATATAGTGATTATCTCATTCATGCTACTTGAAAGGCAAAATGGTAAATTGTATGGTAAAAAGTGTCTGGTAGACAGTTAAAAATGGATGTAACGCCAAGCCAACAACTTACTCCGTTAACTTCGAGGTGGGCACGACAAGGGCCAACAAAACGGCCGTTACGTCATTATTATATATGACGTGTCGTCGTCGACTCTTGGATTCGTTTGCCTCTCTGTTACAAAAGCATTTAAAGTTTTTACCAGATCCATCATCATTTACATCACTCTCTGCCATTAAAAGGAGACAAACCAAAATTGATATTTGTACCAGCAGAAACGACTTTATATGTATTTTCTTTCATTATCTAACCGGAATATGTTTTAGAAAAAAAGAAGAGTATATCCCGGTTCTACTCGTACCAATTTACCAATTGTGTCTGTTGTTTTCGGTTTGACTTGGTCTTTTCCATTACCGAATTATATAAGTAGATAATCTAAATAGTATTAGCACTTGCGTAATAATTTATTCTCTGTACAATTTCACGTGAGTTCTGTTCTGTAAATTATAGTGTAACTGGATTATAGAAGATAATAAATTCATTAAGATGTAGAGAAAAAACAAGAAAAAGAAAAAAACGAATGTAATTAAGTCTTAAGACTTAAGAGATACTCTTTTATTATATACTGTATGTAAATGTAAGTCGAGAAAAAGAGAAGAATCCAAGTCGGCAAAGTCCATGTGTAAGCCTCGGGAATACAAATACTTGTCCCACAGTGCGATCCAAAGTTCCTGCTCCACACGTGTGAAGTCCTACTCAGCGCCACGTCAGTATTCATTGCATGGGGAAATTTTTGAGGTGATGATCTCTTATTATTATGATCTGATAAATGGATGATTTATCATTCGATTGCTTGGAGAAGTCACTCGAGGTTACACTGTCAAAATTTTGAGGATGTAATTATTAAAGTTTTTATCTACCACTAGCTAGTGTGTCTCACTCAATTTGGAGATGACCCAAAACTTTAAAAACCAAACTTATAATAAGTATATCTACTCGGCACCACGTCAGTAGGGGAAAATGTTGAGGTGATGATATGATCTAATAAAATGGTAATTATCATTCGATTGCTTGGAGAAGTCACTCGAGGTTACACTGTCAAAATTTGTGGATGTAATTTTTAGAGAAAAACAAAAATTATTAGAGTTTTATCTACCACTAGCTAGTATGTCTCACTCATTTTGGAGATGACGACCAAACTTTTAGAACTAAACTTATATAAATATATCAAAACTTTCTTTTACTGGACTAGATTCAAGTTTCGAATTTTTTAGAACCACGTAAATTAATCGCACTTGGTTCATCCAAAATATACATTTGATTAACTTTGACCCCAGAAAGAATAGAAAAACGAAGACTCAATGATAATCAATGAACTCGTCGTTTACTTTTATACTATCTCCAACAGTTTTTCCTATTTTTTCTCTATAATAAAAGAATTTTATAATAAATATAAGTTTTACTCCAATCTATCTCTATTTTCATTTCTGAAATAGATATTGTTATTTTTTCTTTTATTTATAGAAGAATCTTTATAAAAAAAATAGAGGTAAGAATATAGATAGATGGGAATAAAACTCACCTATGTAATAGTCTCTATTATAAAGACAAAAATATAAAACCATTGGAAATGCTCTTATATAACGGAAATTTACTTAAATTGCTAATTTCAACACGCATTAAATATTATTTTCAAATACAATCAAGAAAATTCATATGTTTCAAAATAGCTAACTTTCATGCATGTAGAATTAAATTTGATAGAAACATATATCCATAGACTAGTTCTCTCGGTTCGAAATCTTGTTAAGAGAAAATTAACCATATGTTCAAACTTAAAAGCAATATTTGATAGGTATACGTATATATGTTGTACAATAATAAAAAGCAGTATTCGTGTGTATATATATGTAATAAAAGTATACACTATATATGCATTAAAAGATGTGCTTTTTTATGAATGAGAGGAAAATATGTGAAATTATGTCACCATTGTTCTTCCCTTTTGAGGGTGAATTTTAAAACAGACGCTCGTTGGTACTTTAGGTTTAGCCACAGCAATAGCCCATAGGTATTAGTTGTTATCAAGAATGCCGTGTTCACTTCATCATGAACATCCCATGTTTTAACAACATGCATTTTATTCCACCAATCAAATTGTATACTACTATATGATTAAAAGAGAGTAAACAAATGTGCTATAGTAAGAGGTCATGCTATTACATTTGTATTTTACATTAGCTAGATGGACCGTAGATGTAACATTGGTTATCTTATCTTTACTTTTTACTTCCATTGGTTATCTTACTGCTAATCCGTAACATTACGAAGTTATGATTTGCATATTTGTGATTGAAAACCTGCGATGATATTCTAAACTAAAAACTTTTTTCTTCATGTTCTTTATATTTTAGACTTCCTTTGAATTTGTGTCAAAATAATATTTTTTTTTTTCGGTTTTCTCTTTGTAATGTTCGGTTTGACTAGATTTATAAAATGTAACGTATATATACAGCTATATATATTTATCATACTCAAATTATAATGAAGATGAAAATTGAAAATACATGATTGGAACACTCCACTAACTGTCAATCTCGAGAATTAGAATTGTGCTTTGGCAGTTTTAACTATATATAGAGAAACACAAATCGCGTGAGTATTAGGTTTATTTTTGACTGATAAACTACTAAACGAAATATTAAATAAAAGTACTAAAACAAACAAAAAAATCAATTAAATAATATGAGATTCACGTATAAGTCATGTTAAAAAGGGATAAAACAAAATAATTTACATTTCTTTCAGATCTTGAGGTCCACAGTTCCACCTTCGTACCAACACACCAAGTGGTTCTTTAGAGAGAGAGGGCGTGAGAGAGAGATTTATAAGCCTCTCTTTGGGTGCATTACCATATTTTTTTTTGTGAACATAGAAACACTCACACCTCAAAAACAAAAAACAAACAAATATGGGAGAGGTTCAAGAAAATCCCAAACTCTTATATCATCTTTTTCAAATCTCCATGACTTTCTTCTGATTAAAAGACTCTAATATTTTTATTTGTTGTTTGTTTTGGGTTTCATCAGGAAGAGAAGAAACCAGAAGCAGTAGAAGAGAAGAAAATGGAGGAGAAGAAACCAGAAGAGGAGAAAAAAGAAGTAGAAGAAAAGAAAGTGGAGGAGGTAGCTGAGAAAAAAGGAGATGATTCTGAGAAGAAACCTCAAGAAGGAGGAGGAGAACCTAACAAAGATTCCAAAGAAGATTCTCCTCCGCCGGCGCCTGAGGCTCCAGCACCGCCTCCTCCTCCGCAAGAGGTTGTCCTTAAGGTTTACATGCACTGTGAAGGATGTGCTAGAAAAGTCCGCCGTTCCCTCAAAGGCTTCCAAGGTATGTATGTGTAGAAAATACATACTGTATATATGAAAAAATTAATAAATATTCTTAAAAATATATACATATATATGATTTTTGCGTGTATATATATAAATATATCTATTTTATTGCATTCTGAAACATAAAACATTTCGTTTTTTCATAGAATAGTTCGGAAAATCTAAATTTTTAATATTATATTGTAATTTTTCTCTCGACAAATTAAATAAATCATACGTTGATCTTGAATGATGTTGTAGTATTAGTACGAACTTTCCGATTATATACCCAAGTCACTTACTGAAACTATATCTTGTTTGTGTCAACTATAGTTTTTTTAGTTAATTTCGTTCTAAGGATAGTTAATATTCGTTTGATCCTACCAAAAAAAAAATAGTTAATATTCGTTTGTGTGTAGGACCACATAAAGTTTGAGTGTATATATGATAGTATATGTAAATAAATAAAAATTACTTTAAATTCTGTTTTCGGTTTTTTTATAAGCTAATGATATAACTTATATACAAAAATGGAATTAATTTTGGATTTTTGGTTTATTTTTAATTAGGAGTGGAAGATGTGATGACTGATTGTAAAACGGGGAAAGTGGTGGTGAAAGGTGAGAAAGCTGATCCATTGAAAGTATTAGCCAGGGTTCAGAGGAAGACCCACCGTCAAGTTGAGCTTATATCTCCGGTTCCTCCACCGTCTCCGCCCCCGGAGAAGAAAGCAGAGGAGGAGAAACCTAAAGTGGAAGAGAAGAAAGTGGAGGTAACCTTTTTTGGTCTAAAGGCTTTCAATTTCTTTATTGTAAAAAGCATATATATTTTTGTTTGTTTCATAAATTGGACATACAACTTTTTGGATATTCATTTGTTCTCTTTATCATTTTTTTATTTTTATTTTTTGTTTTTGGGTAGGATAAATTAATTTATTTTCAATTAAAAAGGGAATATTCTCTTTTCAGTGATTTCACATGGGAGTGTATTGGTAGGATTTTGTATATTTTAATTTGATGGGTTTCTGATATAAAATAGAATTCTTTATATGAAAAAATATTATGTATGTGGGATTTGGTGTTAACTTGTCATTTTTATATTAATGTTTCGGCGTAATTTTTGATCAGCCTCCGGTAGTGTTGACGGTGGTACTGAAGGTTCACATGCACTGCGAAGCTTGTGCGACGGAGATAAAAAAACGGATCATGAGAATGAAAGGTTAGATTTAAAATTCACTTGAGCAAATATATAAATATATATATATATATATATATATATATATCTTTAATTAGAACTAGATTAGAAAAATAAATCTTATATGTCGAAAAAATATTAAATTATAAAAAATTATATTGTTATGATTTTATTTTCTTTTTCTGCGAAGAGCAACTCTTTATACTTTTTAAGGAAATTTACTAATAAAGGTAATCATTAAAATGAAATAAAGCTAAAGTTATTTTTGGATTTTAGTCTATTCTTCTCTGTCCAATTTATTATCGGTAGATAAAACGTTTCAATATCTTGCAAAATCATGCACTTCTTTACTTCTTTTCACCAAACTTTATACTATTATCTTTCGTTAGTTGCATCAAATTTGGTCCATTCAATTTCAAAACAAGATGATATTGCTTCCACTTTAAATCACATACACACGTACGTGTTATCTATTTTTTGTTCATAATTATCCTATTTGCTGACAACATGTATATGTAATGTACATATGATTTTGTTCCAAAATTATACGTAGTGGGGTCAAAATGTATTTGGTCCTTCACTTTGATAGTAAAGTTTCTTATAAAGTTTTGTTTTAAATAAATAACTTTTTAGGAGTGGAATCTGCTGAATCCGACTTGAAGGGTTCTCAAGTGTCTGTGAAAGGAGTGTTTGAACCTCAAAAGCTCGTTGAATACGTTTATAAGCGAACTGGAAAACATGCAGCGATCATGAAAATCGACCCGCCGCCTCCACCGCCACCCGAAGAGGCAGCAGCGGAAGCAGAGAAGAAAGAAGAAGGAAAGGGAGAAAACGGTGGGGGAGAATCCAAAGGCGAAGAAGGGAAGAAGGACGAAAATGCAAAGACGGACGAAGAAAAGAAAGAAGGGGATGGCGGTAAAGAAGAAGGCAAAGCGGCAGAAAACGGTGGAGGCGGTGAGGAGGGAGAAAAAATTGTGGAGGTGAGAAAGATAGAGAATCCTTATTACTACTACTATTACCAACCGCCGCGTGTGGCGGTTCCACCTATGGAAATGCCGCATGCTTATCCGCCTCAATTATTCAGCGACGAGAATCCAAACGCATGTACCGTAATGTAACAAAGAAAAACGCAAATGCTATAAAATGGGTATAATGGGGAATATTTTGAACAATTTTGATGAAGTGGGGTTCGTCGTGACCTTTGCTGTCTCTCTTAGCATTGTGGTTTTCTTCTTAATGTGTTTGTGCAGCTAGCTCTTTTTCTTTAAAGTGTAATTTACCGTTAAGAACAACTCTGGAATTGTGAGTTATTGTTAATGGCTATAAGCAATAAAATAAATAAATTTACTACCACTAGAAATTCATTTTTACTATAGGTTGCTGCGTAGCTAAATTTTTTTTTTCCTTAAAAAAGCTAGAAAAGCAACCTTAATGAAATGGAAATTTTTGACCAGCACCAAATTTGATACTATCACCTCACCCATTTTATTAAAAGTAGCTAGTATCTTTCACACATTAAATATGATAATCTAAACATTGGTGTAACTCGTGTTTTGAAGTGTTAACTACTAAAAGTTAGGTAAATATAACTCGCATAGTTCCAAGTCACCATTGAACTGCAGTCTTTGTATTGGCAACAACTACACTAAAATCTAAATGCATTAACCAGACTGTTCAGTATATATGGTATCATCAGTAGCATACTTTACACCACTCCAATAATGTGAAGTCAATATAGTTATACATTTGGTTCACTGGACATAAGAATTATTTGGGAACTTGTGGAAGAACAGTAGAATGTTTAATCCCTTACAAAATGGTTGCCTAAATAGCTAAATATTGTAACCTAGATTTGTTATAAGTAACCTCAATAGTGTAACCTAGTATAAACCCCTTTCCACACTTTTCCCCCATAAAAAGTAAAAAAAACGTTATTAAGAGTTAGGTGAAACACTATTTTCTTGCCGCTGTACAAAATGGTTGGTCCATTTATTGAATGAATTAAAGTTTAAAAAAAAAAAAACGAAAATGCAGCCTTATCTTAGACACATGCAATTGGTGTTTTGTCAATCGTGTTATGATTATTTCATTTTTTGTTTTGTTTGTGGGAATAAAGTTTTTATGATTATTCCTTGTGAATTAATTTCGTGTCCATCATGCCTTGTTATAAAATTTAATGGTGGCACGTAGTATCAATCAGTCATCTAAAATAATTTAATCACGAATCCTATGTTTTTAATTTTTTTTCTTTCGTTTTAAGAAAATGCTGCTAAACTACAACAACACTTCAAGAAACAAAGGAAATACAACTTATAAACTTTTTAAAATACAAAATCTAGTAACACTGTAATGTCTGATTTAAAAATGAAAAAATTATAAAGTGAAATATTGAAATTTCAGTATTAGTTTTTCTGACATACAGTTCTATAAAATCAAGAAACAAAATCGAGTGGCTAACAGTTCGCCGCGCGTAAATGACACGTGCAACCAGGTCGTGACGTCTTGGCATCGTAAGCGGGAAGAACATTCTATTCCCACCGGAACGTAGACTCTAGAAATACACGTGCCTACGGTAGCGCGTGGAGCGTGAAGGTAAAAAGAGAGAAGGAGAGAGAGGCCGTGATGTGACGGTGTTAAAACACACGTAGAGCCCACGTGATGGGTCCGTGCCATCTCTGAGGACGTACAGTTTTTTTTTTTTTTGTTGTATGAATGAATGAATGAATGAATGAGAGAGCCCACGTGACCCGCCACCACTTCCCTCTATTCTTGTGCCTTCGTACTCAACTTTTGTCGCTTCTTTTTTTTTATTCGTTCGACTCACCGTTTTTTTTTCTCTTTGTATAATATTTACTCGATTCCTCTTCGAAAAAAAAAAAAAAAAAAATTAAAGAAAAAATAGTACGTTACTCTTTTACTTTTGTTAACTAGCCAGTAGTAAAAAAAAAAAAACTAACCTTCTTTTGTTCATAAAAAGCTATCCATTCTTTTTTGTGTGCAGTCAAGTAAAATATTCTTTCACTTAGAGTTAGAACAAACTTTTATAAAAAAAACGGTAAATAAATTATATACAGAAAAGGAATTGAGTATTCAATGATGACTAAAAATGCTACAATATCATATGTCGGTAGCTCAAATTCATTTAAGGAAGTTGAAAATGTGGCGGTAACTGTTAAATTATTGGTCAGTGTTTATATAAAAGAAGTAAGAACCAATTCAGAGACAATCAAATCAAAACAAAACGAATTTTCTAATATAGCTCACGAGGTGTTCTCCTTATTGATGGTAATGGTACTTGGTCTAATCTTATGTATTTTATTTGTTTTAGTGAATATAAATTGATTGCTCATATTTTTGTCGTGGCTTATTAATGATCTTTTACAACGTTATCTATTTTAAGTTTTCTTACAAGTTTATTCAAGTTGCATATATATCCTGATAAAGTTTTATGTTAGATAAAAAAAAAAAAAAAAAAAAAAGTTTTATGTTAGAAAAGAAGAGTCTAGTTTTATTTCTTCTAGGGGAAAAAGAGGAAATATGGTGTGGATGGGTTATAGCATTTATTAATTTTGTTGGTCCTTTTTTTCTTTCTGGTCACCTTTGGGACCATACATTCAACAATGTCGAAATCATGTTGACACGCAGAGGCATACCATAGATACATATACGTTACAAGTAACGTTCTTGTTTGCATGTACTCATTACGTATACGTATTAACGTAGACATAAATAATCGTTTTATGTATACGTTACCTAAACAAACAAATGGTCAACCAAACCAAGCATGCTTCGTTTATTTTTCTTTAAGAACACTTGTTGCAATAAATATATAATTTCTTTCTAATAAAGCACTGATATATAGACAATAGCATTCTTAAATGTGTTTATATATATTCAAAATGTTACTCTCTCAATGTTGGCAGTTTAGCCGATTCGAAATTTATGTCTCATATCCAAATAAATATACAGACAAAAAAAGTAAGTTACAATTTTTTTTTTTTTTTGGGTTGTAGAAAAAGAACGATAATAACAACGTTGTTATCATATTGAGACACTTGACCGGTTTTCATTAAACTAGTTTAGGTTTGATTGCGACCGAACCGTATTTGAATCGACCATTTAACCCAATCACTAAAAGTGTTGGGTCCATCAACATCTTTTTGATACACTTACCTGAGTTTCATACAACTCTAAAAACTAGTTAATAGATCCATCCCTATTACCAATAATTTCTTTCAATTATCTTTCGACTTTATATTTTGGCGCCGAGTGGTGCTAAGCAAAATAATATATTCTCCTTTCGTTGTCATGTTATACGTATACTGATTTATCTTCAATTTCTCTTATTTATTTTGATAACGATTACATTATTATATCTTTGATTTCTTGGCATTTTTTTCTCGAATTTGTTTGAAAAAAGCTGTTGATAACGAGCCATTCAACTCACGAATCATAATACTATCGAAATCTAGTTTATAGATTAGGCATTAAGCCAACCTTTAGACCTTGACTTCTAAACGTATATTTTCGAGTTTCAGAGCTAAAATCTTAAATTTTTTAAATAAATTTAAATAAAGACGTATGGAAGCGAAGCGAGCACAATATTTTTGTTGGAGACCACTCACTTTCTAGATTTAAAACACATTAAGAAACACGATTTGTTTCGTATACACTGCTACGGTTTCTTTTCATTTCCTCTACTTTTGTAGTTGTGTTTTTACGTATACAAAAACTTGAAATGAGTTTGATAAATAAAAATGAATAAGATAATTCGAAAGCCTACACCCACAATGAAAGATGTAGGCCCATAATATAGAAAAAATAGAAGATCATGTTGCTCAACTGTTTTGTTAAAAAGTCCACTAGTTAACGAGTTCCATATGTGAATACTATTAAAACACAGCACTTGTGTTGTTGCACAATCATGGAGAAATGTGTAGGTCTTGTGACAGAAGAAAACAAATCATATAAATTCATCTGTCGAAAATGATAACATGATTTCGATTTTTATCATCAAGAATTTTGTTGAGATTTAGACATGAGCCAAAAATCTTTAGAACAATCATTAATATAATACTTTTAAAAGAAAGTAAAACTTTTCTAACAAAAGAAATGTTGATAAGAAAAAAAATGAAAGGTCTTTTTAAATCCCATCACTTAGTGGGGTGCAAAAGCAAAGGAGCATAGATGGATGGATGAAGATGACCTATATTTTTGTGTGCTACGATGTAGCATTACATCTATTATAGTGGCTAATTTCGTTATTCTTTTGATTCGTGTGAACTTTCATATTGTTTCTTTTACGTCTAATGGCACTCTAAATGGCTTCTTTATGTAGATGTAACCTGACTCTGGACGAAAAAAACTAGTGTTAAAAATTAGTTAGGCATCATCAAAACGTTTGGAGTAGATTAATCGAAGAATCATGATCTTTACATTAATATCCCATTTAGGCAAGAAAAGACTTTGACATATTCATTGACCGATTTGATTCATTGGGACCCCTAATATGATTTTGGCTACCTTACCTAGCTAGACCAATAGTATATAAAATCCGAAACGATTGTTTTTTTTTTTCTTTTAATTAGAACAGAAGAAAAAAAACGAATAAAAGACTTTGATGTATATTCAAAAGGAAACTACCGAAAGAACATAACACTGTGTTTTTTTCTCGAACAAGAGTCAGAGTTAAATTCGGCCAAAAAAGAAGAAAAGACTCGACCTTCAAATCAAACAAAACTTATCAATCCCCGATTCTTGTTTTTTCCCATAATGGACAATCGTTGAATATGCGTCACCAAATCATATAAGAAAATCTATTGGCAGGAAACAAAAACCGGAAAACTTTTTCAAAAAGTTTAAACTGATCACAATGGGTGATGAATGATGATTGAGGTGAGAATGAGATGTTTATCTACTATTAAGTTGTTAGTGTCTGTAAAACATAGATCACCAAATAGCAATATTGCTATTATCTGTACAATAGTATTTTTCAACGATTTACGCCATATCAAGATCACCAAATGACTCATAACAATCTGCCATATATAAAACCTTTGTTTTGTCCTCTAAAACATACAAATTCATTTAAATTTTTTTACACATCTAATCTACTTGTTTGAAAAGAAAAAAAGAACTACTTAATTTCTATAGATTTATCTTAAAGAGAGCAGAACTGGAATCAGGGAAGTATAATACCCGCCGGATTCAATTAATTACCAAATTGAAATACCCGGTTTAGTTGAACCAGGAAGTAATTCCTAAGCAGAGATATAAATGAAGTCAAGTCACCAAAAGCTCTCACTGTTTTCAAGGGGATAGAACAACAACTGGATTTAAGCTTGAGGATGATTTGATTCTTTCAAAGAGTAACCGAGCATCGGTTAACGAACATCCCTGATTCATTTCAATTGCTACCGGATATTGCGACGATCTGTTCATTTCTACCACCATTATTCCCTGCAGTAACATAAAAATGAACAATTTGTAAAAACATGTCTTCCTAAGCCTAGTTTGGTTTGTCTCTGATTGGGTCGTCTTCACACTCAGTCCTAATGAGCTTGTATGTAAACTAGTCTTCTACATACAACTTAGGTTTACCTCGAAGTCAGCGAGAAACAACTGGAAGCGTTTCAGTTTCTCTTTCATCATGGCATTTACTGATGTTGGTGCTGAAGAGGAAAGAGCAGCTGTGACTTCCATGGATGAATGACCTATCCTGTTTTGTACAACCTGCAGAGGGAATAACATGGACAAGATGGGTGATCTTAATTCTCTAATTCGTCAAAAAAAATTGCGAAATGAGGGATAGGACTTACGTCGTTATGGAGCAAGATCTCACAGATGAGACTACCATCATCGACGTAACATAGAAGCTCATACGTAGATTGTTGCTTGAACTGGAATTTCTTCACTCCGGTTAGGAAGCACTGAAAGAAAATAGATACTTTAGTTACAAAGATTGGAACCCTGATCGATAGAAGACAGAGTCTGAGAGTATTTTGATAAGTGGTGTTAGTACTTTGATCCTTCCTTGAACAGAATGCATGGTATCTTTCTTTACTGCCCATTTCTGAGACAACTCGGCTAAGTAAGTGAAAGGCTTCTCTGTATTTGTAAGCACAGAAGGTCCTTCCAAATCGATAACCATATTACTGACTTCTACATCTGCTACATCGCCTGAACCTGAACCATGTACATGAGACGTTGTGTCCCTTACACGACCAGTGTCAATATGCATTTCTTCAACAAATGAAGTCACGTTAGATGTTTGTTGATCCAATGTATTTCTACCAACGCTGTTGGAAAAAGATCTTGTACCACTGCAACTAGTACCAGCTGTGGATGCTGCCCGGTGAATGTTACTAGAAGTTGAGTGTATATCAGAAAACGTTCTTTCCCCGTGCGCAGAAGCAGTATCAATCTGCATATGTTCAACCCTTGAAACAGTAGCTTCCACGTTGGTAGAAGCAGGAGGCTCATTCATCACCCGCGAACTAATGTGAGTTCTGGTTACATTTACGGGTATGCCTGCCATAAGTGTTTTGGTTAAAAGAGAGTTAATAGTCACAAATAATCTCAAAATAAAGTGGTTGTCTCATGTTACTGAAAGTATCTAAGGACAGATATTGTTGTCTCAGAAAGACACAAGATACGTGTTTAATTGTAGGAAACACAGGACGAAGGATGATTGTGCTCTAGTATGTTACAGTTAATGATATAAAGGAGAATCCTATAATTACTCTGGTTCAGGGTTGACATAAATGAACACTTTGGCTAGTTTTATAAACTCTACTTTTGAGACATGCAGCTACTTTTCTTGTTGACATGTAGTTTTTTCTAAACAAGAAGATTAATGACATCCCTACCTTGAACATTGACCTGAGCGTTAGTAGCATTGGCCGAAGTAGAACTATCTACATGATTACCAGTATCATTGCCATTTAGCGACCATGCAGCTAGAGTTGCTCTGGTTGCCAATGAAGGAACCACTCCTCTCCTTGTTCTGCAAAAGTTAAAATCAAATCAAAACTTTGATAAAAGGGTAAAACTTACAACTGCAATTAGAAAACACAGTTGGTAGTGTGTTATAAACTGAGTTTTAACGTATATCATGCATCATCTTTTCACAGAATCGAAATGCAGAATTCACTAAACTAGTAAATCTTAAGGCATTCTCCAAACCAGTCACTCTTCTACAGATCAAAGCAGCCGTCGCCAAAGAAATCGGTGAAACAAACTCGTTGCAATAATAGATACAACTGAAGAGACATACATCATGACACAACTTTCGAATATGAAGTGAGCGGGAGAAACATAATCTGGAGAAAAATCGAGTTCTGAACAAAGTAAACCATTCTTTGCATAAATCAACCTTTTCCCTCGTGGAGGTTTGTTTACTTCAACAACCAGACGCTTTCTTGCTTCTTCAAGTTCTTCAACCATCCCTCCTAAAACTTCTACAATTTCAGGTACTAGCATTAAAAGTCCATGCCGAATTTGTACACTAGATACAACAATCTGCATGTAACTGATATTGTCAGTGCTTTTACTAGAAACACAAACATGTATAAATAATCTTAAAGGTTGCACATTGGCCTTAGGACAAGTATCAGATACTAGTTTTCATCCCAAAAGTTAATCTACCCATTTTAACAACTACAATTATCAACTAGAAACACACACCTTTAAACCAGCAGGAGACAAGACTTGAAGATCTTTAATAGGTCTGTATTCCATACCAAAAACGCGTTGAACACCATCTGTCATGGACAACTTAAGGCCCCTCTTAAGCCCTGCATTAGCATTTTCATACCTTCCTTTGAGTGGACATCCAATGTTAACAATCTCATCAACCTAAATTCAAACAGAAATGTTCAGCCAAAATCACACATTATATAAACAGTTCCAACAAAAAAAGGGTAAAAACCAAAAAAACAGATAACCTGAAGCACAAACGGACCAGGGAGTTCTATACGATTCATAGACGCAACATTCCGAGGAAGAATCCCACCTCCGCATATATTCATATCGGAAAACATGAACTGCTCAAAGCAATGCTTAGCTTTCGCTGCAACATCGAGGCGGGAAAATTGCGGAATCGAAATTTCAAGTCCAGAAAGACAAGAGACCCACCACTCTCTCTTCAATTTAATCCCTAATCGAGAAAGAATCTCACTGATCGGCGATTCATACTCATTACCGCTCACCAAATCCGACTCTGTCTCCGACAAATCAACCGGAATACTAGAATCCGGCGGTGTGGGAGGCGGATTACCAAAGACGTCGATAATCTCAACTTCCGATACATCAATTGCTTCGCCGGGATTAGGGTTAGAATTCGAAGCTACTGAGGTTTCCGGTTGTTGTACAGCTGAGGCAATACCACCGCTCCGAGCAGAATCACCAATTCCGCTTGTTCCAGTTCCATCTTCGTCTTCTTCTTCTTCGTCGGGGGAGTACCGGAGTTGCAGCCGTCGTCTACGCATTTCGCCGACTAAATTTAGGGATTTGTTTTTGGTTTTCCCTCCAAATTCAATATTTTTTTTTCTTCTTTTTTTCGAAAAAAAAATGTATTGGTCAGAAAGAAAGAAAGGCGGAACTTAATTGGGCCTAATTTCTACGCTCCATTAATTTTCATTAGACAAATTATTGGCCCATTAATAGTGTAATGAAAATTAAGAACATCACAGTTGTTCAATCAATAACTGTGACGTGACGACGACATCTCCTTTTATTCTTCGGTTATATTTGTGACTATTCATAATTATATTTTTGACAGCAAAAAGAAGATAAATGTTTACAAGTTAACTAATTTATTATTAGTGAAAATTAGAACAAATTATTTCCACAAATAGATGAGCTGGGTGGCATTTCATTAATAAATGAAGAGAATTGTGTTATGAATTTCCCATTTATCAAAAATACAAAACAGCTTAATATTTTAATTTTTTTTTTTGTAAGTTCCTTTTTTATTCATCATATAGATAGCAAATCTTGAAATAACCCAATTACCATTTTAGCTTTTTAGTAGCCATTGTTTCCTTTTTTTTCATGGGCAAAAAAGGAACACACAATATTAAAAGAATAACAAACCCTTTCACTAGTAGGGGGCTGTGCTGTGGAGTGGGGACGTGAAAGTACACTCTGCAGAAAGAAGGTGGAAGAGAATATATTTTATTCGACGACATCCGCTAATATCTTTTATTCTTCGGTTATACTCATTATGTTTTGGTTTTGGAGATTATAAATACTGTTATAATCACCAAAAAAAGATAAATCACAAGTTAACTAATTTATTGTTGTGCAAAATTAGAACAAATTATTTCCACAAATACGAGCTGGATGACGTTAATGAATGAATTTATATGAATTTCCATTTATCCAAAATGCAAAACAAACTTTTTTTTAATTTCTTTATTCATCATACGCAATAAACAAAAAGATTTGGTCATGAAGAACTCGTCAGCCATACCACACACGCAAATGTTGAATTAAGACAATTACCATTTAGTAAGCCATTGTTTTCTTTCTTTTTTCTTGAAACCAAAGGAAAGATGAGGTAGGTTTACTGTTTAAGAAACCAAAAGCCAAGAAGATGAGATATGTTTACTGTTTTTCACATATTTTGGCTTTAAAATTGTTGAGCAAAGACATATTAAGAAGGAATCAAAACCCACATCAAAGCTAGCCAAGTGGTAAGAAGATTAGGTATGTTATTTATTTAGAGACTCGATCATCACTAATTTACTATAATTTGGCTTTTAAAATTTTGTATAGAAGACGCATATACAAAAGTTCATTGTTAATCACCCTCATCATATGAGTATTTTTTTTTGGTTTTCCCTCTAATATCATTTTTTTTTTCTTTTTTTTTGAAAAAGTTTGTATTGATCAGAAAGAAAGAAAAGAAGTGCGGAACTTAATTGGGCTCGTTAGGAATAAAATTAGGCCTGTTATAAAATTGGGCAAATTATAAAATTAGGCTTGTTATAAAATTGGGCCAGATAAAATTAGGCCTGTTATAAAATTGGGCCGAGTATGTTGTATGTAAAGTATATATGATGTGTATGTATGTATATAAAATGGGTTAGTTTTGCCGCGAGCTCGATTTTGGTGAAAATTTTGGGGGTTGACGAAAGAGCCCGCCTTTGTGTTCCTGAAAATTTTGAAAAAAATCCCCAAATTTTTGATTCTTCTTTTTGTGTTTCTTCTCTTCTTCATAATCTTTGAATTAGGGTTTTCGAGTTTCCCAATTCTGATATTTTTTCTCTTTTACCCTTTTTTTCCCATCTTAATTTGGGTCTAACATGGCGACTGAAACCCTAGAAGAGAAGAAGATCCCGGAAGTTGAATCTCCGGCGAAGGAGGAAGAAACTGTTTCTGCCAAGGAAGAAAAAGCGGATTCGCCGATAAAGGATGAGGCGGAGAAGAAAGAGGGAGAATTGGAGGAGAAGAAGGATAAAGAAGGCGATGTAAAAAGTGAGGAGGAGGAGGAAGAAGAAGAAGAAGAAGAAGGAAGTGGAAGTAAGAAATCGTCGGAGAAAGAAACGGTGACTCCGACTAGTGACAGACCAACGAGGGAGAGAAAGAAGGTTGAGCGTTTCTCCTTGTCTACTCCTATGCGGGCTACACCCAGCAAGTCTGTTTCAATTGGAAAGGTTTGATCTTTTTATGTAAAAATTTGATCTTTTGTCTTTCGTATTTGTGAGAATTGGAACCAATTAGTTATGGGTTTCTGTCTCTGTGTGTTTAATTTTGTAGGGTCGTGGAACACCTCTCAGGGAAATTCCCAATGGTATGTATACGAATCTGTTCTGTTTGTGATTGTTTTGATTGAGTTCTTGTGAAATTTTTGATGTGTAGATCTAATTGTTGTTAGGCAGAATAATGAAAACATCTTTGCTGGTTTGGCACATCTTAGATCTAGAAGATGATGAGATAGCTACTTTGAGATTGTTTCTGTCTTCATTTCTATGCTTTATAGTAGATAGAACCATTTCATCATTCCTTAGATTCTATTATTTCGTTCTGGTGGAATATCTCATATTGTAGCTTCCACAATAAGCCCACAACTTACTCTGTCTCTGATTTCGCAAGTTTCTCTTGTTTGTTTATCTAATTGGAGGGTTAAAATTTTGGTTCTTTTGGTGAATTCTTGGTTACATTTATTTACAATTAGAAAGCTTTCTGATAACGTTGGCTTTTTCAGTGGCTCATAAACTATCCAAGAGAAAAGCTGATGACAACCTGATGTTACTACACACCATTCTCTATGGGAAGAAAGCAAAGGTGCTTTAAAAGTTGCTTACATTTGATATGTATATTTCACTTGCAAGCTTTTGTCTCTGTTAATATGGATGTTGTCTTGGAATTTTTATTGTCGCTTTGCCAGAGTACATAGGTACTTAAAAGCGTTTTGTGAATTTTTCTCTGCAGGCACAGATGGTTAAGAGAAACATTGGTCAATTTTCTGGCTTTGCATGGTCAGAGAATGAGGTATAACCCATTTCAAGATTATTCTGTTAGAGGGATGTGTTTGCTGTTTTGCCTTCTGGTAAATCTTGTATTTTAATGTTTCTCAGGAGGAGAAGCAGAGAGCAAAAATAAAAGAGAAGATTGACAAATGCATAAAAGAAAAATTGATAGTTTTTTGTGATGTGCTTGATATACCTATAAACAGAAGCAACATGAAAAAAGTAAGTTATAACATGATGTGGTCTATCTATTTATTGTACCTTGTTCTATATTCTAAGAAATCCTCTATACTTCCAGGAAGAACTAGCTGTCAAAGTGCTTGAATTTTTGGAATCTCCCAAGGAAACAAGAGATGTTATAATAGCTGATCAAGAAAAGGTACTGTTGGATTCTGTACATTATTGTTCTACATATTCATTCCCAATGAGAGCATTGAGTTCATTTTTAGCAGGCCAAAAAGCGCAAGAGTACACCAAAAAAGGGGAAATCTGGAGAATCTTCAGACACCCCAGCCAAGGTTTGTACTTTGTTGATCATCTTAATTATCTTATTTGTATACCTTGTCTGCTATTGGCGCCTTTTAGCTTGTTTTCTTAGACTTTCTGCATATGAGTGATGTTAAATTTTGATTTTTAATGTGTATGGTCGGATTATAATCATTTGCATGAATATGCTTTTTCATCTGTGTGACTTGATTTATTAGCTGTTGATCACGGGTTGTACTATATCCTTTCTTTGTGTATGTTTTGTCTCTACGCAGAGAAAAAGGCAAACAAAAAAGCGAGATCAGCCATCTGACACGGAAGAAGGCAAGGATGAGGGAGATGCTGATTCTGAAGGAACTAATGATCCTCATGAAGAAGATGATGCGGCGCCAGAGGAAGAAAGTGACCATGAAAAGACTGACACTGAAGATGACAAAGACAAAGCAGAGGATGAGAAACCATCCAAAAAGAGAAGCTCATCGAAAAAGACTGTAGAGGAGAGCTCAGGGTCTAAAGGTAAGGATAAGCAAGCTTCTGCTAAAGGTTCCGCAAAATCTGGTGAAAAGTCCTCCAAACAAATTGCTAAGTCAGCCTCGTCCCCGGCTAAGAAGCAAAAGGTTGATCCTGTCGTGTCTACTTCTAAAGAGAAAAGCAAGAAACAGCCGAGTAAGCCACAGGCTAAGGGATCTAAAGAGAAAGGTTACAACCATTCTCAGCTGCTTCTGATGCTTAGACTCGTTTGATTTATGTTTTTAAAGAAATTATTCCATCTGATTCCTTTAATATTTGTTATCTTCTATCATGGATTGGATACAGGAAAAGCCACTAAGAAAGGCAAAGGCAAAGAAGAGCCTACCAGAGAAGAGATGCTTGAAGTGGTGTCCAAAATTCTGAAGGAAGTAGACTTCAATACGGTAAGATGGTTTGATTTTCCCAAATTTGAATATAATGGAATGGTCTAAAAACCTTGAATAGATGTTCTCACACAATTTGTTTTTCTTAATAACAGGCAACACTATCAGATATTCTGCAGAAGCTAAGTACGTTCTTGCTTATTGCTTTTACATTTTATTTCGCAATTTGTGTTTATACTTTCCAAATGTTCAGGAGCCTTTTGCTAACATATGCTGTTTGTGATAACGTCAGGCGAGCATTTTGGTGTGGAACTATCACATAGAAAACCAGAGGTAAAGGATGTGATCACAGATGCCATAAATGCAATGACTGATGATGAAGAAGATGATGAAGAGGAAAAAGCTGAGGCTGGAAGTGACAAAGAGAAGGAAGAAGAAAAAGGAGAGGGAGACGAGGCTGAAAGTGACGAAGAGAAGGAAGAAGAGGAGAAAAAGGATTAAGGTTTGGAGTTTTGTTTCTCTTCTCTCAAAATCTGATGTGAAGGAAAGCAGCAATTGTCACACAACTTTTGTGTGAAATCAGAGGTAAAATTTAGAGTGTGTCGAATCTGTACTTTGTACTTTATGTAATCTCTATAGTCTGACTCTCATTATGTAGTTTAAGTGTCTTTTTCTTCTTGTGTAGCTGTTACCTGTTAGGTTTTATTAATCCTTGTTTTATTTGATAGCCAGATACTGTGGGGAATTTTACTTCTTTGTTTTACCGATTTGTAGCTTGTTGTATCATGAACGGAACGGTGAACTTGAAACTTTTGTAGGTTAAAAAAGAAAGCCACTCTGTATCTTCTGTTCAGGCCAAAAAAAAGAATTACGTGATGAAATCTTGGATTTGATGGAGAAGTAAATTCTGTTTTTCTTGACGCCAAGCTACATTCAATAAACAAACTATAGGGATGGTGCAACTAATGCTATTTATTTATACAATATTCACTACTAAATCACAATATCGAAACTCGAAAGAATATTAGATTTGAAGAAAAGCTATCATCCAAATAGGCCTGGGCATTTTAACCGAATCCGAAACCCGAACCCGACCCGAAATAGGCAGTTCGGTTCGGATTCGGATAGTACTAAATACCCGATCGGATCTAGTTTCTTTGAAATTCGGATATCCGATCGGGTTCGGGTATTATCCGAATATCCGAACCCGATCCGATATCCGAAATAACCCGAAATAAATATAAAAATGTATCTTAGTGGGTTTGAACCCGGTACCTTAGGCATTTACAAATGTATCATAAACCATTTTGCCACCTTAGTTTTATGTCATAGTATAAAAACATTCATTATTTATATATATACATAATTATGTATTCTAAAATTGATTTATTTTTTCCTTTCTCAATCAACATAACTCATAATTGTTTACTTTTTTTATTTACCCAGATCAATTTTACTAGAAAAATGACAAGCAAATCTAGAAAAAAAAATAGTTTGAAGAGTGAGTGAGGTTGGAAGATAAATATGAATTATATAATATAATTTGCTATAAATATTAGATTTGGTAGGGAATTTGAAGGATTTAATTTTTGAAGTAGTGGTTATGGATAAACAAATCTAGGGTTTTTTGCTAAAAAAAGAGATGAAGAAGAAGGAGACAAGAAAAGGAAGATAGAGTTTTTTTTTTTTTTTTTTTTTTTTTTTTTTTTTTTTTACGACAATTTTTTTTTTTTTTTTTTTTTTTTTTTTTTTAATGAATTCGGGTATATTCGAAATTACCCGAACCCGAAGCCAAATTACCCGAACCCGACCCGAAGTTATAAAATACCCGATCGGGTTTTATATCTCTACATCCGAAAATCCGAAAACCCGAACATCCGAACCCGAATCCGATCGGATACCCGAATGCCCAGGCCTACATCCAAATGCGACCTTGTTTGTGAACTGAACGTAATCAACATAATAGACCCATTTACATCCGCTGAAGTCAGTTCTATTTGACCGATCTAACTGGTCACAACACCTCTAAGGCTCTAATCATACCAGATTTTAAAAGTATTCAAGTCGTCAGATTAACATGTATACCTCAAGACGTCTCTCTCTCGCTCTCTCTTTTCTTTCTTCTACCATTTGCTGAAATCCTTACTTGTACCACAGTTAACCTCAAACTCTAGCCTCTACTTAACCCCTTTGATAAAATTAATACCCCTAGAAATCAAATCCATCCTCCATTCTCCAAAAAATACATCTTTGGATATTTCTTCACCAACACTACCCTGAAAAATGGCCGACTCATTCGAGCTCATTGTAACCCGAAAGGAACCTGTTCTTGTCTCTCCAGCCTCCGAAACTCCTAAAGGTCTCCATTATCTCTCAAATCTCGATCAAAACATTGCCATCATCGTCAAAACAGTCTACTACTTCAAATCAAACTTAAGATCCGACGAGGAATCATATCAAGTTATCAAAAAGTCACTCTCCGAGGTTCTTGTTCACTACTATCCTGCCGCCGGGAGACTCACGATCAGCCCCGAAGGAAAGATCGCTGTGGATTGCACCGCAGAAGGAGTTGTCGTGGTCGAAGCTGAAGCCAATTGTGGAATAGAAATGATAAAGAAGGCTATATCTGAGATTGATCGACCAGAGACTCTTGAAAAGCTGGTTTACGACGTTCCCGATGCTCGGAGTATTCTTGAGATTCCTCCAGTGGTTGTTCAGGTGAGGAGTTGATACTATTTTTGGTTGCTGTTTTTGTGTGAGTGAACGAACATGACATACACTAGGTTTGGTCCGATATTGGTTTCAAATAATTATAGTATATCGTAGAATTCGATTAAATATTGATTCATTATCATGCATATGCATAAATACGCTAATTAATCAAGAAAAGATAACCATGATAATATTTCCACTAACAAATACATAGAAAATAGTATTTATTATCCAAATTGACGATTATTGTGAATTTGTGATTGTCGATCAAATAATTTATCAGGATTTTTATTTGCCAATATGTAATTCAACATATAATGTTTGAATATACTCTTGTTTTTTTTTTTTTTTTTTTTTTTTTTTTGTGGCAGAACATTCGTTAGTACGATTAATCACTTTTAGTCGATCGCATACATTGTATTATACTATGCTTCCATTCCATACAACTTTTGTTTTGTTTGTTAGGTAACAAATTTCAAATGTGGAGGATTCGTGCTAGGACTAGGCTTGAACCACAATATGTTCAATGGTCAAAACTCAAAAGCGCCGTTGAAATGGTCAACGACGGTTTCATGAGGTCAGCGATTGATTACTTCGAGGTGACTCGAGCTAGACCGAGCCTAACGGCTTCGCTTCTGATCACGTCGTGGTCAAAACTGTCGTTCATACAAAAGATTTCGGTTGGGGTGAACCGGTTTTCTCTGGACCGGTTGGTTTACCTGAGAAAGAAGTGATTCTGTTCCTCCCATGTGGCAGTGACACGAAGAGTATCAATGTGTTGCTTGGACTTCGTAATTCGGCTATGAAAGTGTTCCAAGATAGTGTATGTATGAAAATTCCAATTCAATTAAAATACCAGAAATATAAAATAAACTAAACCCGACCCGGTATAATTGGGGAAATATAAAAACCGGGTTGCTGGGCATCGCCTTATCTTGTTGACTCTTCTTTTTCTTCTTCTTCTTCTTCTTCTTCTTCTTCTTCTTCTTCTTACTTTTGGATTACCAACAACTCCGACCGCGACTTTCAGAGCAAAGATGTCGGCGACGCTAATAGGATCGGGAACTGCTTTAGGGTTTTCGTGCTCCTCGAAGATCTCGAAGAAAGCTTCTTCTTTTAACAGATGCTGCGTCAAGATGTCTGTTTCCGTCGACGAGAAGAAGAAAAGTTTCACTCTTCAGAAATCAGAAGAAGCTTTCAATGCTGCCAAGGTATATTTGATTTCGCCCTTTTCATTTGATTGATTCTAAATCATTGATTTCTTGAATTATATAGTCATCGCAGAATGATTAATATGCAAAAGTTGTCTCTTTTCGAATTTCAATTAGTTTAGGTTCTTCGTGACTAATGGAAAAAAATGATCCTTTTTGTTAAATCTCATGAAAAGAATCTAATGCCTGGAGGTGTGAATTCCCCTGTTCGAGCCTTCAAATCCGTTGGTGGACAACCAGTTTTGATCGATTCAGTTAAAGGATGTAAGATGTGGGACATTGATGGTAATGAGTACATTGACTACGTTGGATCTTGGGGACCAGCTATTATTGGTCATGCTGATGATGAGGTACTCGCGGCTTTAGCTGAGACGATGAAGAAAGGAACAAGCTTTGGTGCTCCTTGTCTCTTAGAGAATGTTTTAGCTGAGATGGTTATATCAGCTGTTCCAAGTATTGAAATGGTTCGTTTTGTCAACTCTGGTACTGAAGCTTGTATGGGTGTGCTCCGTCTCGCCAGAGCCTTCACTAACAAAGAGAAGTTTATCAAGTTTGAAGGTTGTTACCATGGTCACGCTAACGCTTTCCTTGTTAAAGCTGGTAGTGGTGTTGCTACTTTAGGGCTACCGGACTCACCAGGTGTCCCTAAAGCAGCTACTTCAGATACGTTGACTGCTCCGTACAACGATCTTGAAGCTGTTGAGAAGCTTTTTGCGGCTCATAAAGGCGAGATCTCCGCGGTTATTCTTGAACCTGTTGTTGGTAACTCTGGATTCATCCCTCCTACTCCGGAATTCATCAATGGTTTACGCCAGCTGACAAAGGACAACGGTGTTCTTCTCATCTTCGATGAAGTCATGACAGGCTTTCGTTTAGCTTATGGTGGTGCCCAAGAATACTTTGGGATCACGCCTGATTTGACAACTCTTGGAAAAATCATTGGTGGTGGTCTTCCCGTGGGAGCATATGGTGGGAGACGTGATATTATGGAGATGGTGAGTTCTGGCTCTATAACTTATAAGAAGCTTTGAAACTTGGTGGTGGCTGTTCTGTTTTCTGGTTTTCAAAACTATATATAAACAATGTTTTGTGTTCTTTTCTTTGTAGGTTGCGCCAGCAGGACCGATGTACCAAGCCGGGACTCTAAGTGGTAATCCACTGGCAATGACCGCAGGGATTCACACGCTGGAGCGGCTACAGCAGCCAGGAACATACGAGTATTTGGACAAGATCACAAAGGAGCTAACCAACGGAATCTTAGAAGCAGGAAAGAAAACAGGGCATCCAATGTGCGGTGGTTACATAAGTGGTATGTTCGGTTTCTTTTTCGCAGAAGGACCGGTCTACAACTTTGAAGATGCAAAGAAGAGCGACACCGAGAAGTTTGGTAGGTTTTTCAGGGGAATGTTGGAAGAAGGTGTTTACTTTGCACCGTCTCAGTTCGAGGCCGGGTTTACAAGCTTGGCTCACAGTCCCAAGGATATAGAGTTCACTATTGCTGCGGCCGAGAGGGTCCTCAGTAGGATCTAGAATGTTCTATATAACCCAACCCTGAGTCTAGTTTCATAATCTTCTATTTTGGGGTCATTGTGTAGGGGTTGATGAACGGATGAAATAATTATTGTGTAGTGAGATGAATTTTGTTTATCTTTTGTTTCATCGGTAGAGCTTGGGACTTTTCTTTTGTTTCATCGGTAGAGCTTGGGACTTTTCTTTTGTTTCCTGTTAATGTAATGGTTTATGTTGTGTTCCTAATGATTTATTGAGTTGTATACTTGTATGTACAATAATCATTTCAAACGGGGGAAAAAAGACTTTCTAAAATCACTAGCCTAATGACACAAACAACGTTTTTTTTATTGTTGTAGACTTGTAGTTTTTGATTTGATATGTAAAGGATTTGCGTAAGGTAGTAGGTGACTGATTAGTGATCATGGTAGTAAAGTGAATGTTTTGTGTACTGAACATATCATAAATAAACAAAAATTGCATAAGTTAGTAGATGATTAGGTAATGTAGTGAATACTTTTGTGCATAAACAAATAATATTGTATTATTCAAACAATAGGCGTGACAAATAAAACAAACAAATAAGGTTGAAAAACCGGACTGGCCTGTGCTACTCATCACAAACTTTCACAAATTCAAACTTATAGTATACCTCCCACCTCCCCATTATTTTCAGCAACAATAATGGAGGTCGAGAGAGACCAACACACATCTCTTCTGGCTGAGACTATCCCAATAGTCGATCTAAGCAACCTTGACGAAGAGCAAGTGTCTCGTGCGGTGGTGAAAGCGAGCGAAGAGTGGGGGATTTTTCACGTGGTTAATCATGGAATCCCGATGGATCTGATAGGGCGGTTGAAGGAGGTTGGTGCACAGTTCTTTGATCTCCCGGAGACGGAGAAGAATGCCGTAGCCAAACAAGCTGGCTCCAAAGACTTCGAAGGTTACACCACGAATCTCAAGTATGTCAAAGGAGAAATTTGGACCGAGAATCTTTTTCACAGAATCTGGCCACCCTCGTGTATCAATTTTAGTTACTGGCCCAAAAATCCTCCTCAGTACAGGTACTAACTAATCTTTGGCTACGAATAAATTGCATAGCTAGTTAGGGAACAAATAGCATAGGCTAAAGTATTTTAAGATCTAACTGTTTTACGTAGAATTTGAAAGAAATAATTGAATTGTATGTCAAGTGAATAGTTACTGAATGATTTGATTAGTAAAAAGTAAAAAAAAAAAAAACATTTTAAAAACATGAAAATATTAGAAAATAAAATAAAAACTTTTCATCACCTTTATTACTTCGTTTTCGTATCCAGTTCATTTTGCTGATACGTTTCCATGTTAACCATTTATCATCCGTTTGATTGTTGGGACATGGCAATACTAGGGAAGTGATTGAGGACTACACAAAGGAGACTAAGAAGCTATCAGAGAGGGTTTTGGGGTATTTATCAGAGGGATTAGGGTTACCACGTGAAGCCTTGATACAAGGTCTTGGCGGCGACTCGACCGAGTATGTAATGAGGATCAACAACTATCCTCCTGACCCCGAACCGGATTTGACTTTGGGAGTACCAGAGCACACTGATATCATCGGGATCGCAATCATTGTCACCAATGAAGTTTCAGGGCTCCAAATTTTCAAGGACGATCGCTGGTTCGATGTCCACTACATTCCCACTGCCATAACCGTCAACATTGGCGATCAGATTCTGGTTTGTTTGTCTCTTAATGATTTAATGAAACATCAGTTGATTTTTAAAATAATCACATTTTTGTGGAATTTTGTAGAGGCTGAGCAATGGCAAGTACAAGAATGTGTTGCATAGAGCAATAGTGGATAAGGAAAAGAAGAGGATGTCATAGCCGATTTTTTTGGATGCTAATCCTGATGTGGTCATCGGACCGTTGCCGGAGCTAATTACCGGCGATAATCCCGCTAAGTTCATGCTTATTACATGCAAGGACTTTAAGTACCGTAGACTCCTTAAACTTCCAGTCGAGTGAACTCAAATATAATTATGAGTCTTGTCTCTTGTGTGTTTACTTATATTGTTTAAATATTTAAATAATGGGCATGTAAAAGATAATACTATTACTAGACGCATACCCGCATTAATACACTCAAAAGTATTTTTATACATACTTTTCAATATCATTGAATCTAGAAATGTTTTATATTCTTTTCGAAAATCCACACGTGACGAGTAGTAGTAGTAGACAAAATAAACAATAAATCAACGCAGAACAAATAATGCGGTTAAAACGTTACAATTCAAATTTGATTATATTAAAATGTACAACACACAACATACACAAAACACAATGCTGTAAATTGATTATTAGAGGAAGACGTCAACACTCATGATTAAAGCAGACGCAATATATAACCCAAGAAAGAACCAATACTTTGGACAATACATCGTAACTTATTGAGGGATTCTTTGTTAATGGGTTTTCAGAAGATCAGTGGATTCTTTATTGTATAACTTGTCGAGCGCCCAGTTTTGCATCGTTTGGTGCAAATAGTCTTGATAAACTAAAGTCTCGAATTTTGGAGGACTCTCGTCTCCGGTAAGCTCCGGCAAAGGTCCGACCAACAAATCATGCTTAGGCGAAACAAAAACAGGCCACGAAATCCTCAATCTTTCCTTATCCGACTTCGCTCTGTGAAGCACGTTCTTGAACCTCCCGTTGGTCATCCTCTGCAATTAATTTTGAATCCACAAATCAACCCCCTAAACGTTCCCAAATCTAACCTAATATATATATTTTATCTATCATAATAACTTAAGAATAGAAAAAAAAAAAAAAAAGAATTAATAAGAGTACCATGAGTTGATCGCCGATGAAAACAACCATAGCCGAGTTAATATACTCAACGTCAAACCATTGTTCGTTTTTGAATACTTGAAGTCCAGGAACCTCATTGGGGATGAGAAGTGTGATTGCCCCTAGATCGGTGTGCGCCGCCGAACCTCCTATTGCTGTTGGTGACGGCGGATAGAAGCAAATATAAAAAATATAAAAAAATAATCTAATTGATAGAAGAACCATTCAATTTACAAATATTTATGAGACTCAATAAAGTGATCCAAAATTACTTACAAGCAAGAAACTTCACAGAATAAGATCGAGGACTAACCTACCCTACACAAAACCAAAAGTCTAAAAGTAAAAGGGACGTTTCAGAATTAGCTGATTAATACAATTCACATCCATATGAACAAATTCAGACCCAAAGACTCCAAATTTTTCAGCAATTGACCCAGAAACGAAAAAACGAGACTTTACAATTATCAAGCTCCAGAGACCAATAACCCTAAAATTCAATACCCTGAGAAACGTTGCCCTAACCTAATCAAAAGACCTAAAATTTCGAAACCAATTTCAAATTCCAATTCAAATTCCAGTTACTGTAAAGATAATTCAAATGCCAGAGCAAAGACTTAACTGTGTACGTGTTTATCGAGTGGCCTACTTTGTCTCTGTGGTGCCTGATGATTTCGTAGAGATCGTACTCGGCATAATCAAAGGCAAGATAAAGAGTCATGTCTGCAAAATTGATGTGGACATTCACAAGCTTGACGACGTTCTCATGAGAAATCTCTCTGAGCAACATGATCTCGCCTCGCGGATAGCAGTTGGGGAAACTCCATCTCCGTCTTTTGACTGCTTAAACTTCTTGATAGCAATTGGTCTTTTAGGTGGAGTCTTGGTTCTAGCCAAGAAAACAAGACCATAGGTTCCTTCACCAATCTTACCAACGAGACTATACTGTTGCAGCCACTCTGGTTTCTCACTACTGCTGTTTGAGCTGTTGGACCTAGTGGAACTCCCATCTCCCATTGCTTATTAGTAGTATTCTCTACCTCAACGTCCTTACCATGTGAATCGGAAAAAGAGTAGAGTCTATCTAACAAAACGAAACCATCTAGGTTTACACTTTGTAGTTTTCCTGAAATATGAACAAAATCAGCCAAAGGAGATGAGTCTCTGGAACCACCTAATCTATCTATAAAAAGAGCTATAGAGACTCAATAAAGATAAGCCTCAACTATATAAACCAAAGGAAACAATATTCACCTGGCAAGGATTTGTTTGCATGCGCTTTTGCTCTAAACCAAGTCTTGTGCCTCCAATCACAACTTGAACACCAATAGTTGGATGATACTTTAACAAGGTGTTTGCTTCTGTAGCAGCTTGATTTGCAAGTTCTCTAGTTGGGCATATCACAAGCGCAAGAATTGGGGGTCGCTTATTATCCGGGCTTGTAGGAGGAGATTTGACAACTACTTCAATTGATGGAAGCTTAAAAATAAACAGTAGCAAAATAAGCACAGATCCCAAATACATGTTCAATCCATTACCAAATTGGCCAACTTAGTGTATGGTATGTCTCACCAAAAACGCTACAGTTTTTCCAGTTCCTGTTTTGGCCTTAGCTAGGACATCTTTACCTGGACAAAACAGAATAGCAAAGAAACCAAGGAATTAAAGAAAAATATATAAGTTATATATTTCTACTACTAGATTGCTAGAGTGAAACAGGTTGTGATCATATAAAGCACCATGGTAGAATCACAATTTCCTAAATCATAGTGTTTGTTTTCTTTCTGCATCATTGATCCAATAAGCACCATTTTAAAAAATATAAGAGAAACAACACATACCTTTGAGAATTACAGGAAGAGTAGCTTCCTGCACAACAGTCATTGTCTCGTATCCAGCTTCCTTGATTGCTTTTAGCGATAAGGGAGACAGTGGATACTGATCGAGTCTGTTAAAGAAACATTTTACCAAGTGATCAGAGTAAAAAGTAATGAAAACTTTTGCAGTAACCTAACTCTGTCTTGTAGATAATTCAACAGCACACAAAAGAAACAACGTTACCTTGTCTTAGTTTATCTGCATTCTTTGCTTGATCCGCTACTACAGCATTCTTCTTAAGAAATTCATAATCTTCGTCCTCTTCCTCATCTTCTTCACTAAGATATTATGAAACATGCAATGAACTGCCAAAAGAAGACCATAGAGAGAAAGAGACAAGTCTTAACACATGCCAACTCTTTAGTTCATAAACGAATATCAATAATACCATAGTTGCTACCTGAAACAAAAACCTCTGAACATGTAAAAATACTTTGTTTCATTAACCTGAACTAAAGCACTAAACCAACAAGTCTACCGCTTTAAAACAGTAAACTACCATGTTTCTGCTGCTTTCCTTATCATCTGCTTTAGGATGCCGCAGTTTCTTCTTCAGCCAGTAGTCTTGCACTATCGATAATATCATCTGCATGAGTGAAGCATGTTAGATTACATAAGTAAAACCCGAGTATACACCTACAAATGGTTCAGAGGTAATCAATTGGTTCTTCCATGAAAATTATGCTTTAAATTGAACACTTTGTTACCAGATGAAAGTTGAATAGGCTATCTACCTACCATGAGTATATAAATCTTTGGTGAGAGACTTACAGTATTGTGTCTAATCCCAGTAGACTTCCCAATTCTCTGATCACTCGTGATTGGTAAAACTTGTATGTATCAAGAACATTCATCATTTTCATTACTCGTGATTCATTGCCTGGGATTACCTTGAGTAAAACATTAAACCGAGAATAGATATCAGCGATCCCAGCCTCCATTTTATTACATGCTCTGAAGCATATATGCATGTACATATTCATATAATATCTCTCTATTACCTTCGCTGAGTAATCCTTGGTAAGTTTGAATGCGTGACTACTCCCATATGATGCAAGATTCAGGGCAGCGCGTGGTTCTGCCTGATTAGAGTCATTGTCAAATAAGGGTAACAAGTAAATTAGCTTAGGAAGTCGAATTAAAACAGCCACTCCACAAGTTGACAAGATTAACTTACTTGTGATCCAGTCGTGACAATCAGCAAGTCCTTAGGAGCATATGCTTCAATGTCTTGGACTTTCACCTGGGTAAACATTAGAAAAGGATAAACGACAAACTGAAATTGGAAAGCAGAACTTGTTATTTTCATCAAACCATTAGACCGATATCACCGACGCCAGCCTCCATTTTTATTACATGCTCTGAACACGGAGAGGGTTGTACAGAGTCCTCCAAGACCAAGAGAGCTACCAAATCCTCCTGGTCGACCTGATCTTCTAAATCTAACAATTCTCAATACACAATAGGGTCCATTCAAATAAACTTTTCAAACTCTCTCTCTTATAACAAGGGGCGAATATGTTCACAATCAAAATCCCAATAAGAAAAGAAGCAAAAGTGACGGAACACAGGAGAGAAAGGGATGAGTGATAACTATCTCTATTACAATGAATATTAGGCCTTTCTAGCACTGGTCATGGCGACATATATCTCCCTCATACTTTTGTTGGCCACCACGACTCTGCATTTGTTGGGTTCTTCGAAAGTAATATCCTCAATCGGTGATTTAAGTCTCTGGAAAAGAAAAAAACTCTGTTAACAAAGCCTTAATATTAATTATTAAATAAAAAAAACACAGCTTATTATAAAATAACCAATACATTGCATATAAACTGATGTAAATCAGCAGCATTCGCAACAACTATTTCAACTGAGTCATTGTTGATGTCAATGACGACTGGCTTCTGGGTGTGGATCACAAGTTTAACCTTCATTTCGACTCTTCCACCATCTCGTTCAGTTATGCTTGAAGGTATCTCAGATTTTTCATCCTGGCCAGACATAGAAGAAAACTTATTGCTTGTTTGAAATAAGTTTTTTAAAAAATTCTTTGAAATAGAATTACCTCGGCATTTGCTATTAACCTCTTCCTAGCCTCCACAGCTTTCTTCCTGCGTTCTTTCCGCTTGATTTTACTTTTGTTTTTCTTGGATATAGCTTCTTTCTTGGCATTAGGGTTTTTGTAAACTCTCTGTTTACTAAGCCCTAGAAAAAGTCTCCAGTTGTCCCATTTGTATTCAAGACCGCCAAGATTTTCACGTCCTTCACTAAGATTCATCACCACATAGCCAGCTTCCATCAAAATCTTTAAATTTTCACTAAATCCCTGATCAGATGAAATGAACAGGTGATTCTCCAAGCCAGGGCTGTGAGAGTCATCCTTCAGGAATTTTTTTATCTCACGTTTCATAGATTCATCCGCAGCCTGATTGTCGGTTGTAGGTCTGTCTGTTGGTCCTGAAAAGATCAAACAGATGTTTTTTACCTAATAAAAAACCCCAGGTAATTCACAAAAATAGCACACATGTAATTCACACAGATGACACGTACTAGGACACTTGTTGGCATAGAATATTTCAGCATCCCTCCCCATGTTTGGTTTATTCGAATCTGTGTATCCTACAAAGGCACGGATCTTTATGGGTCCATGGAATCCTATGGCTTGAAGTGCGGTCTGCATCCTGTTGTATACTTGGTTGTGTTCCAAGTCTGTGGGAACCTCCTTGTTATCGTAATCCCACCATATGTTATTACGACGTTGGTACTTGTCTAACTACAAGAAAGAATGAAAAACAAAAAACATCAGGCGCTCTCTTACTCAGGTAACATTCTCACAGAACAACCACAATCCAAATTAGATATCAAGTCTAAATCAACAATTCTCAATACACAATATGGTCCACTCAAATAAACTTTTCAAACTCTCTCTCTCTCTTATAACAAGGGGCGAATATGTTCACAATCAAAATCCCAATAAGAAAAGAAGCAAAAGTGACGGAACACAGGAGAGACAGAGATGATAAACTACCTTAGCTTTAGGGCCTTCTCCCGAAGATATGGGAGCGGTCTCTTTTCCCGTGGGAGTCGATTCCGGTGAGGATCGCTTACTAGGAACCGGCGACGGTTGGGAAGAAGAAGCACGTTTCGCCTTCTCTTTTTGGCTCGCACGGTTGGGAGATTCCACCACCTTGGCTTCCGAGTTGTCAACCTCTGGAGTGGAACTAGCTTTTCGGACTTCCGTCGATTTATTCCCCTTCACCTTTTAAGAAATACAAAAAAAACATCAGGCTCGTGATTCACATATGCGTTAAGAAAAATCACCTTTTTAAGTTTCATCTCTCTCTGTTTCTTTCTCTCAGTAGAAATTCTTATTCTAGCTAATGTCAACCACATATGTGTAAAGAAAGAGTAGGAAAGATCTCACATAATCAAACTCTATATGATGATCGAAGTTTATCAAATATGCGTAGAGAACTAACATACCGCAGTTTCATCTCTCTCTCTGTTTCTTTCTCTCAGTTTTGAGTTTATAATAAAGCTATACTGATGATTATATTTTTTGATTGGACTAATTACTTCCTCTTTCTATACAACAAAAACATAGTAATACATATCCAAATCATATCATCATTAAGTAAGTGAGACAAACCTCAATCGGTTTGGATGGAGGCAACAAATCCTCAGCAGATCTCTTACGCGAAGAAGAAGCACTCGCACTTTCATCATTTCCGCCTTCTCCCGAACCGCGTTTCTTCTTCGCTTTGGGAGTGGTCTCTTTTCCCGTGGGAGTCGATTCCGGTGAGG
Organism: Camelina hispida; assembly: GCA_023657505.1. Lineage (NCBI taxonomy): Eukaryota > Viridiplantae > Streptophyta > Magnoliopsida > Brassicales > Brassicaceae > Camelina > Camelina hispida. Next base: position 32,281,003 of record CP094636.1, on the reverse strand, counting down.
ATCGCTTACTAGGAACCGGCGACGGTTGGGAAGAAGAAGCACTCGCACTTTCATCCTTCTTCTCCTGATGCGGCTCCTTAGCTCGTTTCTTCTTCGCTTTGGGAGTGGTCTCTTTTCCCGTGGGAGTCGATTCCGGTGAGGATCGCTTACTAGGAACCGGCGACGGTTGGGAAGAAGAAGCACTCGCACTTTCATCATTTCCGCCTTCTCCCGAACCGCGTTTCTTCTTCGATTTGGGAGTGGTTTCTTTTCCCGTCGGAGTCGATTCCGGTGAGGATCGCTTACTAGGAACCGGCGACGGTTGGGAAGAAGAAGCACTCGCACTTTCATCCTTCTTCTCCTGATGCGGCTCCTTAGCTCGTTTCTTCTTCGATTTGGGAGTGGTTTCTTTTCCCGTCGGAGTCGATTCCGGTGAGGATCGCTTACTAGGAACCGGCGACGGTTGGGAAGAAGAAGCACTCGCACTTTCATCCTTTCCGCCTTCTCCCGAACCGCGTTTCTTCTTCGATTTGGGAGTGGTCTCTTTTCCCGTGGGAGTCGATTCCGGTGAGGATCGCTTACTAGGAACCGGCGACGGTTCGGAAGAAGAAGCACGTTTCGCCTTCTCTTTTTGGCTCGCACGGTTGGGAGATTCCACCTTCGCTTCTGAGTTGTCAACCTCCTTCTTACTCGCCGGTGGAGTAGAACCACCCTTACGGCCTTCTCCCGTCGTCGATCCCTTTTTCCCCATGCTCGAGTGTAACTAACTCAAACCGAAACAAAATCCAAAAAAGCGAAGAGGCGATTGTGAATCTTAAGCTTTCGCAAGAAGAAGAGAGAAATAGAATGAAAACAAAAAAAAGCAAGCTAGGGTTTAATGGCGGTTAGGATTTTTGGATTATACATTTTCTTTTCTCTCTTTCTCTCTTCCTCCTTCTTTCTTTCTTTTGCAGAGTGTACTTTCACATCCCCACTCCACAGCACAGTCCCTACAAGACGTTCTTTTTTTTCCCATGAAAAAAAGGAAACAATGGGCTTACTAAAGGGCTAAAATGGTAATTGGTTTATTTCAAGATTTGCGTGTGTATCTGTATGATGAATAAAAAAGGAACTTAAAAAAAAAAAATTAAAAATAATAAGCTGTTTTGTATTTTGGATAGGTCTGGGTAAAATACTCGGATCCGAATCCGATCCAAAAAACCCTGATCTAAATCCGTATCCGAAATTGTAAAATACCCGAACGGGTTCTAAATCTCTAAATCCGAAAATCCAAATCCAAACCCGATCTAAACCGAAATCCGAACGGCTATCCGAATATACCAACATTATTAATACTCCCTCCATATCACAATAGATGATGTTTTAGGATTTTTACATGAATCAAGAAAAACATTTGATGTATAGCCATAAATGTATTATTTATTTATAACAAGATATTTTTATAATTATTAACCAATAGTATTTCATCAAACTTTTAAATTCTTATTTAATGATTCTTGAAATTTGCAATTTCTTAGCATTAATTGATTAAAGTATACAGAAAAACATCCTTTCTGATACAAAATAAAATCCTACAACATCATCTATTCGATGCAGAGAGTATATAATAGTAATATATTAGTAATATTTATAATTTTAATAATATAAGTGTTTAAAATATTTAGATTTTTAGATATCTTTGACAATTTGAAGTATTTAAACTGTTTATTAGTAAATTTGGGTAGAAAATACTCTAAATTTTTAGATATATTTCGTATTATTGAATAATTTAGACTAAATTAAATACTAAAATTTTGAGTTTTGTGAACTTTGGGTAATCTGAACCCGAAATACCCGAACCAAACCTGATCCGAATCCAAAGTCTAGAAATACCCAAACGGATCCTATACCTCTAAACTCGAAAACTCAAAAACCCAAAATACCCGAACCGAACTCAGGTATTACTGAATAATTTAGACTAAATTAAATACTAAAATTTTGAGTTTTGTGAACTTTGGGTAATCCGAACCCGAAATAGCCGAACCAAACCTAATCTGAACCCAAAGTCTAGAAATACCCGAACGGGTCCTATACCTCTAAACTCGAAAACCCAAAAACTCAAAATAACCGAGCAGAACTCGAACCTGTATCCTAATGTCCAGGCCTAATTTTGGATAAATGGGAAAATCATAACACAATTCTCTTCATTCATTAATGAAATGCCATCCAGCTCATATATTTGTGAAAATAATTTGTTCTAATTTTCACTAATAATAAATTAGTTAACTTGTATACATTTATCTTTTTTTTTGCTGTCAAAAAAAAAAATAATCACAGTTATTGATGTATATACCCGAAGAATAAAAGGAGATGTCACGTCACAGTTATTGATTGAACAACTGGTGATGTTGTCTTTAATTTTCATCAGACACCACGCTCTTTCTTGGTCAAATATGTGGAGGTCTTGGTACAAAAAAAAAGAAAACACAATTCAAAGTTTTTTTTGTATCTGAAAGGACAAATTTAATGACTTTTGTTTTTTTTTTTTTTTGCATAGAAATATAAAATGGTCGTGTAAAATACTAAATACTAGTAGTATAATTAAGTTTGTATTTGTACTAGCATTTTAAAAATTTCCTACTCGTCGTATAAATCAACCTTTTGGATTAATGCAACCCGCACTGGCTTAATTCATTTACGCCTTTCTATGGTGATCATCATCCCTTGTCGTGGCATACATTGTATTATAAATATTACAATCATTTATAGATAATGCACGTTGTGAACTGCGATAGGAATAATTGGTTCGTCCCCTCTAATTTTTTTCCCATGCATAACGACTTTGTAGTGCGGGATTACAATGGTGCTGCACCAACTTACTACACAAAACAAGTTGGTGGGGATTACAATGGTGCTGCACAAACAAGTTTCCGGACAGATCGTGTTGGAATCATATATAGGTGCTCCCCCATGGTAAGTGATTTTTAAAGACATTTCCACTAGAATTTTGTAGTATTAAGCAGAACAAAAGAGCATGAAGAAATAGAGTTATCAAAAGATAGAGAAATGTGATTCAAAACTGTGATCTCGTTGGATTCATTGTTAAGATTAGTTCATTGGCGTTTCCAGTGTGGTGCCCCGTCGTTTGATGCTGGAGAAGCTTTTGCAATGATGATGGCTTCTTCTCTGTTTCTCTAGTTGAGGTCTGTGGTTATCTTCTTCATGTTTTAATCTTTCGAAAACACAATGATTATGCTCTGTTTATTCATTCTTGTTTCTTGTTTCTTCTGTGTCTGGCTGAACTTCAAAGTCAACCGGTGCTTCTGTCTCTGTCTCGAGATATACGCAAGTGCAACGCCATCTATTCTCAGCCGCGGTGTTGGCTGGCAGGTAACTCAGCTACATTTGAAGTTATGATGTTGCTGAATCTATATTGATCGAATTCTGAAGTGTTTTAATTTATGCTATGTTTTGTGGAACAGGGAGTTGCGATTCTAATATCAGGGTTGTTGTTTGGTACTGGAGCTGGTTCCTCTGTCTCTGTGTAAGCATCTCAGAGATGATTAAATTAATGATCTGATATTATTAAATTTCTCTAGATATTTTGGTATGAAAGTTGGTTTTCTTGCTCTTTACTGCAGAGAAAATGCAGGATTATGGGCCTTGACACGAGTTGGCAGTCGAAGGGTTGTCCAGATAGCTGCAGGCTTCATGATATTCTTCTCTATTTTCGGTTAGCTGCAATTCTAATATATATCAACAAATGAAAGAACAATCTTTTGCTTGAAATCTATTCTGTACTAATGATCCATCATATGCTAATGTAGGAAAATTTGGAGCTATGTTTGCTTCAATTCCCGTACCCATCATTGCTGCTTTATACGTACTGTCTCTTCTATGCGTACGTGGGAGCTGGAGGTTTGAGTTTCCTTCAGTTCTGCAACGTAAACAGCTTCAGGACCAAGTTCATCTTAGGCTTCTCTGTCTTCCTTGGCTTTGTCCATCCCTCAATATTTCAATGAGTACAACGCAATCAAAGGATATGGTCCAGTCCACACTGGGGCTCGTTGGGTATGTGGTAAACAACTCATTGTTACTTCTTTTCTTCCCATTGAAATAGGTTTTTGGTAAAGTGATCTAGTAAGGCCTAAAAGTACGTACTCCACCCCATCTGTTCATAGTCTTTGGCGTGGCCTGAGCTAATGAAATTCTTTTTCTCTTTACATAACGACGATATATGGTGAATGTTCCGTTCTCCTCAGAGCCTTTTGTAGCTGGCAGCGTCGCCTTCTTCTTGGACAACACATTAATTGCACAAGAAATAACTCCTGGATAAGGAAAGACCGAGGAAAGCACTGGTGGGACAAGTATAGATCGTTCGTTCAAGGGTGATACAAGAAGTGAAGAGTTCTACTCTCTTCCTTTTAATCTCAAGGCACTCGAGAAAGCACTTGATATGTCAAAGTGTGAGCACATTCAAACAATCTTTAATTACCAGCTTGAATCAATTCTGGCGAGAGATCAAATTCAGATTACTGTTCAATTATTTGAGTTCATAATAACCCATAAGTTTTGTCTTTCTCGTCTAACTTGTACTTGTTTTTTTTTTTTTTTTTTTTTTTTGTATAAATTTAGTTATGACGATTATTATATTCTAAACAACTGGGAGAGTACTATATCAATCTTCTTTGAGTTCTCTCATATATAAAAATGGAACAGTACCTAAAGTATCCTATTTAATTTAGATCTGAGGGCTGCTTGAGTATATGTTTTTATTTGAACAAGTTTGGAAACTATGCGTGCATGTTCTAATTTTGAAAACACAGATTTAAGTAAGCTATTCATACATAATATATACAAGGAGAGCCAAACTTACAATTAGTTGTGATGTGGCGCTTGTATCGATCAACCTGGAAAACACAACATGATTCATATTTAATATGAGGAGTGTGGTTTTTTTTTTTTTTGGTTTTTAAAAATAAAATTTTTGCAAATTCCCTTCTTATTACTCCCTCCCTCAACTCTCTCTCTCTCTCTCTCTCTCTCTAGTCAGGCCCAGTCCATATGGGTCGGCCCAGAAGCGACTGGTATTTGTAATAATCTCCGGTTTAATGAGTAAACCGGAGGGAGACAGAGATGATGAGGCCGGAGATAGTTCTGTTCGGCGATTCGATAACGGCGCAGTCGTTCAGATCCGGCGGTTGGGGATCTTCTCTTACCGACGCTTACTCTCGCAAGGCTGATGTTGTGGTTCGCGGCTTCATCACATTTTCCCTCTCGTCAGTACTCTTCTTTCCCTATCTCTCTCTCTCTCTTTCTTTCTCGAGTCTTCAATGTTGAATTTGAGATTTGATTGGATTGTTGTCTTCAAGATCTGCTGTAGGGATTGTGATTGATGATTATGACTTTGAGTGTGAATCTGATAGGTCTTTGAGCACCTCTGGATCCATGTGTTTCTCTAAGTACATTACACATCTGTTTGTGTTGCTTAGTGCTACTCTGTAACTCTGGATTCAGTTCTGGATGTTTTGATATATATAAGTCTAGGATGTGTTTGTTGATGACATTTTCATGGATGATCAGTGTTCTCTGAAATGAAAGAACTAGTTCAAGTATGTGGATTTGAGATGATGAGAGCTCTTCTTGTCAGTGGAGTTGCTTTGGTGTGCCTTATATATCAGTGTGTCTACTCTCTACTCTCTTTGTTTAGGGCTCTTCGTCTCCTCCTGTTGCTACGACGATATTCTTTGGTGCAAACGATGCAGCTCTTAAAGGAAGAACCAGTGATTGGCAACATGTGCCGGTGGATGAGTACAGAGATAATTGTCAGAAGAATTGTTCAGCAGTTGAAGGTTTCTTTTTTATATGCTTCTATGATCCTCTCTCACTTGCATCGTCTTTTCTTGACAATGTCTTCCTTTTTGCGACTTTACGAAAAAACATTAATGACTCTGTTTTGTAGAAATGTTGATTGTGCTTATAACTCCACCACCAATTGTTGAAGCTGGGCGGCAAAGTTATGCAGAGTAATGCTTCCTTTTTGATCATTATCTACCTTGCATTTTTTTTTGTTTTTCAAAACATTTGTAGTCCGATACATCTTATAAACGAGCTGTGTGATTGCATTTTTACATCAGATCATTATATGGTGAGAAAGCTATGAAAGAGCCTGAGAGGACGAACGAAACAACGGGAATCTACGCACAACATTGTGTCTCATTACATTAGCCGAGGAACTCTGCCTGCGGTGTTTCAACTTATGGTCAGAAAAAGTACCTAAGGTCTGTGTCTAAATCTGACCCCAAAATGTTGTTGGTTTTCAAAAAAAACTCATCTCCTGAATGGAATCATATATTTGCTGTTTGTAAATGTTTCTTGCTCGTTTGTTGTTGTTGGCTATAACCAGTGATGGATTGCATCTCACGCCTGAAGGCAACGGAGTAGTTTTTGAGGAAGTCTCGAGAGTTTTTAGAGAAGCTTGGCTCTCTCCTGAAGAAACGCCGTTTGATTTCCCTCATCATTCGCAGATCGATGGTGAGAACCCGTCGAAAGCTTTCGAAGAGCGTTGCTTATAGAGATAGATCGATCATTCCCTAAATTCATCAACAGGTTGATCTTTTGATATAAAATTCTTCATCAACACAATTCAATCTTGAGAGTAATGAACTTATGATGTACTTACTTTATGTTGTGGAACACTTATGTGCCTGCACTACCTTTTCTATCTTTCAATTTCTTCTTGCGATGTATTCCAATCTGAAAGTTTCTTTATCTTCTTTCTAATGCCAATCATCCATTTCACTGTCAGATGTAATTTGATTGCTTCTCTACTAGTTGATGACAATAAGAATATATATTCTTCTCTACTAGTTTCTTTTCTATATATTTGTCCACTTTACTTTCATTCGTATGAAAGCTTAGTTATTGAAAGTAAAGTGGACAAATATATAGCAGTAGTATATATATCAAGTAACATTACACCTCAACCACACGAACACACACAAAACCGATATACAGTATCTCTCTGAATACCCTAATCAAGATTACTCTCGTAACTAGCGATAATAATTACGAAAGTAACTATAAGTAAGACTGCCTAAGCAAACAAACCTCGGTACATAAATTTAATTGCGTCTCTACTACTCATTAGTCATTACTGACGACTTAAGAGAAAAACGTTCTGATTAATTCATCAAACCGTTCCACGATGAACCTAAACCGTTGATATATATAGCCACCACCGTCAGATTTTCCTACGCCTCCGTTACCACCATTGGATCGTAGCATTGATCTTGCTGCCAATCAAGCGATAACACAACTTCGGATTTGGCTTCACATCCGTTATTGTAGTTACCCTTTGATGATCTTCTTGACGATTATAATGTTAGATGGTCATAAACTAGATAGCATAAGTCTTTGGCATGCCGAGATATCCGTGAGACCACCTCCATTTCCATTGCTTCCCGGAGAAATCCCATTTAAATCCACCATTGTTGTTGTTATTAAGATCTAACCCGTGTGATTCAGACCCTTGTGATGATGATGATCTCCGTTACTTCCATGATCAACCATGACCAGGTCGTTGTCATTATTCCCTCCCATAAGATCATACTTAATTACTGTCCAGGAAATCAGTAGGTCTAGGGCTCTGCGAAAGTAAACCCCCCCCCCCCATACTTGCTCTCCAAGAAACCAACGTTACTGTGCTCCGGAGTTGAGCCCACCAAAATGTGAAAATCCTAGAGGTGAGTTTTGGTAATTTTGATGAGAATATGTGCTAATTAGATCAGTGGTATTAGTGGTAACGATGTTGGATGGCTTTTTGCCGGAAGAAGTGGAGGAGGAGGATTTAGAGGAACCTGGTTTCTTGTTTTTCCGGCATCCATCCCCAGAGTGCCGCCAAATTTCAAATTTTAATGAAGTACGTATAAAAACACAAACAGATCTTCATAATATTTTTGTGTTTATAGTTAACAAAATAATTTAGCTTGAATTGGTTGAAGTCCTATATATCTTCATTTTGAAAAACATTTTGAAGAGAAGTGAGACCCATTTTGTGTTTTGTTTGCTTGTTTAGTTTGGGGGAGAGTGAGAATTTTAAGAGAAGTTGTTGAACAAAATCAAGAGAGAGAGAAGAGAAATGAGATGAGAAGGCAAGGAAGAGTTTGGGGGCTGGGATGTGTTTAAGAAGGAAGCGACAAGAGGACCCTTCTTCTCCTCGGGATTGCTGTCTCCACTCCAAGCTACTTCTACTACTTAAGTTACTACTAGTTCACACTTATATGTTTTTTCTTCTTTTTTTTTTTTCCAAGTTTAATACTGTGTAGTATTTTATATATTACTATAAATCATTTTAAATTATTTTGAAGAAAAATGCTTAATGTATCTCTCGGACCTCGGTAATTCAATTATTGATACATTAAGCATTTTGAAATGTCTCTAGAAGTATTAACTTTGGATAAAAGGATATTTTCTCATTAATGATCAAGAGTAGCTTACATCTAGTATTTATACTTTATACAAGTGTATAAAGATAGTAAGAGCTAAAGGAGACTCTATTATATCAATACACCACATAAATCACTATACAGTATAAGTCAATAAGAAGTTAATAAGTGTATATATACGGATGTGGCGGAGAAGGAGGAAAAAGAAAGCGTCGGTGGTTCCAAAATCTTCGGACCCACATTCTTAGGGAGGGAGGGTCTACGTCAACTTGACCAAATCGTCTTTATCAGATCCAACGGTTACGACTAAAGCCATGGGACCTAAACGAACAAGGTGAGCCGTCGGATGGGTTCAGAAATAGCGGCTTGATCGTCACACAACAGAGACAAAAGTGAGAGACAATTCCTAATATTTTTATCGTAAGTTTTGTCTGTGTCTAGTCCACTACTGCCTACTGGGACTGGACTAGAGACTAGACTAGTAATGGGATGGGTTTCCACTCGCTCGCTCCTCTCAAGCAAAATATCTATTCTCTTGCCACATGTCACTTTTCCTACATGTGTTGTTTGTTAATAATATGGTTCAAGTTTTTGGTTTTTCTGACTGCCCTGAATCATTAGTAAATTATTCAAAGAGTTAACAAAACCACTTTTGATATTTTCTTATTATTGGATTTCGAAATAAAGGTTAAAGAGTTTGATCCGATGATAAAGAAGAGACAAAAGTTTGAGAGCTGTAAGTAAAAGTGCTTTTCAATAAACAGATTTCGTTTTTTTTTTTGGATTAAGCTTTACGCTTGTTAATTAACCCGACGGTAGGATAAAAATAGTCTAAAGTTATGAATTTGTTTTTCTCTTTTCAAACCTTATTAAATAAAAATATAATACTATTAATTACTATCCTGCAAAATGTTAAATGTGGTTAACGATGCATTAATTGTTAGGAAAGTATATCCCTTAACTGATCATCAAAGAAAAGAGGTTATTTATAATCTGTGTTTTTTTTTTTTTTTTTTTTTTTTTTGTCTCTGAATAACTCTTTTTTTTTTCTTTGTATGTAAAAGTTTCTCCCTTAGCCGGCTTCCATGGATTAATCACCTTCGAGGCTCAAACTTCGAATTAGTCTTGCCAGTATACTAATAATAACATTGAGTGTATTTATGAAAATTCAGTTAAGAAACAGTTTAGTTATCAAATAATCAAATTAAAGCGAGTTTGAGATTGCATATTTTGTGGTGGAATACATATACCTATTAATTAACCCTTGCGATTCACTTAAGTTCAATAAGACCATCGTTACCGTTAGTAACCCTCTCACGTTGTTTTAAAAAACAAAAATTATTATTTTATTCATTTATTATCTTTTATTAATTGTAACCATTATGTAAGTGACAGCTGTTAATTATTTGAGAGAAACGATTTTTGCTATAGCAATTTGAGTATCCATTCTTTTCTTTTCTTTTCTCTTTCATCACTATATTAAATTTTTTATTAATGAATAACTTGCTTAATAACTCCCACTAATAATGCCCTAACAACAAATAAAATAGAAAATACAAGATCCTTAAGAGTTTGCCGAACTAAACAATTAATACATCAAAAAAGACACGCAAGAGATTAGCTAGGTTTTCCATGAATTTTGGGTGCACTACGCAGTCTTTTGATACTTAAGAAAATGAAGAAAACAAAAAAAACATAATTAGTTTGGTGTTTTTTCCAAATTACACATTACAAAATGCAGATTCTAAGAGATCCCCATGAAGCGTTTATATTACAAATTTACAATATATGATGTTACGACAGAGATTTGATACCTACAAATCAAATGAATATAATGATAAAAATAGCTTAATATGTAGGATTGGTCGTCAAAACGAGAAAAATACTGTGTGAACAAAGCCCAGACCTAGTCATAACCTAGATTACACGAATACAAACTTCATTTAGAGGACACATTACATACTGTTAATCATTCGTATCACACAATTGTATTGGGTAATTAGGTAATGACCCGAAAATACAAATAACTTTAAAGAGAAAGCTTCGTAACTTTATGTGACAAGTGGGAAACAGAAGATTGTAAAACTAGGGAGAATACTTCATAGTTGATTCATCACATGATATCACTACAAGAAATTTAACTATTGATAGCATAAAAGGATAGCGTTTTTGATGTTTATGCTATCTTTGAGTGAACCGTATATTAAAGATAGCGTTTGGTTATTTGTAAACGCTATCTATGGTTAACAGCGGGAATTAAAATTTGACGCGGGCCAAAATTTGGTTCCTAAAAATTTGTAAACGCTATTGAAATTAAAAGGGGAAAAATTCGTCATTTCCTAAGGCAAAAAAATAGATCTAAGGCAAAAAGGGTTTTCATTTTCTCTCTTTCTTGATTTTTCCTCTCAATCGACTTCTCAGTCTCTCAAACTCTCAAACTCTCAAACTCTCAAACTCTCAATCGACTTCTCGACTTTTCCTCTCAATCGATTTCTCTGGCTCTCAATCGATTTCTCAGTTTCTATTTCTCTCTTCCTCAACTCGGTTTCTCTTTCTCGATTTCTCTGGCTCTCAATTGATTTCTCAGTCTCTAGCTATTTCTCTCTTCCTGAACTTGGTTTCTCTCTCTCGCAACTCGATTTCTCTGTCTCGGAACTCCATCTCTCTCTCTCTCAACTCGATTTCACGGTGGAAACCCTAATCAAGGAGTACACTCGAATCTCACACTCAGATTAGCCGGGTGGGTAATTTTATCTTTGCTTGTTCTCTGATTTGTTGATTTTTTGATAGGGTCTTGGTTGACGATGAGTTCACTCTGATTCTCACACTCGATTCTCTGGTTTTAAATTTGAGTGTATGTGGAGCTGAGTTACGGTCTTGTTGGACGATGGATAAGTCATGGGTTTGGCTACCAAGGTATGACATTATTTCCGGTTTTTTCATTGCACAGAAGTCTTGTTTTCATAGAAAGCTTCAGATAATTAAGAAGAGTATTTCAGAAATACAGTGTTTTAGCTTTTCTATGTATATGTTTGGTCTTGAAATTCATTTTTAACAGAGATATGCTATTGAACTTTTTAATGTTTGTTGCTTACAGGGCTAGCCTTGAGTATGGGATAGGAGCTAGAAATTTTGTGAATGCAGCAACAACAAGTTTGGGTAATCCTAGTTCTATGCTATGTCCCTGCACACATTGCCGGAATTTGTCTCATCAAGGAACAGAGACTATGTTTGATCATCTAGTGATTAGGGGAATGGATGAGAAATACAAGAGGAATTCGTGTTGGAGCATTCATGGTGATAAGAAAATTGCTCAGCCAGATGAAGATCCAAGCTCTGAGTTTGAAGCTTATGATTTGATTAGAACAGCCTTCTTTGATAGTGATTCAAAGCCCAGTAGCCATAGTGAAGATCAGAATGATGATGTTGATAGTGTAGAAGAATCTGAGTTTAGAAAGAAGCTACAAGATGCGGAAACTCCTTTGTATTCAATCTGTCCCAACTACACCAAGATATCTGCAATCATGGGGCTTTACAGGATTAAAGTGAAGAGCGGTATGTCGGAGAACTTTTTTGATCAGTTGCTCAAAATGGTTCATGAAATGCTTCCTAAGGACAATGTGTTACCGAGATCAACAGATGAGATGAAGAAGTTTCTGAAATTTTTTGGGTTTGGATATGACAAGATACATGCATGCAAGAACGATTGTATCCTATACAGGAAGCAATATGCAGATATTGAAACCTGTCCAAGATGTGGTATCTCCAGATGGGACAGGGATATGAATACCGGTGAAGAGAATAAGGGGATTCCAGCAAAGGTTCTAAGGTATTTTCCAATTAAAGATAAATTTAGGAGGATGTTTAGATCCAAAAGAATGGCTGAAGACTTGAGGTGGCATTTTAATAATGCAAGTACAGATGGTACAATGAAGCATCCAGTTGATTCATTAACTTGGGCCAATGCGAATGATAAATGGCCTGAGTTTGCTGCTGAACCAAGAAACCTCCGCCTAGGCCTTTCCACTGATGGGATGAATCCTTTTGCCATCCAGAATACGAAGTATAGCACATGGCCAGTATTATTAGTGAACTACAACATGCATCCGACATTGTGTATGAAGGCTGAGAACATGATGCTCACTCTTTTGATCCTTGGGCCAACTGCACCGAGCAATAACATTGATGTTTACCTAGCTCCATTGATAGATGATCTGAAGGATTTGTGGCATGAAGGTATTTTAGTTTATGACTCTTTCATGAAGGAGAATTTCACACTTAGAGCAATGTTGATGTGGAGTATAACTGATTATCCAGCATTAGGATCATTGTCAGGATGTAAAGTCAAAGGGATACAGGCATGTATTGTTTGTGGAAAGGATACGCCTTCTAGATGGTTAAAATTTAGCCGTAAGCATGTGTATTTGGGCAACAGAAAGAGGCTCAGACCTGATCATCCGTACAGAAGAAGAAAGAAATGGTTTGATAATACAGTAGAGAAAGGAAGTGCAAGAAGAGTTAAAACTGGAGTAGAAATCTGTGAGATGCTTAAGGATTTCAGAAATGATTTTGGTAAATGTATAGAGAAAAAGGGAAAAGGAAAAGAAAAGGTATAAGTGAAGATGCGGAACCATCGAATGATGAATCTGATGAAGACGATGGTAGATGGAGGTGGAAGAAAAGGTTCATCCTGTTTGAGTTACCTTACTGGAAGGTATATAGATTCAAATTTCAATATAAAGTTACATATCATATATATATTGAACTAATTCTTCTTCTTTTGTGGTAGGATATGCCGGTTCGTCACAATATTGATGTAATGCATGTGGAGAAGAATGTTTCTGATGCTATGTTGGCTATGTTGATGCAATCTGTTAAGTCAAAAGATGGGGTGAAAGCAAGGAAAGATCTCGCAGACATGGGAATTAGACAGAAGTTACACACACAGGAAAAAGGGAAGAGGACTTATTTGCCTCCAGCTGCTTATTGGTTGTCCAAGTCTGAAAAAACTGAATTTTGCAAGCGGTTAAGTTCATTCAGAGGGCCTGATGGTTATTTTGCAAATATATCCAACTGTGTTTCAGTGGATCCTCCTATGATTGGTGGATTGAAGTCACATGATCATCATGTGCTTCTTCAGAATCTCTTACCAGTAGCTTTGCTGATATTCCAATTGGTCCTAATGTCTCAGTTGTCATTGTTAGGTCTGTACTAGTAGAAAATGCTTCTCTCTGGAGGCCAACTAAAACTGTTGGATCACTTACCCAAGCTGTGGGAGTCAAAATAGCATGTCCAGCTAATAAAATCAAGATGGTTGATTACCAAACTTCTGATTCATCGGTAAAATTTTGATTTTGGTTGATTTTTATGAAACTGTATTATTATCATTCCCTGTTCTGATATATATTTGTTTATGACTGACTTAGGTACATGACATGGTCATCATCTACGATTGTAATGTGGAGGAGGATGAGATAGTTGCTGAGGGTCATATATGGTCTACTGATCCAAACGAAGTGATCACTGATATTCGTATTGGTTCAAATGCTGCAGTGGTGAAGGTTGATAAGGTGGTTAAGAAAGATGCTTATCTGTGGAGACCAACTACTGAAAATTACTTGATGGAGCATGTACTTCAAGATTATATTGCCTGGCCAATTAACAAGATCAATACTCAACCTTCACCACAAGCATCACCAAAAGCATCATCACCTAAGGTATAATTACCAGTGACTGAATTTTAAGTTAGTCAAATGTTATATAATGATCTTGAGTTGATCTTTAATTTTGTTCTGAGTGGTAGAGTATAAGCTGCAGCGTCGCTAACAGCTCAACAAATGGAAAGAAGACTTGCATGTTGTTGGATTGTGAAAACTCAGGAGAGATCGTTGCAGAAGGTATAGTCATGTCAGCCAATCCGGAAGACACAGTCCACTGTAAACCCTTAGGACCTAATGCTAGCAAGGTATGGGTTAAAATTATAAAGATTGGAACAGCCAAAGTATGGAGACCAAGTGCGGAAGTGGAATGTGTTGCTGATGCTTTAGGTACAACAGTGGCATGGCCTACTGATAAGATTGTAGGGTCTTGAGTTCAACACAGTTGTGTTAGAAACAAACTAGGGCCTTAGCTTGGAACTTGAACAATTGTGTGGTGTTTATGTTTGGCTAACTAGTTTATAAGTTTATTGAACTATTGTGTGGATTATGTTGGTTAGTTGGATTGAAAACCTAATGTTATTTTATAAAAGTTTTCTTCTTCACTTCATTTTGTCGTAAATCAGGAATCCAAACAAATAGCAACGAATGCTACAAAAAGTAATATAAAAATGTAAATAGTCTAAAAATAACGAAATATAATCGCTATTGTATACACTTAAATATGGCGGTTATAAAAACGTTATAGTTTTTGTCAACATTCAATAGCTCGGTAAAAACGTTATTGTTTATCAACATTCAATAGCGCGCTGAAAACGTTATTGTATATCAACATTCAATAGCACGATAAAAACGTTATCTAAAGTGTCAGACTTTTTATCGCGGGCGATGACATAGCGTTTACCAAACCGCTATCGTATGATACGGTAGCGTTTTTCAGGCGCTATCAATAGTCAAATTTCTTGTAGTGTATATATTTTTAAAAAAACTAAAAGCTAATACTAAAAAGAAAGGAAAGAGGAATAAAAGGGTATCGAGAATTAGGAGTGTGAAGAGAGAATAAATCACACAAGATAAGACAATTTCTTTGGCACATATTTATATATATATATATATATATATATATATATATATATCTCCACAATTTAGCTAGCGAGACCCACTTTTTAAAGATAATAAAACTGTATCTATCCCGCCCGCGTATCTTTTGTTCCATTGCATTGCATCACTCGTTATTTGTTCGTTACATCATCATACCATCATGAAATTATGAGTCTTAACGTACGAGATAACATATGATGTTGATATACAATACAACATCTGAAAAAAATAGAGTATATAGGTAAATAAATATGTAGAAAGCTCGAGAGACCCACTTTTTAAAGATAATAAAAGTATATCTCTATCTCGCCCGCGTATCTTTTGTTCCATTGCATCACTCCTTATTTGTTCGTTACATCATCATACATATCATCATGAAATTATGAGTTATCATATGTTATTTGGACGAGATAACATATGATGTTGATATACAATGTACAACATTTGAAAAAAATAGAGTATATAGGTAAATATGTCGAAAGCTCGAGAGAATTGTGTGATTTACTAGCGTTAGCTAGGCAGATGGAGTACTAGCTAGTAAATCGAGTATTCTAAAGAAATTTACAATTTCTTATAGGTACTAATTAAGGAAGGCAGTAGAAGCATATCAAAAATTATTCTAACTTACTAACAGCTTGATGCTTAAGCCAAACCAACGTAACTGATCAAACACAATAGTATTTATTTCCAGTGATGATCACCACTGAACCATCACATTATAATGAACTGAGGCTATGTCTAATTGAGATCACAAACCAACAATAGTGTTTCTTCTTGAATGTTCATTAACACCATGATCCGAATACGTGTCTAATATACGAAAATTTTGATTATGTAGCATATACTCCAACTCAACCATATGTATACGAATTTTGAATATTTCTATACCCTATCTTTAATTTACAAGTTAAAATGGAATGGACGATTACATATGCTTTCAAAAAGGTTGAGAATTGAGATACCTATTTTGTTATATGTCAGGATGTCAAACCTTATGCTTATCCAACGAAAATTTGAAATAATATTCGACAAGAAAAAAGTATATAAAATAAGGTCTAGTATTCCTTTTTTTTTTGTTTTGTTTTGTTTTTCTTAGCATAATTGTAGAATATATTCCTCTCTACTTTTGTGGGTCGTATACCTCTATGTTTTGTAAATCACGAAAGTAATGGACCTAATCTCTCTACATGCATGGTGCACAATTTAGTTTACGAATTTCGATTCCTATATATATATTTTAAGCTAAAAAGATAAACAACTCGAAAACTTTATTTGCATGTTACGACTGTTCAACGTTGTCTGTTTCTTCTTCATCATTATCTTTACGAGTTTCAGTTTCAGTAGTAGGCACAGGCGGTAGCAAATCCTATCACAAGCTCTAATATCCCATCTGTGTCGATTACTCGTACTTCCTGTCCCTCGGGGGCCTTCTCTATGATCTACAAGAGAGTCACACAACAAGTGAGTTGATATGTTTATAAACAAGAAAAAGAAAACTGTTAAATGCAATGGTAGATATATGTTCATGACAACAGAAGCAACAACAAGAACAATGTTGGTGTACGTAACAGACCTTAGTGTGTGTTGACTCGAGGACACTTTTGAGGATGGTCGTGAGGCTGAGAGAGGCGATAGTGCAGCCAGCAGCCAGTATGTAGGCTGATGATGGAGAAGTCGTCGAAGAGTCTAACATGCTTCTCCCTGATGACTGAGCTTCCTAACATATACAATGCAGAGAGCCATATCAAAATGTGGAATTTCTCTCTCTCTCTCTCCATAATTGAAGTGTAGAGCTCCAACTAACAATCAAATTACGAAAAGGAGATAAACTGGGAAAATAAAGACACGGATCTGACAAATTGAGATAAGTCATGCATGAACCTGTGTTGGCAGCAAGATTGCGCTGGAAAATAGCTTCAAAATCATCACATATGTCCGTTAGATTCTGCGCCACTGCTGAGGAACACGACTTCAGGGTTTTGTGTTTGTCAGAGTAAGACTGCAGGAGAACCATGTTGCCCAAAGAGAACCGTGACATGAAGAGGAAAAAGTCATTCAAATTCATTCCTGTAGATGATAATAGAAGCGAAGGGGTTAAAATAAGGATGTTTCATGGTCATATATACAAAACTCTGAGGGATTTTCTTGAATCTACTGTTCGATTATACATTCATAAGAATACATTCAGTCAACACTTATTCACTATGACACTATTGCACAGTGAGTTCTCCAAACATCCTACACAGATAGCTGTAATCTCTGCTTTAAATATCTCAAAGATATAGAAACTTTTCACTTGAAAGATCTCAGAAAGAAATGTAGAGCTCCAACTAACAATCAAATTACGAAAAGGAGATAAATCACGCATGAACCTGTGTTGGCAGCAAGATTACGCTGGCAAATAGCTTCGAAATCTTCACATATGTCTCTGACGTCTTCTATTGACTCTTCAGTGTCCTTGTAGCCCTTCCACAGTAGATCCCACTGAAACTCAACCAAACATGACTACTTCCTATTTTAGTTCAATCTCATATTTCCTTGTATAGAAAATTAGAAACACAAGTCGCCAAGTCATTACCACCCAAGATAGGTTGTATGCATTGAGCCAATTGTGGTTTATAGATATCGTGTCTTCCTGTAAAAAAAAATATTCGAGAAAATTCAAGAAAACAATGAGAGGGAAAGAGAAAGGGGGAGAGAGATACCAAGTTATAACCCACTGGGAATAAAGATAACTTCACCGGGTTCTTGAATGCACTCAAGCCAGGTGGTCTGAATGCAAACCACAAAATGTGAATAAACACGTGGTGAAAGACGAGCTTACAGATCGAGGGTAAGAACAGCTGATTTTTACCTTATTGAAACCGGGGAATTTAGTTTCATTCACCTCTTCAAAGATGTTATAAACACAATTCTTCATGTACCTGAAAAAAAATCATCTAATGATAAGGCTAACAACACCTGAGAGAAGAAATGTGGATCACAGACAATTCACAGAAAGGTTACATGACCAATAGGATAAAAAAACACTTGCGTGTCATAAACAAGATGAGTTTGAGGAGGAGGAAGGAAAAGCCATCTTTTTTTACCACAAACATTAGCTGACCAACTATAACATCTAAATACGTCAGCGTGTAGAGGTGTCCAAGATCCTGTAAGCAAAAGAGTTCCGAAATCATCAGCTTTCTCCAAAGGCCAAAACACTCAAAAAGACAACAACACAAACAGTTTGTTTGATCTTCTTACTCAGACCTTTTCCAATCAGAGCAGCTAATTTGATCATGCTTCTGAAAACTATCTCTATCCTCATGCATATGGTCAAATTGATAGATATTAAGCCAATCATCAGAAAACAGCGGCGGCGTTTGGTAGGCTATATAGCTTGAATATTCAGCACAATCTTACAAGCGTGACCTCAGATATGCCACCTTGACAAAGTGCCAATCTTTCAGATACAAGACAGATTCCTTGATAGAATCATTGGCCCATTGCTCCACAAAGTCACTAACAGACATTTCTAATCTTTTCTGATCTGTGAACTCTCTCGTATCACAATCTGCAACCTGTAGATAACACACACCACCAAGTCAATGAACAAACAATTCATTCCCAAAACCAAAAAAAGATTCAATTTTATGCTACTAATAGTCTTATGAAAGCATGAACCTTTTACCTGGACTTTAGATATTCCGAAGAGAGTGGCAATGAAGTGGAGATTAGGGCGTCCATTCTTACCGACCCAATCTTCACGAGCTCTCCAATCGTCAGTGGGACCGGAGATTACTACTGGCTGGTTCTTGGCTAAGTATCTCTCTGCAAAAGCGTCGTAACTCAAATCTTTACCATTGATTTTCTCAATTTGCCCTATAATCTCTATTCTCCCATTTCCCCCCAACTCTCGGAAATTTTCTTCGCTCCCACCGGTGTAGAACCTCCGATCAAAGTCGCCGGTAAAGTTGATATGAAACGCGGTGTTTAGTTAAAAATTATTCTAAAACGCTGCGGTTAATGAATTGGTACGGCCCATTTCTTGACCCAATATGTAATGGCTCACTATCGATCAAACGGTGACGTGTTGAATTCCGGAACCGGATGGGTCAATGTCCTTTCTTATATGGTTATTATTGGTCGTCATAGTCTCTCTTTGAAATAGCCAGTCAACAAATTGTCACTTCCATATGCGATTGTTAAAGAGTTCTACAGTCAATTTTCATAGTTACCATTTTAATGGCTTGACTGACATATATAGAAATTTAACAGAATGAAGATAAAGAAGGGTTGGTGATTTTGTCTTTATAAATAGAGAAAACTTTGTTCCCACTGAGTAAATAATATAAGCATTATATATCATATTTATATATACATAAAAGTTTTCAAATTAAGAAGAGAAATGGAGAAGAAATTGAGTGTGGTGGTGATGATGATGATGATGATCGTCTTGGCTGTAATTGAAACAGAAGCAGTAAATCATATGTGTACATTCAAATGTGAAATCACATGCCGCGATCCAGAGTTCACGTCAATCTGCTTTAAAGAGTGTATGGCCAAATGCATCCTTCAATCTTCATCTACAAATACCTTTCACTTAACTTCACACTCGCAGTAAATCTCTTTCTCTTTAAACTGTTTCTTTGAATGTATATATGCATGTATGTGTGTGTGTGTGTGTTTCTTTCTCTAAGATATAGAAGATAAAGGTTTTCTGATGAAACTTGAAAGATTATGGCATTCAATAATAAATTTGAAAAACAATGTTTAGTTTAAAATTAAAAATAACATTACTACATAATAAGCATTGTTTTAAACAAGCAAAACGAAATGAAAAATACAATAGTGCTTCAAACTGAAACATAATAATTGCACAGAGATGACGACTTGGTAACAATTTAAAGTATGACGTAAATGAAAACCCGTCCCGAATACTTTCCTCCTACGTTTGATCTTTTCTACCTACAAGATTATATCAAATAATGAAACAATGAGCCCTAGGAAAAGTGAAAACATGAGACTTTCAGGTTTAATTTTAAATTACTAACATATATTTATAAATACACATTACTCTTTATTGCAGGTTGGAGACTTTCGTCGAGGTCTACTACGTCCACGATTAGTAAGACGTAAACGAAGAGGAAAAATCGTCCGGAATGCTTTCCTCCTACGTTTTTCCTGCAACATTGTATATCAAATAATGAAACATGAGCACAAAACAGAGTCAGTAAACCAATTTCATGGTTTCTATTTTCACATTTGGGGACCCCAACTGTTTTATGAGAAAATAGCATTCTATCTGTTGAAAATATTTAGTTTTCATTAAGAAAAACTTGCCTGTCGGAGCCAATGCCCTCGATCGTACTCGAATGACTTAGTTTCCTTCTTCACCTTACGTCTCATCTCGCATACCTACAACATTGTATATGAATGAAACATGAGCATTTTGGAAACATGGGACCTTTTTTTTTTTTTTTTTTTTATCTCTGTCTGTACGACTGAATCAAGAAGCACACTTTCTTCTTTCAATTAATGTTTTAGCAACAAATCTTTAGTTAAGATTAAGAAAAACTTGCCTCTAGCCAACCCTCTGGATCGTACTCGGCCGAATGAACCTTCTCCCTAGATTGATAATACCCATTAATATAACCCTCCTGCATGAGGACGAGAGTGGAAACAGTTAAACAGGTTAATGCTCAAATGGTTAGACAATGAAACAATGTTAATTATGATACAAGGAGACAGAGAGAGAGAGAGAGAGAGAGAGAGAGAGAGAGAGAGAGGGATACTTACTCGTTGCGTATGTTCTTCAGTTGAGAGATGCGTCCTGAAATCATCAAGGCTTTCGTAATAACAGAGACACATTTCGCAATAAAATACTGAGGTAGATTCACTTTCACTTTTACTGAACTTCTGAATAGCGCGGCTTCTTGCCTCTAGATTAGAGGAAAAAATGTGTACTCTAGTCTCTGAAACTGTGCAAAAAATTTCACTTAAACTGCAATTATGAAGGTGTTCTCTTGCCTCTGAAAGAGTGGAAAAACTTTCAATTTTACTGCACTTGCGAGGAACGTGTCCACTTGTTTCTGAAAGAGTGGAAAAACTTTCACTTGTACTGCACTTGTGAAGAACGTGTTTTCTTGTCTCTGAAACTGTGGAAAAACTTTCATTTGTGCTGCACTTCTGAAGAACGTGTCCACTTGTCTCTGGAACTGTGGAAAAGAAACATGGTAATTAGTTTAATGGTTATGTCAAACAGTACTGGATGACCGACGAGAGGACAGACAGACAAACAAACACCTGCAAGTAAGTTTTCCCAGAGCCACTCGGCAGAAGTGAGCAGGGGAGACATTTTGCGAGGCCTAGATAAATAAGCCAGAAAAAGCTTGTGTTTGTGCACTTGTAGTAGGGTGACAAGAGAAACGGAATAGATCAGATCCAACCTATCCGTTATGACCATAATAGTAGCCGGAGGAGGATTAGAATCTACCCAATTCGCAATATCTTCATAAATTAGAGTTTCTTTGTAAGCTGTTTCAACAAAGGAAAGCAGCCATTGATCAGTAGGCACAGATGAATATTTTTAAACCGCCCCAAAATTCCAAAGATGGATAACCAAATGGACTAACCGTGACCGTTATGCACAACATTGACTCCAGTGGAAGAGAGCCCTCGCAGGAGGTGATCAGGGATACGGTTTAGGTCGCCAAAGGCAGTGATGGAGACAGGACCAGAGTAGCCAAGATTCTTGAATGCCGCTTCTAAACTCGGCCGGACCCGACGAGCATCATATCCCTTGGGGATCGGACATTCAAACAAGTCCCACCACACCGCTATCTGAGCTGTCGCGTATTCAGGCGTCGCCGGGTAGTCCCTTGCCCACTTCTCTGTTACACAGTCAACTAATTTCTGCGTAGGGTCTATAGCCTCCTGCTTGACACAGAGTGGAAACAGAGGTAGTTGCTCAAAATGTGTATTAGACAATGAAACAATTCATATACAAGTATAGAGAGAGAGAGAGATAGATAGAGGATACGTACTTCTCGTTTATGCTTATAACTCGAGAGATGCTTCGTGAAAATTTCAGGGCTTTGGGAATCGAAGTTGCAAGATTTGCAGTAAAGCGTGGCAGATGATAACTCGCCCGTGTCACTGCACTTCTCCTGAACAAGTGGTGCCCTTCTGGTCTCATTATTATCATCATCCGCGTACCCTAGTACTCTTTCCCAAACCCACTCTCTACAAGTTTCTAAGATTGTCATATATTGATACTCGATTGAAGAAACCAGAAAAAGGTTGTATAGCGTCCGTTGTTGTAGCCGGGCCAGATCCCAAGCGAAGACAGTGTGCACCTGATTGGATATGATCATCATTGAAGCCGGAGCAGGATTTTTACCTCGCCATTCCACCATATCCGCATACATGAGTGCGTTTGTGCTTTCTGTTCCAGTACAGAGGAAAAAAAAGGATTACTTTAGCTAAATTAACTTATTAACCGTTTGCTTAACCAAAACAAAACATAGCAAAAACACAAAAAGTGAGGTTAAATATGCTTTCTGTTCCAGCCAGTACCAAGGAAAAAAAAGGATTAAGTCAGCTATTAACTTATTAAGTGTTTGCTAAATTATTTTACTAATTATTATTTGTGAGTTTATTAAATAAAAGAAATAAACAGAACAGAGCAAAAACACACAAAAAAGAGTGTAGTTTCATTATAGTACTACCGAACCAGTTCCCGTGTCAGTGCTACTTCCAGTTCAGAGGAAATTTCCAGAGATCGATAAAATTTGGACTTACCGGGTCTGGTATGTGCAACAGCGACTCCAGTGGAAGAGAGCACTCGCAGGATGTGATCAGCGGTTTGTGTTTGGTCGCCATAGGCAGTGATGGAGACAGGACCAGAGTAGCCAACACTCTTGAATGCCGCTTCTAAACTCGGCCGGACCCGACGAGCATCATAACCCTCTGGGATCGGACAGTCCTTCATGTCCCACCATACCGCTATTTTAGCAGCCTTCGCCGGTTCCTCCCACCACATTGAGAAGAGATTACTCATCCCTCTAAACCTAAAAATCTAATAACAGACACAAGTCCCTCGATCCGTATTAGGGTTTCTTTCTTTTTATATACACCAAACTAATGGGCTTCAGTGAAATCCAGTAAAGGTGTGGACTTACGACATCGTTAAATTTATTTCTATAATCCAGTAAAGGTCAGGTCTCATCTAGTGGGCCTTTTGTCATTGACTTACTTACATAATAACTTTTATTTAATACAATTTTATTTATAATATTACTTTGAATCATTTTTTCTAAACATTTTACCCAATGTGGGATGTTGAAACTTTTCATTTTCAATATATGTCCGTTTTTAAAATTTCAAACCACATAATATATGCATATATATGGATACAACAATGTCATTACATTATCATTCTTATGAAATCAATGATTTATTTCAAAAAATACTAGTATAGATTTGAACATTTGATTTTCCAATATCTGCAACAGAAATTAATGCATCATAGATATTGATAAAAGAATTATAGTTAAAATGTTAAAAATAAATTACTAAAACTTCAAATGATAATGATGCACCCGTCTCAATCAAAATCTTTGAAATCTCATAGTGTGAAACTTTCAGTCTTTGACTATAGAGTAGCTTCGTACCCTTCTCGGAGAGAAATGCCTCCCAACAAAAGGAACAAAGGCAAGTCAAAACCTATATGCCCATGTTTTTATTGAAATGATCCCCGTTAAGACTTTTTTTGGAGCTCCTCCATCTGGTTGGTTTATCTAGGCTCTCATGTAACTTGACTGGTCTTGCAGGATGTGCTCATTGGCACGGCTGAAGAGTGCCAACTGAAGTTACAGAGGGATCAACAAGATTGAGAAAACTCCCTGGTGAATATATGTATCTTTTAGAGGTTTCCAAATAGGAGAATTTGTCATATGAAAAATTGTTGTTCTTCTTGATCAAAAACATATCCTTTGGATCTCTTCTGATTATCAGAAATGATGGTACACTTTTTGATTTATGAACCTGGTTTGGTTTGGGTCTCATCAAAAAAATTTTGTAACATGAATTTCATATTTTGATATATGAACTGAACCAAACCAAAACCAGACGCCCGTGCTGAAACCAAATATGACTTTTTGGACTGTTTTAAGCTTTAACTAAAAATAATCAAAGGAGAAGTAGGCAACGCAAAATAAAATTTGACCCGCAAGTGAGACATAAAAAGATTTCAAAATTCCATTTCACCTACCAAAAAGTGAAACATGTAAATCCTTTTGCGATTTGATTTCCTGAAAATATGAGAACTTTAGCAGTTCTATATATTTTGTTATATAAATTTAGTTTACTTTCGAGATCACATTTTATGCTGATATTAAAACGAGTTCCATTTTTTAGCATCATAAGAATTTGTGTGCTGGACTCGAAACCACGAAGTCTCTCTTTGGACGGTGAGAACGAAAAAATAAAAGAGATAGCACTAGCAGTATACATTAAAAAGAAAAAAGCAGGCAATCTTTTTCTTGTATCTGTCTGTCGCTATGAATGTATTAAATGAACGCAAGAATGAGACACGTGTGGACAGTTTCTAAAACAGTAAAAGGGGAAACTCGCAGATAATGGTTCTGAGCTTTCGTACTAAAATGGACCCACATTTTCCAAGCGGCGCCGTTTTCTGGTCACAACGTGAGTGGCTCCATACCATACACATACATTTTCCCCATATTTTGCATATGAACTAACTAATAATAATGTTTTCTCTCAGTCTAATCATTGATAACCAAATAATTTGTATGCACCATTTTGCTTTTACATATATTCCCAATAGATTAATTTTTTTTTAGTGTTTATCTAATTTCTAAATTTTTAATTTTATATATTATAAAAAAATATTTTCCCCTGTGCACTCATAAAAATATCATACAGCTATTAACAATTAAGGAAAAGAGCTACTCAAAACACCAATCTACTAGGAGTCTAGGAATAAGAAGATTTACTACGTAAAAAAAAATCTAGACAACTCTAAAACTAAGTAAAAGTGTACTTTAGAAAAGAAAACTGTGGATGAATTTCAGGAAGCACGAGCTTGGGCAAAACAAAAAAAAAAAAAAAAGTCAATGGAACAAAGAGTAATCAGATTTTTACATTATGAGAAGAAAGAAAACTCAAGTTTCAAACCACGAGAACCACGTGCTCAAAAAACTGATAAAGATCCAACTTGAACTAGTCGTCACAAAAAGATATTTTATTTGTTTCTTCGACATACAGTGAGTTAATACGAACCGTGCATTCCTCTATTTGTTTTAGATTTCAGCTCAAGGATTTCATCAACGTGTTCGATCTCATCCGACACATGTCTCTTTATTTGGCGGATTCTCCAACCAGTTACTTTGTCCTCATCATGTAATGAAATTATTCTTCTACACCTAGCTACAACTCATTAGACTTGTATAGAGCTTTGATTCAATTAATATAATTAGAAGTTTAGAACCAACATACGTGCAATCATATGGGACACAATAATCTTTGATAGTTCACCATTATTTATCAACAATACATATGGCAAAAATTTGTATGTACTTCTATCGATTATGAAAATATATATTTTTATTTGTAAAAATCGAGTTTTACAACAATGAAAAAATGTCTAAAAACATATAATTTATGGTTCGAAATATGATCGAGAAAAACCGCAAAATTTTATGCGTTTCGATCAGAATTCGGATTTAACCATGAATATAAGAGACTCTTTGCATATCTTCTTCTCGACACTTTTTTATCTTGGTCTCTGGCCGGCATATATACGGACCAACTCCTTAAGATGCTTTACAAATGCTTTTGGGACCTTATCAGCTATCGTATATTATTCGATATTCCCTTTGATTCAAAAGATCTTCGAGAACCCCCAAGAATCAAATTTCATTATTCAATAAACCCCACTTATGTCATCACGTGCTGGAACTTATAATTAATGATTAGATTACTAATAGCGTTTGTACTAATTAGTACTAATAGAAGTACTAATTAAGTGAAAGATTCTAAAACAACCTATGTGGCTATGTGTAATATATATTCCACTAAGGCTAATTTTGATTTGATTATATTCTTATTTACATGTTGCTTGTAATTGTATGCAACCAACAACCTTACAATCAAAATGCGTATATTTTTATTTTTTTTGTTGGCGTCAGTAGCAGATGCTTTCAATAATTCAATATTTTTGCATGTAATGGTTATAACTTTGATGGAGAGCAAATCTAGCTATCTCTCTGTATTAGTATTTTTAAAATTGACATATATCTATACAAACAATTTTACAACAGATGGTTCAATTCCGCGCATCACAAAATTTATGCATACAGACTACAGTAAACAACTCTACTTACATCACATTAGAGATCTATATTATAAGTTAATCTCAATCAATAATAATTTGAATTACTTACGTATCAAACCAAAACATAGTAGAAAAAAACGTAACATCACAAAATGTTTAACCTTTTCAGCGTCTGAACCGTGTCTACATTTTTCTTGTAGTGATATTATTAAATTTTGGCCGGAGACTTGCCCACCAGTGCGGAGTGGTACTAGCTTGTCCAAATCCATCTTCATTTTTTCTGGTCCATGTGTCTGTGTGATTGCCATGTTGCGTCGACATTTAATAAAAGTTTGTTTTAAAAAACGTTTTACTTCTTTATCAGTTTGACACTAAAGTATACTTCCTTCATCTTTTCAAGCAAAAAACAACTTTGTTGATCAAGTTAAACTATTTTTTAAGATAGATTCAAAAACACCAATTTTTTACTTTGTTTATATCAAAGAGAATACCAAATTTTCTTGTTATAATAAAAAGCAAAATCCTTGAAAGTCTAATTTATAATGGTCAAACAGTCCAACATATGTTTGATAACTTCTTTCTAAAAGTAGCTTAGATGTCTGACAAAAAAAAGCGAGCCTACACATATTTCCGTTTTCCATTTCTTTTTTGTAATTTCTGAAAATGACATTTTTACATTTGTAAGAAGAAGAAAATGAAGAAAAATTTTCATCTACGATTCTACCTAAAACAACTTTGTTTTCGTTGATCAAAATTAGGGTTGAGACAATCACTGAGCAAAAAAAATGAAAAAGAGTAAACAATAAAGAAAAAAAATGAAAAAGATAATAACTTTATTAATTATGTCGTGTTCTGTACCGAAGTCATCTGGTCGGAGAGCCACAACTTTTTATTCTGTTTTCATTCGCCTATATATATAAAATAGTTCCTTTACAGACCAAGAACATGTACCAAAACAAACATAATTAACTTACCCAAACAAGAAACCAAAGAATTCCGAAATGGAAATGTTTTATGCATTATTTCTCATCCTATTTCCAATCTTAGGGTTCATATTCATCATCTTCTCATCATTTTCAAACAACAAAACCCTAACCACATCATCCTCTAAACCGACGTCGTATCCACTCATCGGCTCTATTCTCTCTTTTAACAAAAACCGCCACCGTCTTCTTCAGTGGTACACCGATCTCCTCCGTCTCTCTCCTTCTCAAACTATCACCTTCGATCTCCTCTTCCGTCGTCGGACTATTATCACTGCGAACCCAGAAAACGTCGAGCACATTCTCAAAACAAATTTTTGTAACTTCCCTAAAGGCAAACCTTTCACCGAGCTACTCGGAGATCTACTCGGCGGCGGAATCTTTAATTCTGACGGCGAGTTATGGAGCTCTCAGCGTAAACTTGCGAGCCACGAGTTTACTATGCGTTCTCTTAGGGAATTCACTTTCGAAATCCTCCGTGAGGAAGTTCAAAACCGCCTCATTCCGGTGCTTTCCTCCGCCGCGGACGGTGGAGGTACGGTTGATCTTCAGGAGGTTTTGAAGCGCTTTGCCTTCGATGTTGTTTGTAAAGTTTCGTTGGGATGGGATCCAGATTGTTTGGATTTGACTCGACCCGTTCCGGATCTTGTTAAGGCTTTTGATGTAGCGGCGGAGATCAGCGCTCGCCGCGCCACGGAGCCGGTTTACGCCGTGTGGAAGCTGAAGCGTTTGTTGAACATAGGGAGCGAGAGGAGGCTGAGAGAAGCGATCATGACCGTACACGCGTCTGTCTCCGAGATCATCCGTGCCAAAAAGAAAAGCCTCGATATCGGTGGTGACGTATCGGACAAGCAAGACCTCTTGTCGAGGTTTCTCGCCTCCGGCCACGGGGAAGAAGCCGTGAGGGATAGTGTCATAAGCTTTATTATGGCGGGAAGGGATACTACGTCGGCGGCGATGACGTGGCTGTTTTGGTTGTTGAGTCAAAATGATGACGTAGAGAAAAAGATACTTGAAGAAGTGAGAGGCAAAGGATCTTTAGGGTTAGGGTTCGAGGATTTGAGAGAGATGAGTTACACGAAAGCTTGTCTTTGTGAAGCAATGAGGCTTTACCCACCAGTGGCTTGGGACTCAAAGCATGCAGCGAACGACGACGTTTTGCCTGACGGAACACTTGTCAGAAAAGGAGACAAAGTTACTTATTTCCCTTACGGTATGGGAAGGATGGAGAAGGTGTGGGGGCAAGACTGGGGCGAGTTTAAACCGAACCGGTGGTTTGAGGAAGAACCAAATTACGGTACTAAACCGGTTTTGAAAAGTGTGAGTTCGTTCAAGTTTCCGGTTTTCCAAGCCGGACCAAGGGTGTGCATAGGGAAAGACATGGCTTTCACACAAATGAAATACGTGGTTGGTTCAGTATTGAGTCAGTTTGAAATTGTACCAGTTTGCAATAACCGGCCGGTATTTGTTCCTCTGTTAACGGCTCACATGGCTGGTGGGCTAAAGGTGAAGATCAAGAGGAGAGTGCAAGTGTAATCCGATCGATGTATATAATAATAATTTCTTAATTAATCAAGTCATGTCCTTATAAAAATATCCAACTAATATGTAAAATGTGTGGTTTATGTATTAAATCAAATAAATATATGTGTATTAAATCAAATAAATATATTTGTATGATTCACAGTGTACTTTGTGAATAGATAATGATATAAATGGTCCTTTCGAAGTGGATGCGATATATTAATCAGTTTGATAGAGACATAGGTCACAAAAAGTATGTATATTAAACAATTTACAAACTGAGTACAGTAACGATTGGTTGTATATCTATACAACGAGTTTAAGAGATTCAAATTTTCACCGAAAAATCCCCTAACAATTATCTTACAAGATTTTGTCTAATCGGTCGGAATAACACAAATTATACACTAAACACTCATCATCAACGAATATAAGAAGTTATATATTTAATATCCAGCTTTAATGGATATCTCCAAAATTAAAGTAAATCCAGTGTCTAAGGACTATGAGAGTTATTTTTAAGGTATTTAAGACAAATAACGGCAGCTTGATTATGGATTGTGACTCTTCCTCTTGGTCCTGAAATGAAATCAAACATATTCATTATATGATTTTACTAAATAAAAGACAAATGTAATTCAAAGATCCGTAATGGTCCATGAAATCCTTGAGTTTTAAGTGTATTGAACAAAAAAACAGTTGGCGATAGAGTAGAATCGATACAAATTATTTGCATCAACAAAATGTAAATCATTTATTTAAGTGATGTAAATTATTTTAACATAATTTAAAAATGATAATAACAAATGAAATAAATGATGTAAAACCATCATTTTTTTCCTAGTGTGTGCAGTTTTGGTTCCATCAAAAACATGGAAAAATATTACATGTCCATTATCTACTATAATCTTCAAGTGAATAAGAGGCTTGATGAAAGTCCATTGCTTAATTATGTGTTTAGGATCAGAGAAAAAATAAATAAGTTATTGACAAAAAATATTATTAATATGAATGAGAAATTAGGACGCACGTTTATAAGTACAACCAAATTTCTAATTCATAAATACAAAATTTCAGATATTATAAAAGACAATGATCATAAATGATACCAAAATAAATTGTGTTTCCAAAAGAGCTTATAAACAAAATCTGAAACCCATTCATCCGTATTACTATAGTGATCTGTTTTTTTTGGTTGCGTTTTCGGTAATAATTCATTAGTAAACGTACAATTATCCAAGTGACTCTCTGATGGTCAAACTACTTGTAATAAATAGTTGTGAACGCAAAGATTGTCAAAGGTACATTACTATTATAATACGTAAGAGTTATTTGACTTAAATATTAAAATACGAGTCTATCTTAAGATTCTTTTCAGAATATATATCACTCTAATTTTGGTGTTTGTTTATATATATTGATTATTGACTCATTATGAAAATTTTAATATATATATATTAAAAAGGATAAATCACCCAGCAAAACAGAAATTTCCTCTTTATTGATCGACCACTTTATATAGCAAACACCACAACAAGAAGTATTATGCTAATGTCTTCTCTCTCAACCTAACGAGCCGAAATTATAAAGTTCTAAAAACGGTCAAAGAAACGTGATCATCTATTCCTACTTAGTTTATACACGTTTGATAATGAGCTGGAGACATATCATATTGTATGTTCTTATTATATAGGTGTTCTGCTTCTAATCCTACTATATTAATTGAGAAGTACAAATATAAAACTAACCTTAAAATGTGTAAAAAATTACATTCAATTGCCATTAGAAAAAAATAATTAAGCTTAATTAACTAATTTAAATAAATATAATTAATTAAAAATAAAAATACTCACAGATCAAATATTAAAAAATCTAAAAATTATTTTCTCTCTCTAATAAATTATGGACGAAATTACTAATTATTTTTTAAAAAAAATATAAACCAATCAGAATTTTAAAAACTAAGATTTTATATCCAAGTATACAATACACTTACTTTTAATAACAAATTTCAAAATATTTGTTAAGATTTCAAAATATGATTCTTCTATCATGTTTATTTTATTTTATTTACAAATTGTTTGGAATTTTCATATAATACTTATAATTAGTAAAATGCATATTTTCTGCATATGTTGGATTTGAATTTTTTAAAACGAAGATATATTATTCAATGTATAAAAATGTGTGTTTTAATTTCCACATTGGCGGATTGGTAAAACTAAATTTATATATAGATGATAAATTAATAATTTTTATTTGCTCACAATTATAATATTAAAATTACTATTTTATATTTCACAAATAATGACGCAAATACAACAAATAAACAATACAGTATAAACTGTAATAATACGTCAAAAATAAAATACTATAATATTCTAAAATAATTAGTATTCAAATAGACTAATAGATTTAGATAAAAATTAGAAACAAATATTATCTCAAACAAAATAATAATTTTGAAAAATAAAATAATAATTTTTAAAAATAAAATAATAATTTTTATTATTATTTTATAAATTTTTTTAAAAATGTTGACCCGTGCTTTAAGCACGGGATATATCCTAGTTCATATGAATCCAACATCTCCAATTATTGCGAGTTCAAATTTTGTCGAAGATATATATTATATATATAATACGTTATAAATAGGCTCTAATTAAACGTGAACCTTTATTTGAAAATATCATACACTACTAATGAAAAGATTTTGATTGGTTGTCCAAATTCCAAAACACCA
Source organism: Camelina hispida (assembly GCA_023657505.1). NCBI lineage: Eukaryota > Viridiplantae > Streptophyta > Magnoliopsida > Brassicales > Brassicaceae > Camelina > Camelina hispida. The sequence goes on along the minus strand of CP094636.1, from coordinate 32,249,249 downwards.
AAAACAAAAAAAATGAGTGTGGAGATTTGGTTTGGAAATGAGATACACATCAATGTAGGTCCTTTTGTTTAATTATTAGGTACACACAAATTTGACCCAAAGAAAACAACTAACGTGAGTCGTGACAACGATTATTTAAATTTGGTGAATTTTTTTTTTAGTTCAATAAAGTTCAATAGATAAATAACTTCGGAGGAATCTTAAGACAATTATAATAATTTTCATCATAATAATAATAAGGGATTGTAGAAAGAGTAGTGGTCGGATAAGCATGAAAACAAAGAAGAGTAGCTAGGTCTCTTCTCAAGTAAACTATGAAGAGTAGCAGAGCTTTCAGTTAATGTGGTTCACCAACCACAAACCGCAGATTTTACGGTATAACAGCCTCAAGAAGCTTCTCATACACTTGTCTAGCAGATAAATCCTCGACCTGATTCAGGGGAACATAAATCAGAATGGGTAATTCATTCAATGCGACAACCTATTTTTTTTTATCACCATTCTTAGAGGTCCTTGTATCATTAGTAATAAAGCCAAAACCTTATCATCTAGAGCTAAGAAAACCAATAAGCTTTTTTTTAAGATGAATTTTCACAAAGGCTTCTTAAGAGACACGAAGGAAGGATCAACGTACCACAAGAAGTTTTGATTTGCTATTCCAACCTCTTTGGAGAGTCATCTGGCTCAACCTTAAACCAAGAACCTGAAAGAGTAAAAACACAGAGGTCGTATGTATTGCGTTGGTCAAAAAAACCTCATTCACATAACGAAATAAGAAACTTTGTGATTAGAGAATAAATCTTAAAAAAGTGGTTAATAAAGGATTGACTTTGTACCCTTCCCATGAATTCCAGAAGCTCGTTGTTAGCTTCTCCACGAGCTGCTGGTGCGGCAACCGTTACACGAACATCATCAGCATTTACCCCTGCATAGAGAAAAAGCATGGATCAATCAAATTGTTAAATCGAAGATCCATGTCAAGTGAGTAAGAAAATAGATTCTGTGTCATATGACTATGTTTTACTTGTGATTGCTGAACGTTGTGCACGGTCTTCCACTTCTATAGCAACCTGAACAAGTCCACCGTCCAGTTGTGAAATGCAGGGAGGTACAGGTGCATCCTGTGTTGCCGCCATAACAGATTCATTATCCAGTTTTTGATCTAGCAAATGAATAAATTACTAATAAGAAACCAATTGTACCTGTGGATTAGTTTCTGCAGCAACAGCACTAAGTGCTCCATCAACAATGTAAATGAAAGACGTTGTTTCCAGAGACTCTTCAGCACGATAACAAACAAAAAGCTCACAACCAATACAGTTCATTCTAAACTGTCTCTCCATTTTTCCTTCACCGCTGTTAACAAACCAAAACATAAAGGAAATAAACAACTACATCCAAAATCTGAAGCTTAAAGACTGGATCCACTAGCACCATATAAAAACTTACCGTTTCAATAGAACTTTTCCTCCCTCGCTGACATTTAACCTAGCAAGGTGCTTCTTCTTGTCAAGTACATTCGATCTGTCGGTCTTCCTCTTTGGCATCTTCTGCAACTGGGTATCTTGTAAAGAATCTAAATTAGTATACAATGATACCATATATGTTTTTCAATCACCACAACTATGCATGTTACACACTCTTAATCTAAACTCAAGGAGTAACTAAACCAATAAGAAAGATTCAGGAAATAAGTAGATGTACAGAATTACATAAAACATGCAATGAGCTGCCAAAAGAAGACCATAGAGAGAAAGAGACATGTCTTAACACATACAGGACCAACTCTTTAGTTCATAAACTAACATCAATAACACCATAGTTGCTACCTTAAACAAAAAACCTCTGAACAGAAACCATGTGAAAATATCATTGTTTGAGTCTTTGAACCTAAACGTAATTTGTTGTTAACCTTAATTAAACCAACAAGTCTACCACTTTTAAACAGTAAACTACTATGGCCAATCAAAGATTGAAACTTTCAATCAGAATTCGAACTCAATGTATCTAGAAACTAAAAAACAATCAAGCAAATCATTCCACACAACGCCAATTCGATATGAGCAAGTAGGGTTCCAATCTAAATTTAAGCAACTAAACCCTAATAACTCGGAGAATTAGGAAGCAGGTGGAAATAGTAGAAACGAACCGGTGATGAGGACATGAGAACCACAGTGTTTGCAATAATAAACGAAGAGATCAGAGTCGGGTCCGTCCGGCGCCGCGTCCTCGCTCGAATACGTATGTGTCGTTCTCTTCGGCATCTCTCTTCTTCTTCTTCAAAGTTCGTCGAGCCAAGACGCGAAACTCAGCTCTCACTTTGCAAAAATAAACTCTTTTACATTGCCACGGCGGCGACCCTATATTAGATCGACGGTGAAACACCGAACCGGCTGGCTAACGCTGCCTTAAGGGTGAAACCGTCACTTCGCACTTCTAACTTTTGGTTCAATGTATTAGATTACCCGGCTGAATCTTAACCGGATTTAATCAAGAATTAGTGTTTGGACCAATTAAAAAAAGACCCACATTATCATCCAAAATTGAACAAAACCCGGTTTATAAGTGTGGTGTAAGCCAAACCGAATGTAAAAACCAACCCAAAAAGACTTGGCAAGGCTTTCTTTTACCTTGTCATTTGGATTCTGCTTTGATATCTTCTACTGCCCATTCGGTTATCCGATTTATCGGTTCGGTTTTTTTGGTTATTTAATTTTTCGGTTTTCTAAAAATCACATCAAATTGAACCAAATAATAATATATTTTTTTTTTTTTTTTCAATTCTAACCGAAAATATTATTGCAAATGATATTTTCTTCACATGTACAAATAATATTAAATTGTATAATAGTCAAATTAAGCTTGATTATACATTATAGAGGTATAAAGCAAAGAGTGTTGAGTAATGTGAACAAAACCAAAAATAAAATAAAAAATGCATTATTTTTTTACGTACGTATAATTCAATTAAGAATCAAAATGCATATGCTCCAAATTTTAAATTAAATTATAAAATTTTATATTACAAACTTTAGAAAATTATGTGAGGTGTAGAATATGATGTTTGATGAAAACTTTTGATATTTATAGAGAAATTTGTTTTTGCTTTATGTTTTGTTTATGCAATAAAATTTATGTTTTGATTGTATTTTTCATCTTTATTGTAAAACATAAATTGTATGGCAATTAATACATTGAAGTGTATCGTGGGAGTTACATTTTAAAGAAAAAATACACAATAAATTATTATTATGATTATTATTAAATCTTGAAGTTATTTAAGAATTATTACAAAAATGGCACCGACTGAATATAATCATGGATCTTCAGAATTCATCTTATGGCAATTTTATTTTTTGTTTTGAAATTATTTTACTTTATCTAATAAAATAAATTGATCATACCAAAAAATGATATTTTCGCAAAAACAATAAAGAAATATCATATTTTATATCTATTATTATTTTAAAATAAAATGAATTGATAATATGATGTAAAAATGTGAACCAAATATTAGAAAATATTTAACTATAATGAAATATTATAATTTTCACAATTTCATATCTTGATATTATTATAGACTGAAATTAATTGATCTTTTGTTGAAATTTTTTTATTTATATTGTATTATTTACTTCCTAATAAATGATAATATTACGGTAATTATATAAAATATTGATAAATGATACCTCATCAGAAAATATATAATTACTAAATGGATATTGAAAAATGACAGATATATGATTTTACTAAATAAAAGACAGATATAATTCACCAAAAGAATTGAAATAATTACTATTTCATTCGTTGGCATAGAAGATTATAATGTCCTTTATTTTTGGTTTATTTGAGTCTTTATAGCCAACAAAAGCAAAGATCCGTAATGGTCTTTGAGTCTATCCACTTCCATTCGCAATTAACATCCATAATATGTGCAGTTTTGGTTCCATCAAAAACATGGATAAGTATTACATGTCCATTATCTACAATCTACTATAATCTTTCAGTGAATAAAAGGTTTTATGAAAGTTCATTGCGTAATTATGTGTTTAGGATCAGAGAAAAATGAATAAATTATTAACAAAAATATTGTTAATATGAATGAGAAATTAGGACGCATGTTAATAATTACAACCAAATTTCTAATTCATAAAAATATAACATTTCAGATATTATAAAAGACAATTATCATAAATGATACCAACATAAATTGTGTTTTTAAAAGAGCTTATAACAAAATCTAAAACCCATGAATACTAATATGTGTTTATTTTTTTTTTTTTTTTTTGTTGTTGTTGCGTTTTCGGTATTAATCAATTAGTAAACTTACAATTATCCAAGTGACTCTTTGATGGTCAAACTAAATAAATAGTTGTGAACGCAAAGATTGTCAAAGGTACATTACTATTATTATACGTAAGAGTTGTTTGAAACGGCCACAACAAGAAGTATTATGCTAATGTCTTCTCTCTCTCAACCTAAGGAGCCGAATTTATAAAGTTCTAAAAACGGTCAAAGAAACGTGATCATCTCTTCCTTCTTAGTTTATACACGTTTGATAATGAGTTGGAGACATATCATATTGTATGTTCTTATTATATAGGTATTCTACTTCTAATTCATATGTATCCAACATCTCCAATTATTGCGAGTTCAATTTTTGTCGAAGATATATATTATATATAACACGTTCTAAATTAGGCTCTAGACATGAACCTTTATTTGAAAATATCATATACTAGTTAGTTTTTTATAAACAATGATTACGATATTGCAACAGATACGATATGAAAAGATTTTGATTGGTTGTCCACATTCCAAAACACCTACAACAGAAAATGAAAATGAGAGAGGAGATTTGGTTTGGAAATGAGATACAATCATACACATCAATGTAGGTCCTTTTCAAGGTTTTGTTTAATTATTAGATACACACAAATTTGACCCAAAGAAAACAACTAACGTGACAACGATTATTTAAATTTTGTGATTCTTCTTTTTGTTTGTAGTTCAATATAGTTCAATAAATAAACAACTTCGGAGGAATCTTAAGACAATTAAAATAACTTTCATAATAAAAAAAAAAAGGGATTGTAGAAATAGTGGTCGGATAAACAAGAGTAGCTAGGTCTCTTCTCAAGTAAACTATGAAGAGTAGCAGAGCTTTCAGTTAATGTGGTTCACCAACCACAAACCGCAGATTTTACGGTATAACAGCCTCAAGAAGCTTCTCATACACTTGTCTAGCAGATAAATCCTCGACCTGATTCAGGGGAACATAAATCAGAATGGGTAATTCATTCAATGCGACAACCTATTTTTTTATCACCATTCTTAGAGGTCCTTGTATCATTAGTAATAAAGCCAAAACCTTATCATCTAGAGCTAAGAAAACCAATAAGCTTTTTTTTAAGATGAATTTTCACAAAGGCTTCTTAAGAGACACGAAGGAAGGATCAACGTACCACAAGAAGTTTTGATTTGCTATTCCAACCTCTTTGGAGAGTCATCTGGCTCAACCTTAAACCAAGAACCTGAAAGAGTAAAAACACAGAGGTCGTATGTATTGCGTTGGTCAAAAAAACCTCATTCACATAACGAAATAAGAAACTTTGTGATTAGAGAATAAATCTTAAAAAAGTGGTTAATAAAGGATTGACTTTGTACCCTTCCCATGAATTCCAGAAGCTCGTTGTTAGCTTCTCCACGAGCTGCTGGTGCGGCAACCGTTACACGAACATCATCAGCATTTACCCCTGCATAGAGAAAAAGCATGGATCAATCAAATTGTTAAATCGAAGATCCATGTCAAGTGAGTAAGAAAATAGATTCTGTGTCATATGACTATGTTTTACTTGTGATTGCTGAACGTTGTGCACGGTCTTCCACTTCTATAGCAACCTGAACAAGTCCACCGTCCAGTTGTGAAATGCAGGGAGGTACAGGTGCATCCTGTGTTGCCGCCATAACAGATTCATTATCCAGTTTTTGATCTAGCAAATGAATAAATTACTAATAAGAAACCAATTGTACCTGTGGATTAGTTTCTGCAGCAACAGCACTAAGTGCTCCATCAACAATGTAAATGAAAGACGTTGTTTCCAGAGACTCTTCAGCACGATAACAAACAAAAAGCTCACAACCAATACAGTTCATTCTAAACTGTCTCTCCATTTTTCCTTCACCGCTGTTAACAAACCAAAACATAAAGGAAATAAACAACTACATCCAAAATCTGAAGCTTAAAGACTGGATCCACTAGCACCATATAAAAACTTACCGTTTCAATAGAACTTTTCCTCCCTCGCTGACATTTAACCTAGCAAGGTGCTTCTTCTTGTCAAGTACATTCGATCTGTCGGTCTTCCTCTTTGGCATCTTCTGCAACTGGGTATCTTGTAAAGAATCTAAATTAGTATACAATGATACCATATATGTTTTTCAATCACCACAACTATGCATGTTACACACTCTTAATCTAAACTCAAGGAGTAACTAAACCAATAAGAAAGATTCAGGAAATAAGTAGATGTACAGAATTACATAAAACATGCAATGAGCTGCCAAAAGAAGACCATAGAGAGAAAGAGACATGTCTTAACACATACAGGACCAACTCTTTAGTTCATAAACTAACATCAATAACACCATAGTTGCTACCTTAAACAAAAAACCTCTGAACAGAAACCATGTGAAAATATCATTGTTTGAGTCTTTGAACCTAAACGTAATTTGTTGTTAACCTTAATTAAACCAACAAGTCTACCACTTTTAAACAGTAAACTACTATGGCCAATCAAAGATTGAAACTTTCAATCAGAATTCGAACTCAATGTATCTAGAAACTAAAAAACAATCAAGCAAATCATTCCACACAACGCCAATTCGATATGAGCAAGTAGGGTTCCAATCTAAATTTAAGCAACTAAACCCTAATAACTCGGAGAATTAGGAAGCAGGTGGAAATAGTAGAAACGAACCGGTGATGAGGACATGAGAACCACAGTGTTTGCAATAATAAACGAAGAGATCAGAGTCGGGTCCGTCCGGCGCCGCGTCCTCGCTCGAATACGTATGTGTCGTTCTCTTCGGCATCTCTCTTCTTCTTCTTCAAAGTTCGTCGAGCCAAGACGCGAAACTCAGCTCTCACTTTGCAAAAATAAACTCTTTTACATTGCCACGGCGGCGACCCTATATTAGATCGACGGTGAAACACCGAACCGGCTGGCTAACGCTGCCTTAAGGGTGAAACCGTCACTTCGCACTTCTAACTTTTGGTTCAATGTATTAGATTACCCGGCTGAATCTTAACCGGATTTAATCAAGAATTAGTGTTTGGACCAATTAAAAAAAGACCCACATTATCATCCAAAATTGAACAAAACCCGGTTTATAAGTGTGGTGTAAGCCAAACCGAATGTAAAAACCAACCCAAAAAGACTTGGCAAGGCTTTCTTTTACCTTGTCATTTGGATTCTGCTTTGATATCTTCTACTGCCCATTCGGTTATCCGATTTATCGGTTCGGTTTTTTGGTTATTTAATTTTTCGGTTTTCTAAAAATCACATCAAATTGAACCAAATAATAATATATTTTTTTTTTTTTTTTCAATTCTAACCGAAAATATTATTGCAAATGATATTTTCTTCACATGTACAAATAATATTAAATTGTATAATAGTCAAATTAAGCTTGATTATACATTATAGAGGTATAAAGCAAAGAGTGTTGAGTAATGTGAACAAAACCAAAAAATAAAATAAAAAATGCATTATTTTTTTACGTACGTATAATTCAATTAAGAATCAAAATGCATATGCTCCAAATTTTAAATTAAATTATAAAATTTTATATTACAAACTTTAGAAAATTATGTGAGGTGTAGAATATGATGTTTGATGAAAACTTTTGATATTTATAGAGAAATTTGTTTTTGCTTTATGTTTTGTTTATGCAATAAAATTTATGTTTTGATTGTATTTTTCATCTTTATTGTAAAACATAAATTGTATGGCAATTAATACATTGAAGTGTATCGTGGGAGTTACATTTTAAAGAAAAATACACAATAAATTATTATTATGATTATTATTAAATCTTGAAGTTATTTAAGAATTATTACAAAAATGGCACCGACTGAATATAATCATGGATCTTCAGAATTCATCTTATGGCAATTTTATTTTTTGTTTTGAAATTATTTTACTTTATCTAATAAAATAAATTGATCATACCAAAAAATGATATTTTCGCAAAAACAATAAAGAAATATCATATTTTATATCTATTATTATTTTAAAATAAAATGAATTGATAATATGATGTAAAAAATGTGAACCAAATATTAGAAAATATTTAACTATAATGAAATATTATAATTTTCACAATTTCATATCTTGATATTATTATAGACTGAAATTAATTGATCTTTTGTTGAAATTTTTTTTATTTATATTGTATTATTTACTTCCTAATAAATGATAATATTACGGTAATTATATAAAATATTGATAAATGATACCTCATCAGAAAATATATAATTACTAAATGGATATTGAAAAATGACAGATATATGATTTTACTAAATAAAAGACAGATATAATTCACCAAAAGAATTGAAATAATTACTATTTCATTCGTTGGCATAGAAGATTATAATGTCCTTTATTTTTGGTTTATTTGAGTCTTTATAGCCAACAAAAGCAAAGATCCGTAATGGTCTTTGAGTCTATCCACTTCCATTCGCAATTAACATCCATAATATGTGCAGTTTTGGTTCCATCAAAAACATGGATAAGTATTACATGTCCATTATCTACAATCTACTATAATCTTTCAGTGAATAAAAGGTTTTATGAAAGTTCATTGCGTAATTATGTGTTTAGGATCAGAGAAAAATGAATAAATTATTAACAAAAATATTGTTAATATGAATGAGAAATTAGGACGCATGTTAATAATTACAACCAAATTTCTAATTCATAAAAATATAACATTTCAGATATTATAAAAGACAATTATCATAAATGATACCAACATAAATTGTGTTTTTAAAAGAGCTTATAACAAAATCTAAAACCCATGAATACTAATATGTGTTTATTTTTTTTTTTTTTTTTTGTTGTTGTTGCGTTTTCGGTATTAATCAATTAGTAAACTTACAATTATCCAAGTGACTCTTTGATGGTCAAACTAAATAAATAGTTGTGAACGCAAAGATTGTCAAAGGTACATTACTATTATTATACGTAAGAGTTGTTTGAAACGGCCACAACAAGAAGTATTATGCTAATGTCTTCTCTCTCTCAACCTAAGGAGCCGAATTTATAAAGTTCTAAAAACGGTCAAAGAAACGTGATCATCTCTTCCTTCTTAGTTTATACACGTTTGATAATGAGTTGGAGACATATCATATTGTATGTTCTTATTATATAGGTATTCTACTTCTAATTCATATGTATCCAACATCTCCAATTATTGCGAGTTCAATTTTTGTCGAAGATATATATTATATATAACACGTTCTAAATTAGGCTCTAGACATGAACCTTTATTTGAAAATATCATATACTAGTTAGTTTTTATAAACAATGATTACGATATTGCAACAGATACGATATGAAAAGATTTTGATTGGTTGTCCACATTCCAAAACACCTACAACAGAAAATGAAAATGAGAGAGGAGATTTGGTTTGGAAATGAGATACAATCATACACATCAATGTAGGTCCTTTTCAAGGTTTTGTTTAATTATTAGATACACACAAATTTGACCCAAAGAAAACAACTAACGTGACAACGATTATTTAAATTTTGTGATTCTTCTTTTTGTTTGTAGTTCAATATAGTTCAATAAATAAACAACTTCGGAGGAATCTTAAGACAATTAAAATAACTTTCATAATAAAAAAAAAAAGGGATTGTAGAAATAGTGGTCGGATAAACAAGAGTAGCTAGGTGATCGTCAAAAAAAAACAAGAGTAGCTAGGTCTCTTCTCAAGTAAACTATGAAGAGTAGCAGAGCTTTCAGTTAATGTGGTTCACCAACCACAAACCGCAGATTTTACGGTATAACAGCCTCAAGAAGCTTCTCATACACTTGTCTAGCAGATAAATCCTCGACCTGATTCAGGGGAACATAAATCAGAATGGGTAATTCATTCAATGCGACAACCTATTTTTTTTTATCACCATTCTTAGAGGTCCTTGTATCATTAGTAATAAAGCCAAAACCTTATCATCTAGAGCTAAGAAAACCAATAAGCTTTTTTTTAAGATGAATTTTCACAAAGGCTTCTTAAGAGACACGAAGGAAGGATCAACGTACCACAAGAAGTTTTGATTTGCTATTCCAACCTCTTTGGAGAGTCATCTGGCTCAACCTTAAACCAAGAACCTGAAAGAGTAAAAACACAGAGGTCGTATGTATTGCGTTGGTCAAAAAAACCTCATTCACATAACGAAATAAGAAACTTTGTGATTAGAGAATAAATCTTAAAAAAGTGGTTAATAAAGGATTGACTTTGTACCCTTCCCATGAATTCCAGAAGCTCGTTGTTAGCTTCTCCACGAGCTGCTGGTGCGGCAACCGTTACACGAACATCATCAGCATTTACCCCTGCATAGAGAAAAAGCATGGATCAATCAAATTGTTAAATCGAAGATCCATGTCAAGTGAGTAAGAAAATAGATTCTGTGTCATATGACTATGTTTTACTTGTGATTGCTGAACGTTGTGCACGGTCTTCCACTTCTATAGCAACCTGAACAAGTCCACCGTCCAGTTGTGAAATGCAGGGAGGTACAGGTGCATCCTGTGTTGCCGCCATAACAGATTCATTATCCAGTTTTTGATCTAGCAAATGAATAAATTACTAATAAGAAACCAATTGTACCTGTGGATTAGTTTCTGCAGCAACAGCACTAAGTGCTCCATCAACAATGTAAATGAAAGACGTTGTTTCCAGAGACTCTTCAGCACGATAACAAACAAAAAGCTCACAACCAATACAGTTCATTCTAAACTGTCTCTCCATTTTTCCTTCACCGCTGTTAACAAACCAAAACATAAAGGAAATAAACAACTACATCCAAAATCTGAAGCTTAAAGACTGGATCCACTAGCACCATATAAAAACTTACCGTTTCAATAGAACTTTTCCTCCCTCGCTGACATTTAACCTAGCAAGGTGCTTCTTCTTGTCAAGTACATTCGATCTGTCGGTCTTCCTCTTTGGCATCTTCTGCAACTGGGTATCTTGTAAAGAATCTAAATTAGTATACAATGATACCATATATGTTTTTCAATCACCACAACTATGCATGTTACACACTCTTAATCTAAACTCAAGGAGTAACTAAACCAATAAGAAAGATTCAGGAAATAAGTAGATGTACAGAATTACATAAAACATGCAATGAGCTGCCAAAAGAAGACCATAGAGAGAAAGAGACATGTCTTAACACATACAGGACCAACTCTTTAGTTCATAAACTAACATCAATAACACCATAGTTGCTACCTTAAACAAAAAACCTCTGAACAGAAACCATGTGAAAATATCATTGTTTGAGTCTTTGAACCTAAACGTAATTTGTTGTTAACCTTAATTAAACCAACAAGTCTACCACTTTTAAACAGTAAACTACTATGGCCAATCAAAGATTGAAACTTTCAATCAGAATTCGAACTCAATGTATCTAGAAACTAAAAACAATCAAGCAAATCATTCCACACAACGCCAATTCGATATGAGCAAGTAGGGTTCCAATCTAAATTTAAGCAACTAAACCCTAATAACTCGGAGAATTAGGAAGCAGGTGGAAATAGTAGAAACGAACCGGTGATGAGGACATGAGAACCACAGTGTTTGCAATAATAAACGAAGAGATCAGAGTCGGGTCCGTCCGGCGCCGCGTCCTCGCTCGAATACGTATGTGTCGTTCTCTTCGGCATCTCTCTTCTTCTTCTTCAAAGTTCGTCGAGCCAAGACGCGAAACTCAGCTCTCACTTTGCAAAAATAAACTCTTTTACATTGCCACGGCGGCGACCCTATATTAGATCGACGGTGAAACACCGAACCGGCTGGCTAACGCTGCCTTAAGGGTGAAACCGTCACTTCGCACTTCTAACTTTTGGTTCAATGTATTAGATTACCCGGCTGAATCTTAACCGGATTTAATCAAGAATTAGTGTTTGGACCAATTAAAAAAGACCCACATTATCATCCAAAATTGAACAAAACCCGGTTTATAAGTGTGGTGTAAGCCAAACCGAATGTAAAAACCAACCCAAAAAGACTTGGCAAGGCTTTCTTTTACCTTGTCATTTGGATTCTGCTTTGATATCTTCTACTGCCCATTCGGTTATCCGATTTATCGGTTCGGTTTTTTTGGTTATTTAATTTTTCGGTTTTCTAAAAATCACATCAAATTGAACCAAATAATAATATATTTTTTTTTTTTTTTTCAATTCTAACCGAAAATATTATTGCAAATGATATTTTCTTCACATGTACAAATAATATTAAATTGTATAATAGTCAAATTAAGCTTGATTATACATTATAGAGGTATAAAGCAAAGAGTGTTGAGTAATGTGAACAAAACCAAAAAATAAAATAAAAAATGCATTATTTTTTTTACGTACGTATAATTCAATTAAGAATCAAAATGCATATGCTCCAAATTTTAAATTAAATTATAAAATTTTATATTACAAACTTTAGAAAATTATGTGAGGTGTAGAATATGATGTTTGATGAAAACTTTTGATATTTATAGAGAAATTTGTTTTTGCTTTATGTTTTGTTTATGCAATAAAATTTATGTTTTGATTGTATTTTTCATCTTTATTGTAAAACATAAATTGTATGGCAATTAATACATTGAAGTGTATCGTGGGAGTTACATTTTAAAGAAAAAATACACAATAAATTATTATTATGATTATTATTAAATCTTGAAGTTATTTAAGAATTATTACAAAAATGGCACCGACTGAATATAATCATGGATCTTCAGAATTCATCTTATGGCAATTTTATTTTTTGTTTTGAAATTATTTTACTTTATCTAATAAAATAAATTGATCATACCAAAAAATGATATTTTCGCAAAAACAATAAAGAAATATCATATTTTATATCTATTATTATTTTAAAATAAAATGAATTGATAATATGATGTAAAAAATGTGAACCAAATATTAGAAAATATTTAACTATAATGAAATATTATAATTTTCACAATTTCATATCTTGATATTATTATAGACTGAAATTAATTGATCTTTTGTTGAAATTTTTTTATTTATATTGTATTATTTACTTCCTAATAAATGATAATATTACGGTAATTATATAAAATATTGATAAATGATACCTCATCAGAAAATATATAATTACTAAATGGATATTGAAAAATGACAGATATATGATTTTACTAAATAAAAGACAGATATAATTCACCAAAAGAATTGAAATAATTACTATTTCATTCGTTGGCATAGAAGATTATAATGTCCTTTATTTTTGGTTTATTTGAGTCTTTATAGCCAACAAAAGCAAAGATCCGTAATGGTCTTTGAGTCTATCCACTTCCATTCGCAATTAACATCCATAATATGTGCAGTTTTGGTTCCATCAAAAACATGGATAAGTATTACATGTCCATTATCTACAATCTACTATAATCTTTCAGTGAATAAAAGGTTTTATGAAAGTTCATTGCGTAATTATGTGTTTAGGATCAGAGAAAAAATGAATAAATTATTAACAAAAATATTGTTAATATGAATGAGAAATTAGGACGCATGTTAATAATTACAACCAAATTTCTAATTCATAAAAATATAACATTTCAGATATTATAAAAGACAATTATCATAAATGATACCAACATAAATTGTGTTTTTAAAAGAGCTTATAACAAAATCTAAAACCCATGAATACTAATATGTGTTTATTTTTATTTTTTTTTGTTGTTGTTGTTGCGTTTTCGGTATTAATCAATTAGTAAACTTACAATTATCCAAGTGACTCTTTGATGGTCAAACTAAATAAATAGTTGTGAACGCAAAGATTGTCAAAGGTACATTACTATTATTATACGTAAGAGTTGTTTGAAACGGCCACAACAAGAAGTATTATGCTAATGTCTTCTCTCTCAACCTAAGGAGCCGAATTTATAAAGTTCTAAAACGGTCAAAGAAACGTGATCATCTCTTCCTTCTTAGTTTATACACGTTTGATAATGAGTTGGAGACATATCATATTGTATGTTCTTATTATATAGGTATTCTACTTCTAATTCATATGTATCCAACATCTCCAATTATTGCGAGTTCAATTTTTGTCGAAGATATATATTATATATAACACGTTCTAAATTAGGCTCTAGACATGAACCTTTATTTGAAAATATCATATACTAGTTAGTTTTTTATAAACAATGATTACGATATTGCAACAGATACGATATGAAAAGATTTTGATTGGTTGTCCACATTCCAAAACACCTACAACAGAAAATGAAAATGAGAGAGGAGATTTGGTTTGGAAATGAGATACAAATGGGAGATGTTCTGTTCTTATTGACTTCTATTTCCTTGCTGCTTTGAAGATGCTGAAGAACCTTGGAGTTTGTGTGTCCTAAACGGTGATGCCATGTATCCAAGTCTGCTCCACACAATTTTTGTCGAAGATATATATTATATATAACACGTTCTAAATTAGGCTCTAGACGTGAACCTTTATTTGAAAATATCATATACTAGTTAGTTTTTTATAAACAATGATTACGATATTGCAACAGATACGATATGAAATGATTTTGATTGGTTGTCCACATTCCAAAACACCTACAACAAAAAATGAGAGAGGAGATTTGGTTTGGAAATGAGATACAAATGGGAGATGTTCTGTTCTTATTGACTTCTATTTCCTTGCTGCTTTGAAGATGCTGAAGAACCTTGGAGTTTGTGTGTCCTAAACGGTGATGCCATGTATCCAAGTCTGCTCCACATTGTCTGTTTGAATAGAACACCACACACTCCTGATTCTGCAGCGCATATAGTCCTCCCTTACGAGGACCCTTTGACACCACTTTCTGAGTGGTTAAGTCGATTATGTAAACCATATTAGAGTCAAAAAAACACACCACAAGGATAATCATCACATAATTTGGACACAGACAGGAGAGATTTGTGCATGTCAGGACACACTAACACTTCGTTTAAAGGAATGTTACCTTTGGAAGTAGAAATGGTGGCAGATCCTACATGTGTGATTGGAAGGTAGGCTCCGTCTCCAACCATGACAGCATCATTCCCCTCATAAACCTTTGAATCTTGAAGACCAGAGGTTGACGTTGTGACATGAGCAGTGGCACCAGAATCTGGATGCCATTCTCTTTCATCAGACACACGAAGTGTGGAAAAGGCTTGTGCAGATACCTCACTCTGATAGTTATTATCAAAGCGATTGTAGCATTTGATTGCCGTATGACCAACTCTTCCACAAATCTGACAAATTGGTCTCTGTCCTTGCGACTGTGAAGTAGTCTGGTGTTGAGGAAAGCCTCGACCACGTGATGTGTAGCCACCTCTGCCTCTGTTGCGTCCACGACCTCTCTGATTTGGATTGTACTGAGGAGCACACGGATTGGTTTTCTCAGTCATGAATGCCATGTGTGGTGTAACAGAGTTGGTGTCATCATACGACTGCAGTTTGCTGTCAAACCCCTGAACATCAGCTATGACATCATTGAAGGTCGGAGAGGGAAGTTTACTCAGAGAGCTCTGTATCACGGTGGTAATGGGATCGTACTCACGTCCTAAACCATTCAAAAAGCCAAAGATCTTCATAGACTCGTCTATAGGCTTTCCAATCAAACTCAGAGAATCACAGATTGACTTGAACTCACGACAGTAGGTTGAAAGAGACTTATCTTTCTTGGACAAAAGCTGGAGACTGCGGCGGAGGGAGAACTCACGAGCAACACTGCTTTTGTTGAAGTTCTCGGCAAGAGATATCCAAATCTCACGAGAGGTCTGAAGACTGTGGACATGACCAAGCACCTCTTCGGACAAGGTACCAAACAACCAAGAACGGACCAATTGATCGGTACAGAACCAGAACTCGTACAGCGGATTTGGGACTTCAGTAGTGACTTCACCGTTGACGACAAGGCGAGTCTGAGATGGTGTAGTGACGGCACCATTGACGAAGCCGATAAGCTTCTGACTTGACAAGAGAGATTCGAACTGAGTTTTCCAGAGGAGGTAATTGGTGTCAGTCAGCTTGAGAGTAACGGAGCTGGTGACATGAACGTTGTCGGGAAACGGGTAAGTGGTCGCCATTGTTTCACCTGTTAAGGTTTACAGTGGCTCTGATACCATGAACGATTTTAGAAACGAATGATAGACTTGTTGTAAACTGATAACTTTTCTCTTGATTAATTAGGGTTTTACATCTTGTGTTATATACACAATATACAGAACAATCTAGAATTCACAAAAGTAAATCTTATCCTAATCGACAGCTGTATTGGCTGAGTCATCGGAGGAGGATTCCAGAACCTTGAACCTATTAGGGTGAGAGAAGCTTGTCGTCTTCTTCTCCGTACGGTCAGCCTTGTTGCTCTGTTTCGACCGTTGGAGCTTTGATTGAACAAAAGACAAACTCTGTTGATGGGCCTGGGCTTTGCTTTTGTTTGAGTCTGTTGGGCTCTTCTCTATAGATGTACCGGAAACATAGAAAGAAGAAAACCAGAATCAACAATTATAAAAGAACAAAGCAACTCAATACACAAAACAACCACTTGATTAATCAGTCTTGTATGGTCCATTCACACAATCAGAGTGAGAATCTCAAAAGAAACTATCCACTAATCAACCTAAAATCTCACAAAGTTTCAATCTTTTTTGCTTGTAACAATTCAAAACCATTAGAGTAGTGCTGGAACACTTTAACTGTATCAAAAACCAACAGTAAAAAGAGGAGAAGAAATGAAACAACAGACCAGAAGCAGAAGCAGAAGTGACGGAACACGATACGGTGGACTTAATTCGAGAGCTCTGCAAATTTCAATTAAAATTGGAAAAACCGGTTCTGCGTTAACCGGTTGATTTTGAACCGGACGGACCGACGTACCCATCAAATTAAAATCAATTAGACCAACTCCAATAGTCAATATGTTGGTGCAAAACTAAAACTAACTCCAATAGTACTTCAAATGTTGCTCCAAATATAGAGAAATGAGTAGTATTACTTCAAATTTGGAGCTCACATTCTTATTTACAAAATGATCTCTCAATTTTGATTTGTTATCATTTTACAGCTAAATAAAAGTATATAAGTAATAATTATACTTAGATAAATTTATAATAAAATCATAGTTATTAAAATCATAGTTACTAAATATTATAAATGATGTTTAACTAAAAAATGTATAAGAATATCTTCTATTTATGTTTTGTAATGAATTTTTTTTAATAATATCATAATTGGTGTAAAACTATCTCCAATGATGCTTCAAATGTTGTTCCAAAGTCCAAATATAGAAAATAATTCATTTTTCTATATAAAGCAACACTTTTTATTTACAAAGTTCTCCCTCAATTTTGATTTGTTATCATTTTATAGCTAAACAAAATTATATAATTATTAATTATACTTAGATAAATTCGAAAGATTGGAAAGAGATGAGTGATAAACTATCTTACATTTACTTCAACTCGGTCGCCTACTTACTCAGGCTTCTAAGGATGGGTGTATTCTTATCCTGCCTACAAAAAAAAAGATTATTATTAACAATTATTTTATAATTTAATAAAAAGTTATTTGAAATAAAATTACCTTTGCAATTGCTACTTAAATTGTTTTACAAAAAATTTGATGAATAAAAAATAAAAAATTATGAGAGAGAAAAGGAAGTGTTTCTCAATAACTTTTTATACAAAATATTAAAATATTAAATTACTCAAAGTGTTGTATAAGCAACGATACACTATTTATGAACATTTATTATTGGTTTACACTTATTTCAATTAAAACACTACCTCAACGTTGATTATAGCCTCAACGTTGTGAGTAATTTAATAAGCTACATAGAATTTTAGTACCCATTATATAAAAGCATCTGTTGATCAGTTCATATATGATCAAATATTGCAGTTGGTGATCAACATGCACTCTTTAAATGCCATTTTCTTGTTTGGTGATGCTGCATTGAATTCTCTGGTAATATCTCAGATACTAACAAATGAAATATGTATTTGCTATAATCTCTAATCGATCCTTATTTGGTTTCTGAATTTTCATAATTACAGAGCTTTCCATGCTTCAGAATTGCTTACTTCTTCTTCTGGACAATAGCTTATGTTATCTTCCAATGGCCCCTCCACTCCCTAGCCCATGTTCCACTGATTAGTTTTTTTTACAGTAATCAATCGCAATTTTGACACTATGTGTTTATTAACAGGTGGCCTTACCCATTCCTGGACTTATCATCACACTATGCTCCACTATGGTAACTTGAAGGCTTTTTATAATAATGTTTTTCAATGCCTCCTTAATTTGTTTCATTGGAAAATGTAGAGCTGATGACATTTAAATAATGGATTTCCACAGGTATTTCTCAGTTGCAGTGATGCATTTTGCCATGCTACGGAGCCTTTGCCTTGTTGATGAAGCTAAAACATCGGCTATTACAAAGATGGTTTCCTGAGTCTTACCAGTATTTTATTTAGCTATTTTATTTATAAGAAGGAGAATAAAATGAATAATGTGCATCGAAATTGCATTAGAACAGAGTTCGGTGTGTGCAGAAGTTGAAATATTTGACCTCTCTCTAAATCAAAAGCATTACAACATTCCAATTCAATCCCTCTACAAATGGTGAGCCTAAGTCTTTGGCATGCCGAGATATCCATGAGACCACCTCCATTTCCATTGCTTCCCGGAGAAATCCCATTAAATCCACCATTGTTGGTATTAAGACCTAACCCGTGATGCAGACCCATGTGATGAGTATTGTGATGATGATGATGAATTGATGAAGATCTCCTTTACTTCCATGATCAACCATGACCAGGTCGTTTTCATTATTCACTCCCATAAGATCAAACTTACTGTCCAGGAAATCAGCAGGTCTAGGGCTCTGCGAAAGTAAACCCCCCCCCCATACTTGCTCTCCAAGAAACCAACGTTTACTGTGCTCCGGAGTTGAGTAAGACCCCATCATCCCACCAAAATGTGAAAATCCTAGAGGTGAGTTTTGGTAATTCTGATGAGAATGTGCTAAAGCCATAAGATCAGTGGTATTAGTGGTAACGGCGACAAGTCTTGCAGAAGTAACGAGGCTGAGAGAGGCTATAGTTATTGTAGTAACAGATCTTAGTGTGTGTTAACTCGCAACGAGAAGACTTTTGAGGATGGTCGTGAGGCTGAGAGAGGCTATAGTGCTGCCAGAAGCCAGTATGTCGGCTGCTGATGGAGAAGTCGTCGAAGAGTCTAACATGCTTCCTCCTGATGACTGAGCTTCCTAACATTTACAATGCACGAACCTTTTACCTGAACTTTAGATTTTCCGAAGTGAGTGGCAATGAAGTGGAGATTAGGGCGTTCATTCTTACAGACCCAATCTTCCCGAGCTCTCCAATCGTCAGTGAGACCGGAGATTACTACTGGCTGGTTCTTAGCTAATTAAGTATCTCTCCGCAAAAGCGTCGTAACTCAAATCTTTACTATTGATTTTCTCAATTTGACCTATAATCTCTATTCCCATTTTCCCCCAACTCTCGGAAATTTTCGTCGCTACCACCGGTGAAGAACCTCCGATCAAAGTCGCCGGTAAAGTTGATAACGACAGCTGAAGAACAAAAGTGAGACTCTCTAAAACGCTGCGTTTAGAAACTTCCTCGATAAAACTAAAACGCGGTGTTTAGTTAAAAATTATTCTAAAACGCTGCGGTTAATGAATTGGTACGGCCCATTTATTGGCCCAATATGTAATGGCTCACTGTAGATCAAACGGTGACGTGTTGAGTTCCGGAACCGGATAGGTCAATTTAATATGTAACTAAAAATCTTCTAATGTTATTTTCTACTTTATATGGTTATTAATATTATTGGTCAGAGTCTCTCTCTTTGAAATAGCCAGTCAAAAAATTGTCACTTCCATATGCGATTGTTAAGAGTTCTACAGTCAATTTTCAAAGTTACCATTTTAATGGCTTGACTGACATATATAGAAAGTTAACAGAATGAAGATAAAGAAGGGTCGGTGATATTTTGTCTTTATAAATAGAGAAAACTTTGTTCCCACTGAGTAAATATAAGCATTATATATCATATTATATACATAAAGTTTTCAAATTAAGAAGAGAAATGGAGAAGAAATTGAGTGTGGTGGTGATGATGATGATGATCGTTTTGGCTGTAATTGGAACAGAAGCAGTAAATCATTTGTGTATATTCAAATGTGAAATCACATGCCGCGATCCAGAGTTCAAGTCAAACTGCTTTAGAGAGTGTATGGCCAAATGCGAGCATCCTTCATCTACAAATACCTTTCACTCAACTAATTCACACTCGCAGTAAATCTCTTTCTCTTTAAACTGTTTCTTTGAATGTATATATGTATATATGCATGTATGTATGTGTCTTGTGTAATAGTAAAATTGACATGGTTTGTAATATATGATGTGACAAATAATGCAGGATGAAGACTAAAGGGATGGAAGAAATGCGAGTGTAGAGAAGATAGTTAAAAAATTCTAGTTATGGATACTTTACGTTTTCTTTTCTTTTTTTTTCTTCTACATGTAAACGGATATCTATAATAAAATGAATATTAATAATAATATTAAGTTTCTTTAGATTCATGTGAAAATGGGATCGATGAACAAATATTTTAAGTGATATTATCATATTTCAATTTTAAACAAAGTATTTTTGGAGAAACAGTGGTGGTGTGGTTGCCGCCACAGTATTGGCTCTCTTTCAGATGAAGTCTTAATTTTCGTAGTCAAGAAGTATCTCGGCTCGGTTGTGTTGGACCACTTGTATTCTTCTAGATTTGTTTAAGATTTGTGTAATATAGATATCAGTTTACATGTAGAAATGAAATCGGATAATAAGCATGTGGAATCGATAGATGCGATTTCAAGTACATAATAAGCATTGTTTTAAACAAGCAAAACGAAATGAAATAAATACAATAGTGCTTCAAATTGAAAAACATAAAAGACTACAAACGAAAAATTACAGCTTCCAGGACTCATAGTGATGACGACTTGGTAACAATTTCACCACTCTTTGTTGTAGGTTTGAGATTTTCGTCGATAATGAAACATTAGCATTTGGAAAAGTGAAAACTTGAGACTTTCAGGTTTAATTTAAACATTACTCTTTCTTGGAGGTTGGAGATTTTCGTCGAGGTCTACTACGTCCACGATTAGTAAGACGTAAACGAAGAGGAAAAATCGTCCGGAATGCTTTCCTCCTACGTTTTTCCTGCAACATTGTATATCAAATAATGAAACATGAGCACAAAACAGAGTCAGTAAACCTATTTCATGGTTTCTATTTTCACATTTGGGGACCCCAACTGTTTTTATGAGAAAATCGCATCTATCTGTTGAAAATATTTAGTTTTCATTTAGAAAAACTTGCCTGTCGGAGCCAATGCCCTCGATCGTACTCGAATGACTTAGTTTCCTTCTTCACCTTACGTCTCATCTCGCATACCTACAACATTGTATATGAATGAAACATGAGCATTTTGGAAACATGGGACCTTTTTTTTTTTTTTTTTTTTTTTATCTCTGTCTGTACGACTGAATCAAGAAGCACACTTTCTTCTTTCAATTAATGTTTTAGCAACAAATCTTTAGTTAAGATTAAGAAAAACTTGCCTCTAGCCAACCCTCTGGATCGTACTCGGCCGAATGAACCTTCTCCCTAGATTGATAATACCCATTAATATAACCCTCCTGCATGACGACGAGAGTGGAAACAGTTAAACAGGTTAATGCTCAAATGGTTAGACAATGAAACAATGTTAATTATGATACAAGGAGACAGAGAGAGAGAGAGAGAGGGATAACTTACTTGTTGTGTATGTTCTTCAGTTGAGAGATGCGTCCTGAAATCATCAAGGCTTTCGTAATAACAGAGACACATTTCGCAATAAAATACTGAGGTAGATTCACTTTCACTTTTACTGAACTTCTGAATAGCGCGGCTTCTTGCCTCTAGATTAGAGGAAAAAACGTGTACTCTAGTCTCTGAAACTGTGCAAAAAATTTCACTTTTACTGCAATTATGAAGGTGTTCTCTTGCCTCTGAAAGAGTGGAAAAACTTTCAATTTTACTGCACTTGCGAGGAACGTGTCCACTTGTTTCTGAAAGAGTGGAAGAACTTTCACTTGTACTGCACTTGTGAAGAACGTGTTTTCTTGTCTCTGAAACTGTGGAAAAACTTTCATTTGTGCTGCACTTGTGAAGAACGTGTCCACTTGTCTCTGGAACTGTGGAAAAGAAACATCGTGATTAGTTTAATGGTTATTTCAAACAGTACTGGATGACCGATGAGAGGACAGACAGACAAACAAACACCTGCAAGTAAGTTTTCCCAGAGCCACTCGGCAGAAGTGAGCAGGGGAGACATTTTGCGAGGCCTAGATAAATAAGCCAGAAAAAGCTTGTGTTTGTGCACTTGTAGTAGGGTGACAAGAGAAACTGAATAGATCAGATCCAACCTATCCGTTATGACCATAATAGTAGCCGGAGGAGGATTAGAATCTACCCAATTCGCAATATCTTCGTAAATTAGAGTTTCTTTGTAAGCTGTTTCAACAAAGGAAAGCAGCCATTGATCAGTAGGCACAGATGAATATTTTTAAACCGCCCCAAAATTCCAAAGATGGATAACCAAATGGACTAACCGTGACCGTTATGCACAACATAGATTCCAGTGGAAGAGAGCCCTCGCAGGAGGTGATCAGGGATACGGTTTAGGTCGCCAAAGGCAGTGATGGAGACAGGACCAGAGTAGCCAAGATTCTTGAATGCCGCTTCTAAACTCGGCCGGACCCGACGAGCATCATATCCCTTGGGGATCGGACATTCAAACAAGTCCCACCACACCGCTATCTGAGCTGTCGCGTATTCAGGCGTCGCCGGGTAGTCCCTTGCCCACTTCTCTGTTACACAGTCAACTAATTTCTGCGTAGGGTCTATAGCCTCCTGCTTGACAGAGAGTGGAAACAGAGGTAGTTGCTCAAAATGTGTAGTAGACAATGAAACAATTCATATAGTATAGAGAGAGAGAGAGAGAGAGAGAGAGATAGAGGATACGTACTTCTCGTTTATGCTTATAACTCGAGAGATGCTTCCAGAAATTTTCAGGGCTTTGGGAATCCAAGTTGCAAGATTTGCAGTAAAGCGTGGCAGATGATAACTCGCCCGTGTCACTGCACTTCTCCTGAACAAGTGGTGCGCTTCTGTTCTCATCATCCGCGTACCCTAGTAATCTTTCCCAAACCCACTCTCTACAAGTTTCTAAGATTGTCATATATTGATACTCGATTGAATAAACCAGAAAAAGGTTGTATAGCGTCCGTTGTTGTAGCCGGGCCAGATCCCAAGCGAAGACAGTGTGCACCTGATTGGATATGATCATCATTGAAGCCGGAGCAGGATTTCGACCTCGCCATTCCACCATATCCGAATACATGAGTGCGTTTGTGCTTTCTGTTAAATGTACCAAAACAGAGCAAAAAACACAAAAAGTAAGGTTAAATGTTTAGTTTTGTATGTATATATACTACCGAACCCGTTCTTGTAACAGTGCTACTTCCAGTAGGGTAAGGATAGTGGAAATTTCGAACTCTAAACTCCAGAGATCGATAAAATTTGGACTAACCGGGTCTGGTATGTGCAACAGCGACTCCAGTGGAAGAGAGCACTCGCAGGAGGTGATCAGCGGTTTGTGTTTGGTCGCCATAGGCAGTGATGGAGATAGGACCAGAGTAGCCAACACTCTTGAATGCCGCTTCTAAACTCGGACGGAAGAGACGAGCATCATAACCCTCTGGGATCGGACAGTCCTTCATGTCCCACCACACCGCTATTTTAGCAGCCTTCGCCGGTTCCTCCCACCACCTTGAGACGAGACTTCTCATCCCTCTAAACCTAAAAATCAGATAACAGACACAAGTCCTTCTTACCAGAAAAAATAACAGACACAAGTCCTCGATCCGTAGTAGGGTTTCTTTCTTTTAATATACACCAAACTAAATGGGCCTAAATGATTTTCCTAATTCAACTCATGCTTATAAATATATACAAGAGAAAGGTCTTATACCAGACTTGTCAATTGGAGCCTTTCCATCCCTCCAAGCTGCCTCTAGATATGTCCTCAACGACATGCCAACAAAGACCTAGGTAAAAGAAAAACATACAAAACTTTGTTCTTTTAACTTCTTTATTGAAAAATTGATGATGCATAATATGAGGAAACTTTGACGACATGAAATAGAATGGCTATGGGGGAAAAAATTGCTACCAGGAGTTGGTAAACTATACAAAACATAGACAAAGCTAAAATGTGAAAGGAAAGCCATACCAACTTTCGACCAGTTAAATCAGCAGCAGCTTTTATACTTCCCAAACGGTGAATATTAGAGTTGTGATTGCTCTTCCCTTGGCCGCCGTTACATTCATTACCAGAGCATCTGCGACCACCTTTTCACTCCTTCCAGGTGACAACACATTTGTTGAGTCACTCATCATCTGTGTAAGAGATGGGAAATTGTTTCATAGTTATCATCACCTATAGTAGTCAGTATGACCATGCTCCTTCAAGCGCTTCTTTATAAGCTATTGCACAGACAAACAAAAAGTTTTGTGAGTGAAAATGCAGAGAGAAGATTAAGCATGATATGACATAGGCAACTAAAATGCCTGTAAATGGCAGTTCTAACTGATAAGAACGCAAGCTGGGTTACATACATTTTGAACTGAAGCTATACATCTAAGCTTAGTAGCTGTTAAGATAAAGAAGACTTATTGAAACAGAAAAGTAAATGTCAAGAATCAAGGTGTAAATCACCTCCATGGTGAAGGATGATGCGAATATTTGGTGTATTAGGGTCCAATGCTGGGATAACCTGCTCATGAAATAGAGTATTGGTTAAGAAAAAGGACTGAAGCCAACAATGGATAGAGGAAAAGAACTGAATAATTACCCATGAGGCTAAACAGTTAAGTGAAAAACAAAACCAACTCAATCTAGAAATCTCCAAAAGGTCTATGGCTTTTTCAAGGAGTGGAAGAAGACTTTACCCAAGGCAACGCACCAATGTGATCTTCATGACCATGAGTTATAACAACAGCTTCAGTTTTGTGTTTCCACCGTCTGATAAACCCTGTGTCTGGCATTATTTTCTGGACACCAGGCTCATCGTAGCTGTAACATTATACAGCAACGTTTTCCATAGAAAGTTAACACTACATGGGAAGAAGAAAAGAAAAAAAGAAGGATCTCGCCAATATAAACAAGAGGACTTACACGGTTACACCAGAATCTACAATTATAATAGAACAAAGCAACTCAACACAAAACAACCACTTGATTAATCAGTCTTCTATGGTCCATTCACACAATCAGAGTGAGAATCTCAAAAGAAACTATCCACTAATCAACCTAAAATCTCACAAAGTTTCAATCTTTTTTGCTTGTAACAGAGTCTAACATGCTTCCTCCTGATGACTGAGCTTCCTAACATTTACAATGCACAGAACCATATCAAAATGTGGAATTTCTCTCTCTCTCTCTCTCTCTCTCTCTCTCTCTCTCTCTCTCTCTCTCTCTCTCTTATAAGGACACGGATCAGTCAAATTGAGATAAGTCATGCATGAACCTGTTTTGGCAGCAAGATTGCGCTGGAAAATAGCTTCAAAATCATCACATATGTCTCTGACGTCTTCTATTGACTCTTCACTGTCCTTGTAGTCCTTCCACAGTAGATCCCACTGAAATTCAAGCAGACATGAGTACTTCCTATATTAGTTCAATTTCATATTTCCTTATATAGATAATTAGAAACACAAGTCATTACCACCCAAGATAGGTTGTATGCGTTGAGCCAATTGTGGTTTATAGATATCGTGTCTTCCTCTGAAAAAATATTCGAGAAAATTCAAGAAAACAATGTTAGTGTATATGCAATGAGAGGGAAAGAGAAGGAGGGAGAGAGATACCAAGTTATATACTTAAGCCAATATTGGTTCTCTGTTGGCTTCACTTAAGCTAAAGAGAAAGTAACAAGCGTGACCTCAGATATGCACCTTGACAAAGTGCCAATCTTTCAGATACAACACAGATTCCTTGATAGAATCATTGGCCCATTGCTCCACAAAGTCACTTACAGACAATTCAAATCTTTTCTGATCTGTGAATTCTCTTGTATCACAATCTGCAACCTGTAAACAATTCATTCCAAAAAGCAGAAAACATTCAATTTTTATTATTTCCTTTTAACAAATTTGGCCTATGGGAGCTAACCAAAGCTACTAATAGTCTTATGAAAGCATGAACCTTTTTTACCTGAACTTTAGATTTTCCGAAGTGAGTGGCAATGAAGTGGAGATTAGGGCTTCCATTCTTACAAACCCAATCTTCCCGAGCTCTCCAATCGTCAGTGAGACCGGAGATTACTACTGGCTGGTTCTTGGCTAAGTATCTCTCTGCAAAAGTGTCGTAACTCAAATCTTTACTATTTATTTTCTCAATTTGACCTATAATCTCTGTTCCCATTTCCCCCAACTCTCTAGGCTTGTTCGTCGCTACCACCGGTGAAGAACCTCCGATCAAAGTCGCCGGTCAAGTTGATAACGACAGGTGAAGAACAAATAAGACGGGTTAAAATCTGGAAAGCTCTCTACTCTCCAACAAAAATTCTCAGTACTCTCCATTAATCTCCTCTACTCTCATACTCTTAATGAAAGTTGCAATCTCCAAACTTGCCCTTACCAAACCGATTCAAACCAATACATTGAACCAGTTTTTAATTGAATTGATTAATTATAATTAGAAGAAAAAAAATCAGATCTGTTCCGTCGCTTCTTCTCCATTCTCGGGTTCATCCATTTTCCACCATTGATGAAGCTCAAGCTTTAATTTCCGAATCAGATTTCTTTATTTTTTCTACTACTTTCAGCTTACACCCTCTTAAATCTATAGAGTATTCAATCGATTCTGGGTTATTGTATTTAAATTTAGAGATTTCAATTAGATTTGAATCTTGTGTTGATAATTAATGGATATTGGGTTGATAACCAACCCCAACTATTATGGGTCGATTAAGAAATATGAATGGACTGTAGTGGCTGAATCGTAGTAAAACATATGTAGATTAGCTTTTTTGGTTCGAAAATCCATTGGGTTACAAACATAGTATAACTATAAAACTGAGTATAACTGCCATAATTGGTATAACATGTATAACTAAAAAATTGGTATAACTCTTACAACTGATATTCTTAAAGGTACAACTGGTATTTTATTGTGTAATAATATAGTTTTATTACTAATTTTTTAGGACAACACAATGACCAACCTTTCAAAATCATAAATGGCAGCTAGGGAGAAATTTGGATAGCTGGTTTCAAAGCTGAGGGAGGAAGCCAATATGAGATTAAAGATTAGTGTAATTTTCAATGTATTTGTACTTTATGATTTTGTACAACTTGGTAAAACTTGGTTTTATAATGGTACAATTATGTATGTCTTTACTCATATTCCGTTTGTAGTAAAACTTGGTACAACCTAACAGTACAACTACCCCAATTTTTTTTTAAAAAATATATGTGCTTTATAAATTAAAATTTGTTAGACAATGTTAAAAATCTTCATATTCACTTTATAAACATAAATCTGTGTGACACATCTTCTAAAGTAACATTAAAAAAAAAGTCTTCACTAAATTCATTTGTGTCCAAGAAAGATCTTATAGTTTTAAGATGACTTTCTTATTGTTAACTCAATTACATTGCAAAACACACAAAAATAAAGTTTTGACACATATTTTTGCATGAACACATTAAAAATGTTATACAAATAAATAAAATCTTTGGTCCAACTAAAAAAATTTAGTTTAAATACAAGTATAACTGATTATACACAAAAATTTCAAAAAGTACAACTATGTATAAGGTAGTACAACTTGAAAACTTGGAATAACTATGTTGCTTTTGCGGCGCCACCTGGCAATTGTACTTACTTTGCAGCGCCACGTGGATTTTATGATGGCACAATTTGACCACGTGCAGTTTGACCTCCCCTCCCCCACGTTATTCAGAGTTTTGAAATTTCAATTAAAAAAAAATCATTCCCTCATTTTTTTTCCGACAAACAAAATAATTCCCTATTAAAGAGAGACAATGAGGACAAGAGAGAACAAGATTTGTTGTAAATATTAGGATTCATAAAATTTAGGTTTAATATTCAATCCCAGATTTTAAGATTCAATCCGTCACTAGTTTGTACAACTTGTACAAACTGGTACAACTGTTCAACATGTTTATGACTATGAAAATCAAATTAACATAGAAATATGACTCACGTCTTAAAGGTTTGAACTTGAGTGAAACCTTTCTAAAGTGATTGGATTTATGCAATCACGGTCGTTATTAGAGCATGGTGTTCCTAGATCAAGTTATACCAATTTGTACCAAGTTGTATCTTTTGTTTTTGAATTTTATAACTACTTAGTTGTACCAAGTTCTACTTTTAAAGATGTTGGCTCAATAGCTTTATTAGAATCAACTTTCGCCGCCAGTGTCTTCTTCTTCTTCTTCTTCTTCTTCTTCTTCTTCTCCATCTCCATCCTCTATGATTTTCTCTGGTTCTAGAGAAAATATTGGGTTTGATTCGACTTTTCACCCTTTCTTCCACAAACCTTCAAACGAAATTGATTAGATTATTAGCACTTCTAATCAATTTGGAAACCTAATTAACAGATTTGACACCAATTCTATACATAATTTCCCTAATTTCAATCAAAATTTTCACACAATCTCCCCTCTTTTAATCAATTCTACACAAAGTCAAAAATAAAAATCGATTTTAATTGCAAAATGTTGTTTTCACCATTACAAGTTGTCTCTATCTGCACTCGTATAGGAAAAAAAAAAGATGAATCGAGATGTTGGGTTTCTTTAGGATCAACGAAGAGAAAAAAAATTGATTTTTAGGATTTTTAAAGTTAAAAAAAAAATTTTGACCCGAGTATAAAAAGATTTGAGTGTTATATCCATTTTGGTTGGTTGGGTCAGTAATATTCTCTAACTATTGGGGGTCTAAAGGTACTTACATTTTTTTTGGAATTGTTTTAAATCAAAAATAAATTAAGTTATAGAAGAGGAGTATTTGAGAATTTTTGATGGAGAGTAGAGAGCTCCTCAGATTAAAACCCAAATAAGACTCTCTAACTCACTTCAGATAAAACTAAAACGCGGTGTTATTCTAAAACGCTGCGGTTAATGAATTGGTACGGCCCATTTATTGGCCCAATATGTAATGGCTCACTGTAGATCAAACGGTGACGTGTTGAATCCCGGAACCGGATGGGTCAATTTTATATGTAACTAAAAAACTTCTAATGTTATTTTCTACTTTTAATGGTGTTTATAATTAAAAATTTTAAAAATTAAAATGTAAAAATTCAAAATCTAATCTAAAAAGAATCTATATAGATTAAACCCAATTTTTTGTGTCAACTTTTAATCCAACAAATGAGATTGGTTCCAGTTTTAATCCAACGGTTTAAAACTATTAATCGTGTCTTTTCGTCGCACCTCCATCTTTCAAAAATCACACCTCTTAGTCTTTGTATCTCTTTGTTGTACCTTCTGATTTCAAAAATCACATCCATTTATTTTTACACCTTTTAAATCACACTTCTTATTCTTTGCATCTCTTTGTTGTACCTCCTGGTTTCAAAAATCACATCCATTAATTTTTACACCTTTTAATTTCACACTTCTATGTGTTACACCTCTTTGTTGTACCTCTATGTGTTACACCTCTTTGTTGTACCTATTCTTCATGTCTTTTCATTACACCCCCATCTTTCAAAAATCACACCTCTTAATTTTAACACCTTTTTATTTCATACCTCTATGTCTTACACCTCTTTGTTGTATCTACATGTTTCTCATCTATTAATTTTGACACTTTTTTATTTCACACCTCTATGTCTTGCACCTCTTTGGTTATTATATATTAACTTTTTGGACAACATAAGTTTCAAAAATTGTTTTCTGAGTACTAAAAGATTGTTTAATTGAAGTGTTTTTTAACTAACAAGCATCAATCTCTAATTCAAGGTAATTTAATAAAGAGAAACAAGCAAACAGATGATGAAAACCAATAAAAAAAGAAGAAAGAAATGAAATTAGAGAAAACAGAAAAATGGAGACTGAAGTAAAGAGAAACAAGTAAACATATGATGATAACAAATAAAGAAAGAAGAAAGAAATAAAATTATAGAAAACAGAAAAAATGGAGACTAAAGTAAAGAGAAATAAGCAAAGAGATGATGAAAACAAATAAAGAAAGAAGAAAGAAATAAAATTATAGAAAGCAGAAAAATGGAGAATGAAGTAAAGAGAAACAAGCAAACAGATGATGAAAACAAATAAAGAAAGAAGAAAAAATAAAATTATGGAAAGCAGAAAAATGGAGACTGAAGTAAAGAGAAACAAACAAACAGATGATGAAAACAAATAAAGAAAGATGAAAGAAATAAAATTAGATTAAATAGAAAAATGGAGACTGAAGTAAAGAAAAACAAGCAAACAGATGATGAAAACAAATAAAGAAATAAGAAAGAAATAAAATTAGAGAAAGCAGAAAAATGGAGACTTACATAAAGAGGAACAAGCAAACAGATGATGAAAACAAATAAAGAAAGAAGAAAGAAATAAAATTAGAGAAAAAAAGAAAAATGGTGACTGAAGTAAAGAGAAACAAGTAAACAGACGATGAAAACAAATAAAGAAAGAAGAAAAAAATAAAATTAGAGAAAAAAAAATGGAGACTGAAGTAAAGAGAAACAAGTAAACAGATGATGAAAACAAATAAAGAAAGAAGAAAGAAATAAAATTAGAAAAAACAGAAAAAATGGAGACTAAAGTAAAGAGAAACAAACAAACAGATGATGAAAACAAATAAAGAAAGAAGAAAGAAATAAAACTAGAGAAAAAAGAAAAACGGAGATTGAAGTAAAGAGAAACAAGTAAACAGATGATGAAAACAAATAAAGAAAGAAGAAAGAAGTAAAATTAGAGAAAACAGAAAAATGGAGACTGAAGTAAAGAAAAACAAGCAAACAGATGATGAAAACAAATAATGAAAGAAGAAATAAATAAAATTAGAGAAAAAAAAATAATGGGGACTGAAGTAAAGAGAAACAAGCAAAGAGATGATGAAAACAAATAAAGAAAGAAGAAAGATATAAAATTAAAGAAAAAAGAAAAATGGAGACTGAAGTAAAGAGAAACAATCAAACAGAAGATGGAAATAAATAAAGAAAGAAGAAAGAAATAAAATTAGAGAAAAAAAGAAAAATGGAGACTGAAGTAAAAAGGAACAAGCAAACAGATGATGAAAACAAATAAAGAAAGAAGAAAAAAATAAAATTAGAGAAAAAAGAAAAATGGAGACCGAAGTAAAGAGAAACAATCAAACAGAAGATGAAAATAAATAAAGAAAGAAAAAAGAAATAAAATTAGAGAAAAAAAGAAAAATGGAGACTGAAGTAAAGAGGAACAAACAAACAGATGATGAAAACAAATAAAGAAAAAAATAAAATTAGAGAAAAAAAAAATGGGGACTGAAGTAAAGAGAAACAAGCAAAGAGATGATGAAAACAAATAAAGAAAAAAGAAAGAAATAAAATTAAAGAAAAAAGAAAAATGGAGACGGAAGTAAAGAGAAACAATAAAAAAGAAGATGGAAATAAATAAAGAAAGAAGAAGGAAATAAAATTAGAGAAAAAAGAAAAATGGAGACTGGAGTAAAGAGGAACAAGCAAACAGATGATGAAAACAAATAAAGAACAAAATAAAATTAGAGGAAAAAGAAAAATGGAGACTGAAGTAAAGAGAAACAAGCAAATAGATGATGAAAACAAATAAAGAAAAAAGAAAGAAATAAAATTAGAGAAAAAAGAAAAATGGAGATTGAAGTAAAACAAGCAAACAGATGATGAAAACAAATAAAGAAAGAAGAAAGAAATAAAATTAGAGAGAACAGAAAAATGGAGACTGAAGTAAAA
The DNA here is from genome assembly GCA_023657505.1 of Camelina hispida. Lineage (NCBI taxonomy): Eukaryota > Viridiplantae > Streptophyta > Magnoliopsida > Brassicales > Brassicaceae > Camelina > Camelina hispida. The sequence continues at coordinate 32,216,897 of CP094636.1, read as the reverse complement.
AAAACAAGCAAACAGATGATGAAAACAAATAATGAAAGAAGAAATAAATAAATTTAGAGAAAAAAAAATGGGGACTGAAGTAAAGAGAAACAAGCAAAGAGATGATGAAAACAAATAAAGAAAGAAGAAAGATATAAAATTAAAGAAAAAAGAAAAATGGAGACTGAAGTAAAGATAAACAATCAAACAGAAGATGGAAATAAATAAAGAAAGAAGAAATAAATAAAATTAGAGAAAAAAAGAAAAATGGAGACTGAAGTAAACAGGAACAAGCAAAGAGATGATGAAAACAAATAAAGAAAGAAGAAAAAAATAAAATTAGAGAAAAAAGAAAAATGGAGACCGAAGTAAAGAGAAACAATCAAACAGAAGATGAAAATAAATAAAAAAAGAAGAAAGAAATAAAATTAGAGAAAAAAAGAAAAATGGAGACTGAAGTAAAGAGGAACAAGCAAACAGATGATGAAAACAAATAAAGAAAAAATAAAATTAGAGAAAAAAGAAAAATGGGGACTGAAGTAAAGAGAAACAAGCAAAGAGATGATGAAATTAAATAAAGAAAGAAAAAAGAAATAAAATTAAAGAAAAAAGAAAAATGGAGACTGAAGTAAAGAGAAACAATAAAAAAGAAGATGGAAATAAATAAATAAAGAAGAAAGAAATAAAATTAGAGAAAAAAGAAAAATGGAGTCTGGAGTAAAGAGGAACAAGCAAACAGATGATGAAAACAAATAAAGAACAAAATAAAATTAGAGGAAAAAGAAAAATGGAGACTGAAGTAAAGAGAAAAAAGCAAATAGATGATGAAAACAAATAAAGAAAGAAGAAAGAAATAAAATTAGAGAAAAATGAAAAATGGTGACTGAAGTAAAGAGGCACAAGCAAACAGATGATGAAAACAAATAAAGAAAGAAGAAATAAATAAAATTAGAGAAAAAAGAAAAATGGAGATTGAAGTAAAACAAGCAAACAGATGATGAAAACAAATAAAGAAAGAAGAAAGAAATAAAATTAGAGAAAACAGAAAAATGGAGACTGAAGTAAAGAAAAACAAGCAAACAGATGATGAAAACAAATAATGAAAGAAGAAATAAATAAAATTAGAGAAAAAAGTAAAATGGGAACTGAAGTAAAGAGAAACAATCAAACAGAAGATGAAAATAAAGAAAGAAAGAAGAAAGAAATAAAATTAGAGAAAAAAAAAAGAAAAGTGGAGACTGAAGTAAAGAGGAACAAGCAAACACATGATGAAAACAAATAAAGAAAAAAATAAAATTAGAGAAAAAAAGAAAAATGGGGACTGAAGTAAAGATAAACAAGCAAAGAAATGATGAAAACAAATAAAGAAAGAATAAAGAAATAAAATTAAAGAAAAATGAAAAATGGAGACTGAAGTAAAGAGAAACAATCAAAAAAAGATGGAAATAAATAAAGAAAGAAGAAAGAAATAAAATTAGAGAAAAAAAGAAAAATGGAGACTAAAGTAAAGAGGAACAAGTAAACAGATGATGAAAACAAGTAAAGAAAAAAATAAAATTAGAGGAAAAAGAAAAATGGAGACTGGAGTAAAGAGAAACAAGCAAAGAGATGATGAAAACAAATAAAGAAAGAAGAAAGAAATAAAATTAGAGATAGCAGAAAAATGGAGAATGAAGTAAAGAGGCACAAGCAAAGAGATGATGAAAACAAATAAAGAAAGAAGAAAGAAATAAAATTAGAGAAAAAAAAGAAAAATGGTGACTGAAATAAAGAGAAACAAGCAAACATATGATGAAAACAAATAAAGAAAGAAGAAAGAAATAAAATTAGAGAAAATGGAAAAATGGAGATTAAAGTAAAGAGAAACAAGTAAACAGATGATAAAAACAAATAAAGAAAGAAGAAAGAAATAAAATTATAGAAAGCAGAAAAATGGAGACTAAAGTAAAGAGAAACAACCAAACAGATGATGAAAACAAATAAAGAAAGAAGAAAGAAATAAAATTATGGAAAGCAGAAAAATGAAGACTGAAGTAAAGAGAAACAAGTAAACAGATGATGAAAACAAATAAAGAAAGAAGAAAGAAATAAAATTATGAAAAGCAGAAAAATGGAGACTAAAGTAAAGAGAAACAACCAAACAGATGATGAAAACAAATAAAGAAAAAAGAAAGAAATAAAATTATGGAAAGCAGAAAAATGGAGAGTGAAGTAAAGAGAAATAAGCAAACAGATGATGAAAACAAGTAAAGAAATAAGAAAGAAATAAAATTAGAGAAAGCAGAAAAGTGGAGACAAAAGTAAAGAGGAACAAGTAAAGAGATGATGAAAACAAATAAAGAAAGAAGAAATAAATAAAACTAGAGAAAACAGAAAAAATGGAGACTGGTGTAAAGAGAAACAAGCAAACAGATGATGAAAACAAATAAAGAAAGAAGAAATAAATAAAATTAGAGAAAAAAGAAAAACGGAGATTGAAGTAAAGAGAAACAAACAAACAGATGATGAAAACAAATAAAGAAAGAAGAAAGAAGTAAAATTAGAGAAAACAGAAAAATGGAGACTGAAGTAAAGAAAAGTTAGATGGATTATATAATGAGTTTTTGAATTTGAATTGTCAATATGGTAATAAAGATGCCTTCTATTTAAAAGCAGTTTATATAATCAAGTGCAGACATAACAATTGCGATTTTTTGTAGTACATTTTCGTAAAATTTTTGTTTTTATTTGATTTTTTCAAAAAAAAATCAAATTGTTGTATCCCCTCTGTTCATTATAGAGTTGTGTCTTTTCACTATATTTTATTTATTTTTTCATCACAACTTTACGTTCTAATAAGTGTGTCTATTTAAATAGTCATGTTTTTTTAACTCTCTTTATATTTGTCTCTTCATTAGTAACTATTAAGTCCGATGAAACAATTTTCTATTTTATGTTGAATCTAAATAATTGAATATTAATATCGCATATTCAACGTTATTCTATAATCTAACTAAAATTTTAAAAATGATTATAGCAACAGAGAATTTTAATACAACTTACTATACAATTTGTAGTTGCATCTATTTATCATAAATTTTTGTTAAAAAATAGTTTAATATTTAAAAATAATAATAACAATCTAAATAAATGCGAAACAACATTTGAGACTTTTCGTAATATTTTTTTGTAAAAAAATGTTTTTATTTGTTTTTTAAAACTCAAATAGTTGTATATGTTCATTGTAGAGTTGCGACTTTTCACTATAATTTATTCATATTTTTGCATCACAACTTTTCATTCTAATAGATGTGTTTATTTAAATAGTCATGTCTTTTGAACTTTCTATTTATTTGTCTCTTCATCAATAACTAACAAATCATTATTCGTTGAAACATATTTTCTGTTTTATGTTGAATCTAAATAATTTGGATATTAATATCTAATATTCAACGTTATTCTATAAACTAACTAAAATTTGAGAATTGATTATAGCAATACAAAAATTTAATAAAACTTAATATAAAGTTTACAATTGCGTCTAAAACTATTTTAATATTTAAAATTTATTTTATTTTGTTTTTAAAAGGTGTGGACATATTTTAATTTTAATTTTTCTTTGATACAGTTTCACTCATTATTAAATAAAAAACTTATAACTGTTGGGATCATTAATAAGTTTCAATATGAAATAATAGAACCAATCTCAGCCGTTAGATTAAAGATGACGCAAAAAAGTGGGTTTGCTATTATATATATAAAAACAAAGAGTGTGAAAACAAAGAGGTGTGAAACAAAAATGTGTGAAACAAAATGGTGTCTCTATATAATAGCAAACCCACTTTTTTGTGTCAACTTTTAATCCAACGGATGAGATTGATTCCAGTTTTAATCCAACGGTTTAAAATTATTAATCGTGTCTTTTCGTCGCACCCCCATCTTTCAAAAATCACACCTCTTAGTCTTTGCATCTCTTTGTTGTACCTCCTGATTTCAAAAATCATATCCATTTATTTTTACACCTTTTAAATCACACCTCTTAGTCTTTGCATCTCTTTGTTGTACCTCCTGGTTTCAAAAATCACATCCATTAATTTTTACACCTTTTAATTTCACACATCTATGTGTTACACCTCTTTGTTGTACATCTATGTCTTACACCTCTTTGTTGTACCTATTATTCATGTCTTTTCATTACACCCCCATCTTTCAAAAATCACACCTCTTAATTTTAACACCTTTTTATTTCATACCTCTATGTCTTACACCTCTTTATTGTATCTACATGTTTCTCATCTATTAATTTTGACACCTTTTTATTTCACACCTCTATGTCTTACATCTCTTTGTTTATTATATATTAACTTTTTAGACAACATAAGTTTCAAAAAATTGTTTTCTGAGTACTAAAAGATTGTTTAATTGAAGTGTTTTTTAACTAACAAGCATCAATCTCTAATTCAAGGTAATTTAATATTTTCGCTGACCTGTAGTGTTTCTTCGGTTAGATTATTATTATTGTTAGTCGACACTACTAAGTTCATACATTAATCTTATTTTTGTAAACTTTTAGTCTCTTCAATATTTTTAGCCTTTCCGGTTTTCATGTTTTTGATCCGTTGAATAAATACGCGTGCTATATTTTTTTGCATGGCTAATGTTTCTAATTCTCAATTTGCAGATTTTATTTTTTGACTTTCTGGAAAAACCGAAACCAAGATACGAGAGGCACGATGATATGCACTGATGCTAAGCCAAAACTTTTTAACAAACATGATATAATTATAAATTTATATATGTTCTATTATTTAACCTATTTATTTTTTTAACAAACATGGTATAAATGTTAAAAAAAAAAAAAAAAAAAAAAAAAAAAAAAAAATCTGTAATATGTCCATTAGATATAAATGATCCAGGTTAGTTTCCATTCTTTTGTAAATAAAGCTTTTAAAATTTTAGTTGAATTTTAATTTCTAATACTTTCTTGGTATCAAACATTTTGATAATATATAGAAATATTACAAATGAGCATGGAAATAGTGAGTGTCGAAGAAAAAATCAGACATACTTGTGACAACACAAAATCAAATTCTAGAAAGCATAAGCACGACCAAATGACAAGTCAAGTTAGAAAGAAAAGATCTACTAAAGGTAACTTATTTAGTTTTTGATGACTTATAGGTTTTACCTTTAGTAAACTAAAGGTAACTTATAGGTTTTTGCATTAGAGTGGTTTCCATGCCTTAGAGAAAGATGTGGATCATCACCTCTATATTCTCTACCATCCAGATTTCCCTTGATTTTGGGGTGGCTGGAGGCGTTGAGTAAACCAAATAAAGACACGAAGAACGTAAAGTCTGTGGGATACTACCAAAAGAAGCTTCAAGAGATGGAAGAAAAAGACGTAAGACCTTAAACTCTTGTTTCTGTTTTTAAATACATATAAATTGAATATATATTGTTATAAATTGAATATATATTGTTTTTAACTAAATAATTAACTAAATAATTTCATAGGTGGTGTGGCAGCCTTATAACAATCGTGACCTTAAACTGTCGGAGAAGTATGCATCTCAGTTGCCTATGGTCTTTTCACGCACACCATGTTCGTGCTTTAATGAAGGTGCGTATAATCGTCCAGATGTGTGTTTTAAGCAATTAGGATTAGAGAAGTCGCAAGTCAAAACATTGTGGCCAAAGATTAAGAAAAGGGAGAAATTGAAACTGAGCAAACACAAAAACAAAAATTGGAAATCTGTCAAATCTTACTACAAATTCGTGGCTGAGGAGTAGACTAAGCGATATGAAAATTTTATCTGTGAAATTGCTCGAGATGAGGTGACGAGTGTTCCTGAGGTGAGTTGATTATTTAAGTTGTTTTTTGTTTGTTTGTCTTTGTGTACTTCGTATTATTGTCTTTGTCTCTGTAATAACAAAGTTTTATTCGGGAGGAAGAGTTGCAAGTGGTGGATATTCTACTTGTCATTTTTTTCAAATATGAAAGGCCTTATTTGGTCGAAGAGTATGAAGAGGTGATTTTGAATTCTTGATTTAATTTTTCCTTCTTCAGTTATTTGGTCAAAGTTGATTTTTAAATCAAGAATTCAAAATCACCTCTTCATACTCTTCGACCAAATAAGGCCTCTCAGGTTTAATTTGAAAAGAATAACAAGTAGAATATCCACCACTTGCAACTCTTCCTCCCTAATAAAACTTTGTTATTACGGAGACAATGACAATAATAAGAAGTACATAAAGACAAACAAAAAAATCAACTTAAATAATCAACTCACCTCAGGAACACTCGTCACCTTATCTCGAGCTATTTCACAGATAAAATTTTCATATCGCTTAGTCCACTCCTCAGCCACAAATTTGTAGTAAGATTTGACAGATTTCCAATTTTTGTTTTTGTGTTTGCTCAGTTTCAATTTCCCCCTTTTATTAATCTTTGGCCACAGTGTTTTGACTTGCGACTTCTCTAATCCTAATTTCTTAAAACACACATTTGGACGATTATACGCACCTTCATTAAAGCATGAACATGGTGTGCGTGAAAAAACCATAGGCAACTGAGATGCATACTTCTCTGACAGTTTAATGTCACGATTGTTATAAGGCTGTCACACCACCTATGAAATTAGTTAGTGAAATATTTAGTTAAAAACAATATATATTCAATTTATAACGATATATATTCAATTTATATGTATTTAAAAACAGAAACAAGAGTTTAAGGTCTTACGTTTTTTTCTTCCATCTCTTGAAGCTTCTTTTGGTAGTATCCCATAGACTTTACGTTCTTCGTGTCTTTATTCGGTTTACTCAATGCCTCCATCCACCCCAAAATCAAGGGAAATCCGGATGGTAGAGAATATAGAGGTGATGATCCACATCTTTCTCTAAGGCATGGAAACCGCTCTAATGCAAAAACCTATAAGAAAAAAGATAAAGAACAATAATTGTCATTGTACATCATTGATTTATTATGAATCATATTAACTAGCTTTTGTTTTTTAAAGAACTTACCGTGAGAGCGTACGAGAAACCACATAAGCTTGTGAAATTCCCAACTTTCTTCACTTTTTCTAGAGATTATTTTATATTTGCCAACATAGCTACTCCCCAAGCATAGTGGTTGACATTATTCAATCCAAAAAGTGGTAGGTACATGGGAGAAAAAGAGCTGTTGTTGTTTGGGAGAATGACTTCTCCCAACAAGAAGAGGAGATAAGCCTTGAAATAAGGCTCTAAGTCAATCTCCTCCCCTTGTGGTACCATCTCAAATTCCAGCTTCAATCTTAAGAGATCAATCCAGGACTTCATCACTAATGACTCAGCCCTCTCTTCAGTTATCTAAAAATGATGCATGATTGTATCCTTGAAAGTGAAGCCCTCTCTTCATTTTCAACTTAACTTTTTAAAAATTTATATTTAAATGACTCTTATACCCATACGTCGTACGGGTAGAATACTAGTTACTACATAATAAGCATTGTTTTAAATAAGCAAAACGAAATGAAAAAGTGCTTCAATTTGAAACATAAAGACTACAAACGAACGTTTGATCTTTTCTACCTACAAGATTATATCAAATAATGAACCATGAGCACCTGGAAAAGTGAAAACATGAAACTTTCAGGTTTAATTTAAAACTACTAATATATATATATAATACTAGAAAGTAGCCCACGCGATGCCTGGGTTATGTATGCATTATTAATTTTAAATAAAGAATCAAGCTTCTATTCAATTGTATATGAAATATATATGTAATTGTTAATATATGTCTTGATTTTATATGATGCTTCATAAAAGAGTCATTTTGAGATAGAAAAAATTTAAATTACACAGAATTGTTGAAAATATTTAGACAATATCTTACTATAATAATAGGACCATTGTCTTAGTTACCGAAAAATCAATTTAATTTGATATTTTCGTTAAGTAATTAAGATAAGTTATATTTATTTACATTTTTGTCTTTTTTTGGAAAAAAAACTAATAAGTAGTCTAAAAAAAATTGTTAGACCTTACTATATAACTACTTTGATAGATAATTTAATGTTGTTCTATGTATTAATTTTACTTTCATCATCTAAAATTAATACTTAACAACAAATAAATTTAAAAGAAATATCCTCTCTTCTAAACCATAAACTTCAAATACTAAACATTATCTCTCCATCCCTCTGAATGAACTTGCCTCAATTATTTTTTGTTTTGTGAATGATTTCGTAAATAAAAAATGTGTCTTTTATATATTTTATTGATGTACCATTTTTTTCTATTGCTTGCTTTTTTTATGACTCACCTCTGTATAATTAAATTTTATTTTGCTCGGTTCAAATGTTTGAAGTGCCATTGATATGCCTCCATCTTCATGGATGGTGATTCTCCACAATCCAGCCTGGCCAATATTGTAATATGAAACAAAATCTCTTTCATCCAACAAAATGAAAATGTTGTCACAAATCATAATCCGGCCTTCTTTCCATTTATCACTGAAAATTTTAAAAAGTACATTAGTTTAAAAATTATGTGGGACTGTATTAAATGGTTATATTAGACAATACTCACATGTTCCTGGTTAATCCATATTTTAGGATTTTCAAACCTATTAAGAAAACATATTAGAAACTGACTTTAGTTGCATTATTTTTTTCGATTAACAAATTTCAAGCAAAAATATTCAGTTTCTTTTTTGAAGTTTACAATTTGTCACTAATTACTTATTAAAAATATATAGAAAACCTTTTTTTTTTTTGTGCAACATTTTTTTTCTCTAGAAAATTGATTAATAAGGAATGGATGGAGTAGATTTTAGTGAGGAAAACATACTGTTTAATGGGGAAAAAAATATTTTACAAAATATACCTTGTCAATGTATCTATGTAACTATTCTACCAAAAATAAAATGTGTTTACGTAACTATAAAAGTTGGAAAAGACTTGGCCATGTTTTCACTCTTCTTCTCATATGTAAAACACATAACACATGACATATATCTTGATTATGGAGAAAAAGAGTAATTATATTTTAATCATCGAGGATTAGAGAAGAGTACCATTATATCAAGAAACTTGACAATCTGTTTTCCTCTTGCAGTGATGATGATACGTTAGAACATGTCTAGAATTTAAGAGTAAATTTGAGTCCAAGTATTTAAGTAAATGTCTACCTATGACTATATATACATACAATACTATTTGAATGTTAGATAGATGTTACTCTTAGGTTCAAAATATTTTATTGACAGTTACAAATTTGGGAAATATGGAATTTGGTGTCATAAGTTTTGTAACATAAATATTTGCAACGGAAATCTTTTCATTAGATTAAATACAGTTCAATGCATGGTTATTAAAATTATAAAAACGCATCTCTCTTTAATGCATGGAGAAAGAAATTTGTAACCCGCTACATAATATTAAATATAAAATTTTAATATATTTTCCATGACTTCTAGTATAATATAAACATTACTCTTTCTTGCAGGTTTGAGAATTTCGTCGAGGTCTACGTCCACGATTAGTAAGACGTAAACGAAGAGGAAAAATCGTCCGGAATGCTTTCCTCCTACGTTTTTCCTACAACATGTATATCAAATAATGAAACAAGAGCACTTGGAAACATGGGACTTTTATTTATTTATTTATTTATCTCAGTCCCTACAACTGAATCTAGAAGCCACACTTTCTTTTTTTCAATGTTTTAGGGCCTTTTTAGCAACAAAACAGAGTCAGTAAACCAATTTCATGCTTTCTATTTTCACATTTGGGGACCCCAACTGTTTTGTGAGAAATCGCATCTATCTGTTGAAAATATTTAGTTTTCATTAAGAAAAACTTGCCTGTCGGAGCCAATGCCCTCGATCGTACTCGGCTGATTTAGTTTCCTTCTTCACCTTACGTCTCATCTCATAAACCTACAACATGTATATGAATGAAACATGAGCATTTGGAAACATGGGACTTTTTTTTTTCTTTTTTTTCTCTGTCTCTACGACAGAATCAAGAAGCACACTTTCTTCTTTCAATTAATGTTTTAGGGACATTTAGCAACAAATCTTTAGGTTAACATTAAGAAAAACTTGCCTCTCGCCAAGCCTCTGGATCGTACTCGGCCGAATGAACCTTCTCCCTAGATTGAAAATACCCAATAATATGACCCTCCTGCTTGACAACGAGAGTGGAAACAGTTAAACAGGTTAATGCTCAATGACATAATATTAATTATGATACAAGGAGACAGAGAGAGGGATAACTTACTTGTTGTGTATGTTCTTCAGTTGAGAGATGCGTCCTGAAATCATCTAGGCTTTCGTAATAACAGAAGCATATTTCGCAATTAAATGTTGAGGTAGATTCACCCCTATCACTTTCACTTTTACTGAACTTCTGAATAACGTGTCTAAATGCCTCTGAACAAGTGGAGAAAACGTGTACTCTTGCCCCTGAAACTGTGGAAAAACTTCCACTTTTACTGCCATTCTGAAGAAGGTGTTTTCTTGCCTCTGAAAGAGTGGAAAAACTTTCACTTTTACTGCACTTGTGAGGAACGTGTCCACCTGTTTCTGAAAGAGTGGAAAAACTTTCACTTGTACTGCACTTGTCAAGAACGTGTTTTCTTGTCTCTGAAACTGTGGAAAAACTTTCACTTGTACTGCACTTGTGAAGAACGTGTTTTCTTGTCTCTGAAACTGTGGAAAAGAAACATCGTAATTAGTTTAATGGTTACGTCAAACAGTACTGGATGATCGATGAGAGGACAGACAGACAAACAAACACCTGCAAGTAACCTTTCCCAGAGCCACTCGGCAGAAGTGAGCAGGGCAGACATTTTGCGAGGCCTAGATAAATAAGCCAGAAAAAGCTTGTGTTTTTGCACTTGTAGTAGCTTGACAAGAGAAACTGGATAGACCGGTTCCAACCTATTCGCTATGACCATAATAGTAGCCGGAGGAGGATTAGAATCTACCCAAATCTCAATATCTGAATAAATTAGAGTTTCTTTGTAAGCTGTTTCAACAAAGGAAAGCATTGATCAGTAGGCATAGACGATGAATATTTTTAAACCGCCCTAAATTCCAAAGATGGATAACCAAATGGACTAACCGTAACCGGTATGCACAACATTGACTCCAGTGGAAGAGAGCCCACGCAGGAGGTGATCAGGGATACGGTTTAGGTCGCCAAAGGCAGTGATGGAGACAGGACCAGAGTAGCCAAGATTCTTGAATGCCGCTTCTAAACTCGGCCGGACCCGACGAGCATCATATCCCTTGGGGATCGGACATTCAAACAAGTCCCACCACACCGCTATCTGAGCTGTCGCGTATTCAGGCGTCGCCGGGTAGTCCTTTGCCCACTCCTCTGTTACACAGTCAACTACTGTCTCCGTAGGGTCTATAGCCTCCTGCTTGACAGAGAGTGGAAACAGAGGTAGTTGCTCAAAATATGTAGTAAACAATGAAACAATTCATATACAAGTATATATAGAGAGAGAGAGAGATAGATAGAGGATACGTACTTCTCGCTTATGCTTATAACTCGAGAGATGCTTCCTGAAATTTTCAGGGCTTTGGGAATCGAAGTTGCAAAATTTGCAGTAAAGCGTGGCAGATGATAACTCGCCCGTGTCACTGCACTTCTCCTGAACAAGTGGTGCGCTTCTGGTCTCATCATCCGCGTAGCCTAGTAATCTTTCCCAAACCCACTCTCTACAAGTTTTCAGGATTGTCATATATTGATACTTGATTGAATAAACCAGAAAAAGGTTGTATAGCGTCTGTTGTTGTAGCCGGGCCAGATCCCAAGCGAAGACAGTGTGCACCTGATTGGATATGATCATCATTGAAGCCGGAGCAGGATTTTGACCTCGCCATTCCACCATATCCGCATACATGAGTGAGTTTGTGCTTTCTGTTCCAGCCAGTACCAAGGAAAAAAGGATTAAGTCAGCTATTAACCAAAACAGAGCAAAAAACACAAAAAGTGAGGTTAAATGTGTAGTTTTGTATGTATATATATACTACCGAACCCGTTCACGTAACAGTGCTACTTCCAGTAGGGTAAGTATAGTGGAAATTTAAACTCTAAACTCCAGAGATCAATAAAATTTGGACTAACCTGGTCTGGTATGTGCAATAGCGACTCCAGTGGAAGAGAGCACTTGCAAGAGGTGATCAGGGGTTTGTGTTTGGTCGCCATAGGCAGTGATGGAGACAGGACCAGAGTAGCCAACACTCTTGAATGCCGCTTCTAAACTCGGACGGAAGAGACGAGCATCATAACCCTCGGGGATCGGACAGTCCTTCATGTCCCACCATACCGCTATTTTAGCAGCCTTCGCCGGTTCCTCCCACAACCTTGAGACGAGACTACTCATCCCTCTAAACCTAAAAATCAAATAACAGACACAAGTCCTTCTTACCAAAGAAAATAACAGACACAAGTCCTCGATCCGTAGTAGGGTTTCTTTCTTTTTATAAACAATGTGTCAATATACACCAAACTAAATGGGCCTAAAGTGATTTTCCTTATAAGTATAATTAATTCTTTGCAGTATTTTAGTTAGCTGAATTATAATAGGGAGAATAAAATGAATAAAAGGAAAAATGTGGATCGAAATTGCATCAGAACATATGGCATGTGTTGGTAGATATAGAAAGGTGGAAGCTACCAGGAGTTGGAAAGTAAACTAGAATCTTAGATGGAAAATAGACAAAACATAGTCAAAGCTAAAATATGAGAGGAAACACACATACCAACCTTCGACCAGTTAAATCAGCAGCAGGATAACAAACGAAAAGCTCACAACCGATACAGTTCATTCTAAACTGTCTCTCCATTTTCCCTTCACCGCTGGTAACAAACCAAAACATAAAGGAAATAAACTACTACATCCAAAATCTGAAGCTTAAGACTGGCTCAACTAGCCCCACATAAAAACTTACCGTTTCAATAAAACTTTTCCTCCCTCGCTGACGTTTAACCTAGCAAGGTGCTTCTTCTTGTCAAGTACATTCGATCTGTCGGTCTTCCTCTTGGGCATCTTCTGCAACTGGGTATACAAACACTATACAAGGTCACCATACATATATTTCAATCACCACAACTTTGCATGTTACACACTCTTAATCCGGACTAGACATGTTTCATCAGTTTACGTCTTTGCTTTTAAGTTTCTCACGGAGTAACTAATAAGTAAGATTCACGAAATAAGTAGATGTACAGAATTACAAGAAACATGCAATGAGCTGCAAAAAGAAGACCATAGAGAGAAAGAGACAAGTCTTTAACACATGCCAACTATCAATATTACCATAGTTGCTACCTGAAACAAAAACCAAGAATCTGAATGGAAACCATGTAAAACATATCATTGTTGTTTGAGTCTTTGAACCTAAACGCACTTTGTTATTAACCGCTTTTAAACAGTAAACTACCATGGCTAATCAAAAGATTGAAACTTTCAATCATAATTAGAACTCAACGTATCAAGAAATCCAAAAAAAAACAATCAAGCAAATCATTCGACACAACGCCAATACGATGTGAGCAATGTAGGGTTCCACTCTAGTTTCAAGCAACTAAACCCTAACTAGAATAATTAGGAAGCATGTGGAAATAGTAGAAACGAACCGGTGATGAGGACATGAGAACCACAGTGTTTGCAATAATAAACGAGGAGATCAGAGTCGGGTCCGTCGGCGTCGGGCGCCGCGTCCTAGCTCGAATACACGTATGTGTCGTTCTCTTCGGCATCTCTCTTCTTTACATAACCACGGCGGCGACCCTATAATAGATCGACGGTGGAACACCGAACCGGCTGGCCAACGCTGACTTAAGGGTGAAAACGTCACTTCGCACTTTTAACTTTTGGTTCAATGTATTAGATTATCCGGTTGAATCTAAACCGGATTTAATCAAGAATTAGTGTTTTGGATTTGAAACAAACCGAGCAGAACCAATAAAACCTCAAATTATCATCAAAATTGAACAAAAGCCGGTTTATAAATGTGCTGTAAGCCAAACCGAATGTAAAAACCAAACCAAAAAGACTTGTCAAAGACTCAAAGCTTTTCTTCTACCTTGGCATTTAGACCACTCGGTTATCCGGTTTAATCGATACGGTTTTTCGGTTTTTTAATTTCTCGATTTTCTAAAAATCAAGTCAAATTGAACTGAATAATATTAATATCAAATTAAGCAAAGAGTGTTGAGTAATATGAACAAAACAAAAGAATCAAAATGTATTATCTTTTTTACGTAGGCATAATTCAATTAAGAATCAAAATGTATATGCTCCAAATTTTGAATTAAATTTATAAAATTTTATATTACAAACTTTAAAAAATTATGTGAGGTGTAGAATGTGATGTTTGATAAAAACTTTTTTTGATATTTATAGAGAAATTTGTTTTGCTTTTATGTTTTGTTTATGCAATAATATTTATGTTTTGATTGTATTTTCATATTTATTGTAAACCATAAATTATATGGCAATTAATACATTTAAGTGTATCGCAGAAGTTACAGTTTAAAGAAGTAATATATAATAAATTATTAGTATGATTATTATTAAATCTTGAAGTTATTTAAGAATTAATACAAAAAATGGTACCGACTGAATATAATCATGGATCTTCAAAATTCATCTTATGGCTATTATATTTTTTGTCTTGAAATTTTGTTTTCATGGTCAAGGCACTTTGTTACCATATGCAATTAGAACCTATTTCATCAAACTCCTAAAGATGATATATGCTATCTACCTACCTTCAAAAACTGCTGCAAAAATACTAGTATAGATAAACAAAACAACCACTATCCAAATTGATCTCATTAAGTTTCAAAATTACGATAGTGGCGAATAACCCAATAAGAAAAGGAACACGAAACAGTAAATTTAATTCGAGAGATAGGAGAGACAGAGATTAGTGATAAACTATCTCTGATTACAATCAATTCCGGTTTACCACGATTACATCTTCCTAGTCTCTGCCATCTTCACATAGATGTCTCTATCAGTTTTATTCGGCACCATTACTCGTTCTACTAAAATCAATTAGACCAACTCCAATAGTTAATGTTGGTGCAAAACTAAAACTAACTCCAATAGTGATTCAAATGTTGCTCCAAATATAGAGAATGAGTAATGTTACTTCAAATTTGGAGCAACACTTTCTTATTTACAAAATGCTCTCTCAATTTTGATTTGTTATCATTTTACAGCTAAATAAATTATATAATTAATAATTATACTTAGATAAATTTATACTAAAATCATAGTTACTAAATATTATAAATGATGTTTAAATAAAAAAATGTATAAAAATATCTTCTAAATATAACAATTCAAAAACATTACAATAGTGGCGAACACTTTCACAATATCATAATGAAATTATAACGAGAAAGATGATAATAAAGAATTAATTGATTTTGTATTTTTAACTGCTATTTTATTTTAAATCGGCTAACACATAATGAATTTTGTAGTTAATGAGAAGGTGAATTGTTGAAGGAGAATCCTAATCATATTTTTCTTAACTTGATCCAAGACATATAAGTAAATAAAATTTTATAATTAAGTACCAAACGGAATACATTAAGTGAATATCCGAATTATACAAATTTATTTAATTAAAAATGGCATTTGTTGGCGCTTTGTATGTAAAAATAAAAAATAAAAAAAATAGATTAGAGAAATATGATTAGGAACAATTTTATATATGGCATGTGTTGTATTCCGTTTGATTGTTGGCGCTTTGTATGTAAATTTTACAAATTTATTTAATTAACTCTAATTATATTTTAGTTACTAATTATACATATGGCATGTGTTGCCGCTTTGTATGTAATCAAATATTTCGTTATATACAAGAGAACGGTCTTATACCAGACTTGACAGGTCAATTGGAGCCTTTCCATCCAACCAAGCTGCCTCTAGATATGTCCTCAACGACATGCCAACAAAGACCTAGGTATAATAAAAACAAATGAATTTGGTTCTTTTAGCTTCTTTACTAAAAATTGATGCTGCATAATTTGAGGAAACTTGACGACATGACATCACCCTTTATTGATTGATTTTTGCTTTTAGTTTTCACCTTCCGCCAAATTATATAAGTCCGTAGACAGCCAATAATTTGCCATTAGAAATCATTAATGGGCCTAACAAATTAGGCACATACAGGTTGAAGAAGCTGCATTAAAACATTAATTTGGATTTAATCAAGAATTAGTATTTGGATATGAAATCAAACCGAGCAGAACCAATAATACCCCACATTACCATCCAAAATTGAACAAAATCCGGTTTATAAATGTGTTGTAAGCCAAACCGAATGTAAAACTAAACCAAAAAGACTTGTCTACCTTGGGGATTTGGATTCTGCTTTGATAGCTTCTACAGAACAAAATTATCTTACATGTTACATACATATAATATAATGAATGCCCTCTGTTCAGTTTAAGAAACTTGGAGATGATGATTCTTTTGGTCGGATAATGTAATGTAAATGACATTAAGATGCAGGTGTGCCTAACTCTGACAAAATGTTGTTCATATCCTCAAAATGTGGCCAACTCGTCTTGCTTCTTTCCTCAGCCTTGCACTCCTGCCAAAAAAAAAAGTGTGTAGATCAATCTTATAGTTGCCAATTTTAGAGCTTTTTATCTTTTAAACATGAATCTCAAATCAAAAGATTCATATGTTCAAGAGATGAACCTCGTATTTTTGAATAAGTGACGCCCAGAGAGACTTGCATTGTCCCGGGCTTCGGCTGAATCCTTCAGCTGATAGATTTGAAGAGATCTCTTCCCACAATGCCATTCTACCTTTCACCACTTGAAATCTACTGTGCAGCTCTCCACGCATTCTGATTACCTTCTTTATCTCCTCCGGTTTCCATTTATTCTTCCTCATACGTTTTGATGGTGACTTAGTTTCAGAATCTGAAGTATCAGATAGATCATTGTCGTCTCTGCTGCTTTCTTTATCCTCTGTTTTAGGCTCCGTATCAGTTACCTTGTTCACATTGTCGGTTTCACCCGGTGAAGGTGATGATGATGGATTGACGAATGATTTCCAAAAATCGTCAGACTCTTCTGAGGAACTCCCAACGGGCATGTCACCTTCTGTGTACGTTGATGCCGCAGTTTCTTCTTCAGCCAGTAGTCTTGCACTATCAATAATATCATCTGCATGAGTGAAGCATGTTAGATTACATAACTAAAACCCGAATATACACCTACAAATGTGTAAGTGAGACGTTACCTTCCAAAGTGCGATCTACTTCTTTTGGGGCATCTTCTTGTGAAGGTGTTTTCTTTGGTCGACTTCTTTTGTTGTTCCCGTCAACAACTTTCCTTAAAGCTGCAACTCCAGAACCAACACTTGGATCACCAGACAGTCTTGCGCTGACCTCATCAGCTCGGACTGCCATTGGATTTTCAGTGGCTATAGCAATGACTTCAGGTCTCTTTCCGCTGTACTTCCTCACAATCTTCCTCAAGACTTCGGAGACCGTTCTTTCCATGTGAGACAAGGGACAATTCACAGGACAACTTGACAGAGCAGCATGAGCAGCTTTGTGAAGTGCATCTAAAAGTCTTCCTTTGTCAAGCCACATGCACCGCGTTGTGATTCTTATTTTTCCTTTCAAGGTGTTTTCTGAGACTCCCGGACGCATGATTTCCATGCTGGATTATAGAAAATCATACAAAGAAAAGAGTAATTATCTATATAGGTAATGCATTGGCAGAGAGATTTAACAATTTAAGATTTACCTCAGAACTATAATGCCATCAGAAGAAATTCTGAGTCGTTCATCAATGCATAGTTCGCTTGATGTGCCAAATGCTTTATCGCCATCACTGTACATCAACTGCAGCAAGGCTAGGATTATTCAATATCTTCTCAAGTCATTTACCATCAAAATAGAACACAACCGTGACAATAAAACCAACCTGCAAATTCTCCCTCCCAAGAGAGCTAAATCCATTGGACAAAACCCTTCTATTTCTCAAGTGAGAAACTCCAAGCATTTCTCCATTTTTAATAACCTGAATTTGGAGGAAGTTAAGAAAAAAAAGTGGAACATTCCGCAAAATTTGACCTAGGTTCAATACCATGAGTATATAAATCTTTGGTGAGAGACTTACGGTAGTGTGTCTAATCCCAGTGGACTTCCCAAGCAACTCATGCTCCTTAAGAAACAAAAGTTCTCCATGTATAGGTAGAAAATGTTGCGGTTTAACTATTTTAAGAACCTCTTCCTTCAAAACAGGGAAAATTTAAATCATTAGAAATCACAAATTTGCTAAAAGCCTAACTTTGTTGAAGTGAAAAGAGAAAGAAAGTCAAAGGTGGCAACAAAGCTTGCATGTATCAAGAAACCTTAGAAGAAAAGCAGCCGCTTACCAATTCTCCACGGTAGGCATGACCAGATGTGTGCAGCATTTCATTCTTACCCATGATAATATTTGGCCCAATATCTGCTATCCGATTCATCATTTTCATTACTCGTGATTCATTCCCTGGGATTACCTTGAGTAAAACATTAAACCGAGAATAGATATCAGCGATCCCAGCCTCCATTTTATTACATGCTCTGAAGCATATACATGTAAATTTTAATATAATATCTCTGTAGTACCTTTGCTGAGTAAAGGATTATGTCTTCCTTGGTAAGTTTGAATGCGTGACTACTCCCATATGATGCAAGATTCAGGGCAGCGCGTGGTTCTGCCTGATCAGAGTCATTGTCAAATAAGGGTAACAAGTAAATTAGCGAGGAAGTCGAATTAAAACAGCCACTCCACAAGTTGACAGGATTAACTTACTTGTGATCCAGTCGTGACAATCAGCAAGTCCTTAGGAGCATATGCTTCAATGTCTTCGACTTTCACCTGCGTAAACATTAGAAAAGGATAATCAATAAACTGATATTAGAAAGCAGAACTTGTTATAATCATCAACCAAGATATGGCATGTGTTGGCGCTTTGTACTTAAAAAAAAAACTTTATGCATCAATAATGGCTAGTGCGTGTAAGCTTCTTATACCAGACTTGACGGGTCAATTGGAGCCTTTCCATCCCTCCAAGCTGCCTCTAGATATGTCCTCAACGACATGCCAACAAAGACCTAGGTAAAAGAAAAACATACAAAACTTTGTTCTTTTAACTTCCTAAATGAAAACTGATGCCATAGTTTGAGGAAATTTTGGTGACAGGACATAGAATCTCGATGGAAAATTGGCAAGACATAGTCAAAGCTAAAATATGAGAGGAAAGACACATACCAACTTTCGACCAGTTAAATCAGCAGCAGCTTTTATACTTCCCAAACGGTGTATATTAGAGGCAAACTGAGTTGTGATTACTCTTCCCTTGGCCGCCATCACATTCCTTACCAGAGCATCTGCTACCACCTTTTCACTAATTGTCCTTCCGGGTGACAACACATTTGTTGAATCACTCATCATCTGTGTAAGAGATGGGAAATTGTTTTATAGTTATCACCTATAATAGTCATTATGACCATTTCAACCGTAAAATTTATATGCTTTCAACAGACAACAACAGATAACAAGAGTATGACTCTGCACAGAATCCTTACCAACGTGACTCCTTCTTTTGAGAGTTCCTCTAAAGCTTCACGATCAAAGACTTTTCCATCCAATGGTGCCTCATCAATCTGTTATTAATCAAATTAATCTCATGTAGCTTGATGACTATACAAAGGGACAGGAAATAATTTATGTGGGGGTACTCTACCTTCCAATCTCCAGTGTGAAGAATATTACCATCAGCGCAGCGGAGGAATAAACCACTACAATCAGGAATAGAATGTGTAACTGTAATAGGCTCTATCTCAAATGGTCCAGCCATAAATCTCCTCCGAGTGCTAAATGTCTTAAGTCTAGATTGAACGAAGATTCCGTGCTCCTTCAAGCGCTTCTTTATAAGCTATTGCACAGACAAACAAATAGTATTGTGAGTGAAAATGGAAGAGAGGATTAAGCATGATATGACATAGGCAACTAAAATGACAGGTCTAACTGATACATTTTGAACTGAAGCTATACATCTAAGCTTAGCAGCTGTCAAGATAAAGAAGACTTATTGAAACAGAAAAATAAATGTCAAGAACCAAGGTGTAAATCACCTCCATGGTGAAGGATGATGCGAATATCGGTGTATTAGGGTCCAATGCTGGGATAACCTGCTCATGAAAAGAGTATTGGTTAAGGAAAAGGGCAGAACAAAAATGGATGGAGGAAAATAACTGCATTATACTCATATGAGGCTCAACTGTTAATTAAAAAACAAAACCAACTTATTATGGCTTTTTTCAAGGAATGGAAGAAGACTTTACCCAAGGCAACGCACCAATGTGATCTTCATGACCATGCGTTATAACAACAGCTTCAATTTTGTGTTTCCACCGTCTGATAAACCCTGTGTCTGGCATTATTTTCTGGACACCAGGCTCATCGTAGCTGTAACATCATACAGCAACGTTTTCAATAGAAGGATGTCGCCAATATAAACAAAGATGCATATGTCTCAAGGACTTACTCAGGGAACATAATACCAGCATCGATTAAAATGTAACGATCATAGTTTCCAACAAGCATACAATTCATTCCAATTTCACCAAGGCCACCAATGGGAAGAACACGGAGAGGCGGTCCATCTGTTCCTTCATAAAACTGTTCCATTTTACGTTTGACAGAGTCCTCCATGCTTTTACCAACTCCTTCTGGTCGACCTGATCTTCTACGCTGTGTCTTAGAGGACGAAGATGTACCTGATACACAATACACAAAACAACCACTTGATTAATCAGTCTTCTATGGTCCATTACATAACACACCAAATTCAGAGACTATACTCGCACAATCAGAGTGATAAGATAATCTCCAAAGAAACTATATATAAATCGCCACTATCAACCCTAAAATCCCATAAAGTTTCAATCTTTTTATTCTTGTACCAATTCAATATACTTGAAAGCCATTAGAGTAGTAGTGGAAAACTTAACTGTATAAAAAAAACCCAGGAACTCAATAGGAAAACGAAGAGGAGAAATGAAACAACATACCAGAAGCAGGAGCAGAAGTGACGGAACACTTAATTCGAGAGTTTGGCCGGAAGTTGAAAGTGTGAGGACAAAGGGAGAGGGCACTAAAAGCAGCCATTTTCGCTGGTCTGCGAACATCGGAATAGTTCAAGGACGACGAGAAACCTTGCAAAGATGCAGGTTTCATCGAATCGAAGCGGGAATTGGAGACAGAGAGATGAGTGAGAGAAGAAGAAAACTATTATCTGTGACGACATAAACCTTTCTCTCTTATCTCGGATGGGAGAGACGATAAACCTTCAATTAAAATTGAAAACCGGTTCTTCGTTAACCGGTTGATTTTGAACCGGTCGGACCATTGATTTCAATTGGAATGAACAAACTTTGTTTTTTTTTTTTCATCAGATTACATAATTTGCCTCAGTTTATGGCATTTACCAGTTACCACCACGACATATACCTCTCTAACTATTTTATTCTCCATACGTTACTGTTAGCAGTTAAAAAAAATTAGATTAGTGTTATTTTACATGAGTTTTTAATTATTTCCCTGCTAATATATTGTGTATTGCCCCCATTATTTTGTTTTTTTCTTAAATACATGTTTTGTGTGTTGTACTTGTATATAATATTAAAATAACATACAAATACAAAAATAAAAACTTTTTGTTTATATTTATTTTGTTAACAAGTCCATATTCATTAATAAAACAAAATTTTATCATTTATGTTATAATATTAATAAAAAAATTAAAAAATTAATTTGTTTTACGTTCGAATTTTATCATTTATCTAAAACCTTTGTCTCCGGAGATGAAGACGCATATCGGCAGCTTGATTGTCCATTGTCACTCTTCCTCTTGGTCCTCCTGGAATGAAATCAAACAGATTTATTTTATGATTTTACTAAATAAAAGACTTTATGGAAGTTCATTGCATAATTATGTATTTAAGATCAGAGAAAAAAATGAATAAGTTATTAAAAAAATATTGTTAATATGAATGAGAAATTAAGACGTACGGTAATAAGTACAACCAAATTTCTAATTCATAAAAATACTAGCATTTGATTCGCGCTACGCGCGGAAGTTTGATGAGGTTGTTTTTATTTTGGTTGTTTTGTTAGTTTGTTATTTTGTATTTTTTTACCTCTTTTCATGTAGTTATGTTGTTCGTATATTGTTCTTTGTTCTTTGTTGTTTTTTTGGATATTTTTTATTCAAGTTTGTATTATGTTGTGTATTTTAGAAATTTAAAATATATTTAAATCATGATAATCTTTTTTTTTGTATTCATAAAATATAGAATTAGAAGTTAAGTTTTGTATAGTTATTGTTTATTTTCTTGTTTTAGGCGTTGGTTCTGGTTTATTAATATTATACTATTATGATTCATTCTAATTAGATTAGGTTTTAGTTTTATACTTTTATTTACTTTGATTTGTGTTTTTTTTTTCTTTTCTGTTATACGAAAAGGTTATACCAAATTTGTGGTCGGCTCGGCTACGTCCGGTATAATTCTAACATTTTCTATTTCTAGAATTAATTATTTTGACAAAAATAACCTAAAGTATGTGGTACCATGTATTTGTGTATAATTTTTTCCTTTTGCAACTAATATTTTAGAATTTGTAAATATTAATTTTCCCTGGGGTTGGTCTAAATGGGTTGGTCTAAATACTTTTGAAAATTATATACCTCTGTAAGTTATTTGTAGTATGTTTAAGTTTAACTTGTAATGAATTGTAATACCAGTTATAAATTAATTTTATTTTTATAAAGTATATTAGTTTCATTTTCCCACTTCTGTAGTTCTCTCTATTTCATTTATTTATTTTTTACACCATATCAAGTTTTTTTTGTATAAAATTTTACGTTACTATATATTGTTACAAAATTTTTGCTAGCCAATATCTTTGAATTATAATTGTTACACTTGTTAGGTCATGATTATAATATGCATAATAAAATGTTTAAATCTCTCTGAACTTTTAGACAATATCTTTGAATTACATATCTTTCAGCCTAAACTCACTTACTATCTTCTTACATCTCTATGAACTTTCTTTTGTATTGTCAATCTCTTCGAAATGTGTTACCAACACTCCTTATCATCTCTTGGCGATTGGGATCGACTCTTTTCATTATCCATTATCTACTGTTGATCACCATACATTACCTATCATATAGAATTTGTTTTACAAAATTGATAATAAATATATGTATGCAACAAAGGTTAGAATGAGTTATTTATCAAAAAAGTGAGCATATGTCGCTATTGATTGCATTGAGGGAATGCATATCAATACTCACTTTTATATATTTTTGTGTGTAAAATTTGTAGCTTTGATCATTATAGCTACACCATATCGAATTTCCTTTTTGACCACAACTCGCATCTGTCGTCGTGAAATCTTTAGCATGAATACACTTCTAGCTTTGATATAGTTTACTCAAAATCTATTGTTATTTACTTATCTCTTTTTTTTTACATCAATCTCCGTTTCCTATTTTATTGGCCCAACTTTATTTTTTCCAGCCGTAAAGGACAGTTAAAAGACATTGGTAAAGAGAGAGAGGGAAGATAGAGGCTGACCTTATTGATGCTTAATTCCTTTTATTTTGTTTTATTCTGATGAGTGATGATTTCTCACTCACCACCATCTGTTTGTCCTCTCGATTCTGCAGTGCACAATCTTATTTTGTGTGTATATATTCTCAGAAGTCAGACCCATCTGGTAAAAAAAATCACATGTTTGCTCGCTGCCTAGGTTTTTCCCCATCTCTTGATCACATATAAATAATGCACTACAACATTGATGCATATGAATGAAAACTAATATTAAACAACATCTAAATATGACTATATTTTTGAATGGGTTTGCCAGAGCATTTCTGCATGGAACGACACAACAAATACAATAATTGATCCAAATTGAGATTTGCAATTTCTAAATTCTCCATAAATCTCATAAGAAGAAAAGCTTAAAAATCAGTTCCACATGCATCAACGAATCATCCAGTCCACAAAATATTAAATTACACAAAAGTAAAGGAAGATACAGAATTAGCGTAAGTACCTATAGCGAGGATCGAAGGGAGAGGCGATGAAGCAACAGAGCTTAATATGACGGTTAGAACGACCGGCGGCTCCGACTCCGAGCGGCGGAAGAAGACCTTTGCTGAAACTGTAATGACTCATTGTCCCTTCTCTAGATAAATGTTTGGCCGCCACATCATTATCCCTTCATTGTAATGACTGTAATGACTGTAAACTGTAATGACTGTAATGACTGTAAACTATAATGACTCAATGACTGTAAACTGTAAACTGTAATGACTTCATTGTAATGACTGTAAACTGTAAAATGTAAACTGTAATGACTCAATGACTCATTGTCCCTTCTCTAGATAAATGTTTCAGTGCCTAAATGCTTTTAAAAAAAAAATAACTCTAAAATCAATTGGAATGAACAAACTTTTTGTTTTTTATTTTTCATCACAGCTGATTACATAACTTGCCTCAGTTTGGCATTTACCAGCTACGGTTAAAAAATATTGGATGATTAGTGTGAGGTTTTTTATTATGCCCCTGTATCGTGTATTGCCCCCATTACTTTGTTTTATATTTCTTGTGTTAACAAGCCCGTATTCGATTAATTAAACAAAATTATATCATTTACATTAAGATATTATAGAAAATTTCTTACATAAAATTAAGTCAATATTATTGCCTCAACTAAAATTAATTTTTGGATCTGCCACTGACCAGCACTCTCCGTTTGTTGTTGTGGGAGTTGTTTGAATTTAATCTTATCCAACGATGATCTAAGTCTCTGAAAAAACAAAACTTTGTGTAAACTAAGTAGATAAAACAAAACTTAATATTAAATGAACCAACATTTTTCTAACCATGCATATTAGTTGACGGAAACTATCATCATATTGGGAACTGCAATATGAATTGAGTCATCGGTGATGCCAATGAAAACTGCCTCTTGCATGTGTATTAGCACTTCCACGATCAATTCAACTAACGCACACAAAAAGTTTATTATCATCCACAATTATTTTATAAATTTTAAAAAGTTATTTGAAATAAAATTACCATTGCAAATTTGCAATTGCTACTAAAGTCTTTTTATCCTCCTGAGCTTTGTTACGGATTCTTTCAGGTGGGTTCAAAAAGATTTAGAAAGTTTCTCCACTTCCATTCGCAATTAACACGGTAGTAATTTAAATAATGTTTAATTAACTAATTTAAAATTAATTAAATAAAATTGATTTAACCTTTATTTGTTTATATCACTTATTGTTAAAATCATTTTTTAATATGATACAAAATTTACATAAATAAAAACTGATGTTGATTTACACTAGTGAGAATTAAAAGTCTCTTCTGTAAATTACTTTATATCATTTAATTTATTGTTACTTATTTATTTATTGTCAATAAAAAGCCAATGAAAGAACTAATGAATTAAAATAATTATTTGTTTTTTATTTGTCAATCATAATTTTTTTGTTTGTAGTTAAAGAGAGATTTTTATAAATAATTAAACCTTGTCAAACGATTCCAACAACATCTGGTGGGACTACGACAATAAGGAGATTCCAACTGATTTGGAACACCATGAAGTGCATCAGAGGATGGTGAATGCACTTAAACTAAATGGTACATTACTATCATTCCAACTAAATGAACATCAATTCAGTAATTGATGTAAATATTTATTTCAATCAATACAAATTATTTGTATCAACAAAATATAAATTATTTATTTAAGTGATGCAAATTATTTTAACATCATGTAAGAATGATACAAACAAATAAAATAAATGATGTAAAACCATCATTTTTTGTAGTGTGTGCAGCTTTGGTTCCATCACAAACATGGAAAAATATTACATGTCCATTATCTACCATAATCTTCGAGTGAATATGAGGCTTGATGGAAGTCCATTGCTTAATTATGTGTTTAGGATCAGAGAAAAATAAATAATTATTGACTAAAAAATATTATTAATATGAATGAGAAATTAGGACACACGTTTACAAGTAAACCAAATTTCTAATTCATAAATACAAGATTTCAGATATTATAAAAGACAATTATCATAAATGATACAAATAATTTTTGTTTCCATAAGAGCTTATAACAAAATCCGAAACCCATGCATGATACATCTGTATTACTAGAACTATAGTGATCTTTTTTTTTTTTGGTTGCGTTTTCGGTAATAATCAATTACTAAACATATAATTATCCAAGTGACTCTTTGAGGGTCAAACTATTTGTAATAAATAGTTGTGAACGCAAAGATTGTCAAATGTAACATTATTATTATTATACGTACGTAAGAGTTGTTTGACTTGGGATATTAAAATACGAGTCTATCTTAAGATTTTTTTCAGAATATATATCAATCTAATTTTGGTGTTTGTTTATATATATTGATTATTCACTCATTCTGAAATTTGGAAGACAGCAAAGCTATCACATCTACGGATCTACCTCATTCATACGCAGAAGCTATATACATACATATTTATATATACTATATGCACCATCACTTTCGACATTCATATACATATTTTTGTTAAATAACTAACGTTGATTTTATTCTTCTTTGGTCCTCAAAGTATACAATAGTATAAAAATAAATGTACATAAAGTTATGCTATCAGAACTCAATGATTAGGAAATTGATTATAAAAAGAGAGATATATATATATATATATATATATAGCGTCCCTGTTCGATTGTTATATTAATACAATCAACAGTGCATCGTAAGAAATACATTCAAACCAAATAGCTACCTTTTATATTATAAATCAAAAAACTTATCACACAGACACACACCACAATAATATAGCCGAACTTATTCTCACTTAAAATGGCTTGTCAATGTAAGTATTTTGAGTTCTAGTAGTAGTTTATAAAATCAAATGTGAATTGAAGAGTCAATAAGGTAGACATCTTTGACTCTTTAAAACACTCGATATAGAAGCAGTAGAAGGGACAGGCTGTGTGACTTAATGATGGAGGCCTAGTGTACCAAATAATAAAATAAACTCTCAATTCCCGAAGCCTCAACCAACCATCTTCATTTAAAACTTCACCCACCAGTCCACCACTTTTTTTTAGCTTCTGAATAAGCTTAATGGTTCTTTACTAAATATAATAGCACTAAGATTGATTATCACTAAATGACAATATTCTATGCCCATTAGCCTATATGTAAACAATTAGATGCCCATACATAGAATATTATATAAAACTAGAATTTGTACCCGCGCACGCGCGGGAATTTAAAATATTTCTTATTAATAGAAATTGTTGAGCTCAAATATAATCATTTCAACTCTTGAGTATAAATCTATATAAATACTAAGCTTACTTTACTCAGTGATATACAACATATATATTTTTAAGATGATATTTCTTTGTTATATCTATTTGCGATTTTACGTGAGATTTAGTTAAATTTTTTATAATTAAGAATCATTGAATATGAATATAATTTGAAGATTAAAAAATAAATATATAAATGTCATACTTATTTTACTAATCTATATATAACATATATCGTATAGTGTCGTAATAATATTGTCGACAATCTTCGACTTTTTATCTTTAAAAGAGTTCATTTCATATTCATATCCCATGAAAACATAATTTTAAAAGTTCTAACGTCAATGTCGATCGTTGACCTAATTATAGAGATCATTTAAACATATCGATGCCCTACATTAAATGCGAATAGACAAAGTTACATGAACAGTTTTATTGCTATGTCGCTACAATGAGGTTGTCCAAATGCAAGATAGAATGCATAATCTGCCATAATAGAATTTCTGAATAAGTCAATAATGCTTAAATGATGAAATGTTTAAACCCCACAATGAATATCTATTCACTAATTCAAGTTACATATTTTTTAAAATCTCAGATGTTATTTACAGATGTTAATTTTGTGATACAAACCGAGCTTCGTCTTCTCAAAAAAACATAGTGTACTTTAAATATGTTGTTTTTTCCAGTGTTTTGGGTCAAAAGTATTTGATAATATATATATATATATATATATATATGTTATATATGTTATATTTGTTATATGTTTTTATATCATGTTATAAAATTATAGCTCCAGTTGATAGTATACCTTATGAGATATACCATAATAAATCTTTATGGTATATGTTTTTAGAAACTAATGTTTCACTTGAATTTTATTTTCATGTTTAGATTTTTATAAATACAATACATAACTTGTTTTTACTCCACCATGCAAAAAAATCTTACTTACATTCTAAAACTCATTAACCCATTATAAATTTTGGAATATTATCATTTTTTGGTTATAATTCTAAAAATAGCATTATTACTAAAACATATTTATAGTATTATTTTTCCTATTTTAAAATTTTCATTTATTTTACTTAATTCATTTTTAGATAATTATTATTTTTATTATTTACTAAAAACTTAAATTATTGTTTATATTATTTTAAAACTGAATTATTTTAATTAATTTTTTTTTACTATTATTACTTATAAGTAATTAATATGCAAAAAAATATAATTTAGGTGGATGAATATTAAAAAATATTAAAAATATTAAAAAAATATTACTTATAAGTAATGAATATTAAAAATATTATTTTTTATACAAAAAAAAAATTGATTAGGTGGATGCTGATGTGGAGGAAGGAGGAGTGAGCAAAGTTAACTTTATATATATAGATTTAGTATGCTACACAAAAAAAAAGCTAGACATTTCAATATCTCATAATACTTACATGGTAAAACCATGTTTTTTGGGTGAATATCTATTTTGTTTATTAGTATGATTTATGACAAATTCAACATTCCATTTTATAAATTATTTGTTCTCTAATTATTATCGTGTTATTTGTTTCGATATCTATTGTTTTTATTTGTTCTCCATCGTTGTTAAATCACAATAATACGCACTGTCATTATTATTCAACTACATATGATGACTACTACTATTATCACGACACCACATTTAACACCTTCTCCTTTGTTTTCTTCCGGAATCACTTGGTCCCAAATTATATACATACAAATACAAAAGCTTCCACACAATAATGTCGTAGTATATGGAATAAAAAAAATTATCACTATTAATAAGTATTACTCTACTTGTTTAATAATCTATATATACATTTTCAGAAACATTTATGAAATAATTCCTCAACTTCCAACTTATTTACAAAGAATGCCATTGATATTAAATATAAACTATTATAATTAATTTACAAATCTCATTTACCTATCAACAACAATATTTACCCCATAATCCACTTTCCAAAAAAATAGGCTTATGCATTAAACGAATTTGATTTACCTTAAAGGAAGATCACAACCAAGATTTGCGATGTTAACACATTGATTCCCAATCATATTCCAAGCATATTCCAAAAACAAACAGATTATACAGATTTCTCCCTAATTACCTGCTTAATCGGATTTTTTTTTTTTTGGGTCGACCTAATCGTCAACCTATAAATACACACACATAAACTTCGATTATACATCAACAATCACAACTACACAACTCTTGCAAGCTACCTTAAATACTCTTTCGTTCTTTACCCAATGCATGTTAATATTGCCTTCCTCAAATATTTTCCACCCTACTAAACAGCTTGGAGGGTTTTGAATTTCATTTCTAAGACTATTCTTTGTTATCTTTTTTCTTTTCCTGTTAAAAACTATTCTTTGTTATCTTGGATGAGTTTTATTTCGCTGTACAATGTTATGAATAACCAAATGAGAATTCTGCCTAGCTACTCTTTTCCTTTGTTATTCAATAAAGTTTCACCATGTTTTTTTTTCATTCTACTTATGCCTATTTAGCTAATATGAACCACATGAGCCTAATAATATACAATTACAATAAACTAACCTGTTAGATGATGGTTGCTCTCCACTTTCAAATTATTCATCTTTTACTTCAATATAATAGAACGGACTGTAAAATGAATCAGGCCACAAAAGTCTATTATTATATAAATTAACCCTAAAACTAACAATCTAAATACAATTATACGATCTCAAACACTAAACAAAATCAACAAACAATTATAACTTAAAATTTAAAAGTTTTAGTTTAAGAAAAAATCGGGTGAAAATCTAGTTGTATACATTATGCAGAAAGCTTTTGTCTTTTTAGTTATAAAGATAATTTAATTAGTAGCATGAAATAAAGTCACTTTCTATAGGTATGAGTGTTTTAACCCCACAAAATTTAACTCATGCATATCGAAAAGAAAGATTCTTGTATTTAAACACTACTCTGTTACTACTACTACTCTCTCACTTACCTATTCTATCTATTCTCACTAACAAAAACCCTGAAGTGAACAAACAAAAAGAGCTCTCTTTTTTTTTTTTCTAATCTCTTTCACGCGTTGAAGATTCTTTGCTTTGTTTCTTCTGCTTACACGACCACTGATATGTGTCGGTGACTGAAAGAATTTGTTCTCTTTTGCCTCTGATTTATCGATATGTTCCAGTCTTAATGTTTAAAGAAATAAGTGTTTGAAATTTTTGAAATTTAAGGTACTACTACTACTCTGCTTTCAAGATTACTCTGTTTTTCAATCTTGTTTTCAAGATTACTCTGTTTTTTCAAACTCGTTTTCAAGATTACTCTGTTTTTATTTTTTGGTACTATTGGGTTTGTTCCGAATAATGTTGAAGTGACTCGTCTCTGATTCTTTTGTATTGCAGGTTCATCAAATACTCAGATCTTGTCTGATAAAATTAAGTTGAAAATCTGACATATGGGTTTCTTTAAATTCATCTTCTTGTTATCGCTCCTATGGAGTTTCTACAGTTTAGGCTTATCTCAGCTACAAGCTTCACAAGCACAAGTTCTTCTCCAGCTGAAAAAACACTTAGAGTACCCACAACAGCTAGAATCTTGGTATGATCACAAGACAAGTTTCTGCTACTTACAAGCAACACCATCGATGAACATCACTTGTTTCTCCAATTCAGTCACAGAGCTAAACATCTTCGGTGACAAATCATCAGAAAAAGCCAAACGCTTTGAGGGCTTCCCTATCTCCAACGTCACTCTATCTGATAGATTCTCAATCGAATCATTTGTCACTACACTGTCAAGGCTAAAATCTCTTAGGGTTCTTACTCTAGCTTCTCTAGGGATTTGGGGTCATCTCCCTGATAAACTTCATCGTTTATCTTCACTTGAGTATTTGGATTTGAGTAATAACTTTCTGTTTGGATCAGTACCACCTAAGTTGTCTACAATGGTAAAGCTTGAAACTTTCAGGTTTGATCATAACTTCTTTAACGGCACGTTACCTAGCTGGTTTGTTTCGTATTGGTATCTCAAAGTTCTTAGCTTTAAGAGTAATAAGCTATCAGGAGAGCTACATCCTTCGTTACTCTCGTTGTCTACAATTGAGTATATCGATCTCAGAGCTAATTCTCTGAGTGGTTCACTTCCTTATGATCTGAAATGTGGAAGCAAACTTTGGTTTATTGACATTTCCGACAATAAGTTAACCGGAAAAGTTCCTCGTTGCTTAAGCAGCAAGAAAGATATGACGCTGAGGTTCAATGGAAACTGTTTATCTCTACAGAAACAGCAGCATCCACAATCTTTTTGTGTTAAAGAAGTTCGTGCGGAGGAAGAAGCTGAGGCTGTGGCAGAAGCTGAAAATGGATCAGGAAAGAGAAAATGGAAGAAAGGAGCTATAGTAGGTTTGGTAGTTGGTGTATCAATGGCGATATTGGTTGTAATCTGTTGTGTATTCATCTTGCTTAGAAGAAAAGGAGTAACGAAGAAGCATTCTCACCATAAGACAGTCCATGATAACCATCCTTCTATTGGATTTTCCTCTGAGATACTCCCAAATGCAAGTAAGGTTTTTCTCCTCTTAAAAACTTGAATTTTGCAAAAAAAAGATTTGACTTACGATGCTTTTGTTTTGTGACTGTAATTGTGATCAGGGTACGTTTCTGAAACATCCAAGTTTGGTTCAGAGGATTTACCAGTATGTAGACAGTTTAGCGTAGAAGAGATAGTCAAAGCAACAAAGAACTTTGATAAGACCATGATACTCGGTGAAAGCTCATTGTATGGCATGGTATGAAGTTCATTGAAACCACTTTTAATTTCAGTATCATCAACCTTCTTTAGATAGAGTCTGAGATTTGTTGCTTCATATCTTTTTCAGCTTTACAAAGGAAATCTTGAGAATGGAACAAAAGTGGCTATAAGATGCTTACCTTCATCGAAGAAATACTCAATAAGGAATCTAAAACTGAGGTTGGATTTGCTTGCAAAGCTTAGACATCCGAATCTTGTTTGCTTGTTGGGTCATTGCATAGATTGTGGAGGAAAAGATGATTACAGCGTCGAAAAAGTCTTCTTGATTTATGAATACATTCCAAATGGAAACTTTCAATCTTGTCTCTCAGGTTCAAAATCTTATTTAAAAACTTTAAAATCTTTTGCAGTCTTTTTTAACTAAAAGAATACTAAATTTTTTGTTTTTGCGACAGATGATAGTTCAGGTAAGGGTATGAATTGGTCAGAGAGGCTAAATGTTCTGACAGGTGTTGCAAAGGCTGTTCATTTTCTTCACACTGGAGTAATTCCTGGATTCTTTAGCAATAGACTCAAGACTAACAATGTCTTGCTTAACCAACACCGATTTGCCAAGCTGAGTGATTATGGTTTGTCCATTGTCTCTGAAGCAACCAGACATAACACAGTTAAGCTCGTTACTTTTAATGTTCTGATCCTAACATTGGTGATGACAAAACAAGAACAAACACTCATGGTAACACGTTTTCTCAATCAGGAAATAGCAAAATCATGGCAAATGTCAAGGCTAGAAGACGATGTTTACAGCTTTGGATTGATTCTTCTACAATCAATCGTTGGACCATCTGTCTCAGCTAGAGAAGAAGCATTTCTACGAGATGAACTGGTACGTACTTCGCAAAGATCGTAGCCATGACAAAACAAGATTTGGTCTTTTTCTATTAACTAAACAGTTTTACTAAATTCATTAAGGCATCGTTGGAGAGCGAGGAAGGGAGGAGAAGAATGGTGAATCCTACAGTACAAGCCACTTGTCGAAACGGATCTTTAGTAAGAGTGATAACTCTGATGAACAAATGTGTTTCCCCGGAGTCTTTAAGCCGACCATCCTTCGAAGATATCTTGTGGAATTTACAATATGCTTCTCAGTTGCAAGCTGCTTCAGATGGTGACCAATGTTAAATATTATCTTCACTTTTAGAAAAGAAAAAAACTTTTATACTATGCTTTAAAGATTCGGGTATTGTGTGTATGAAAAGGTCCCTATTTATTTATGTAACCATTGAAAAAAAGGAAATGAATAACATTAACTCTTTTATTAAAGGGATCCTAAAAGTTTTGTTTTTGGACAAAGTCATATGAATGGCAATAAATGTAAATTAATGTGAGTTTAAGGGTTTGTTTAGTACTACTACTACTCTTTACAAGATCAAAAGACCCGACCCGTGTTTTTAAGACCCGACCCGGTAACTGTTATATCCTTTTTGACTTGTGAGAAGCAAAACCCTTTCGTCGAGAAAAACGAAGACTTTTTTTTTGAGCTAAAACAAAGAGCAGCGAGCGAAACTAGATCAGCTATGGCGACCGGTGGTGCTGCGGCGGATTTGGAAGATATTCAGACGGTGGATCTTATGTCGGAGCTTCTCCGCCGTTTGAAATGTTCGCAAAAGCCTGACAAGCGCCTCATCTTCATAGGTTAGTAGTAATCTCACTAAATCGGTACTTTTTTTTCTCGGATACGACTAAATTCGCATACGCTTCGTTGTGGCAATGGTAGATCCATGATCTTAGATGTTTCTGTGGAGAATTGTACTTTGTTTATGGTGAAATTTCGAAACTTTTGGGTGGGTAAGTTTAGATCTGAGAAGATTTGTATCAGTGAGCTTGAACTCTAGTTAATGTTTCGTATCATTGGAATTATTAAAGTTTCTTCTCAATTGGGTCTGGTTGGTTTTATAGAGTTGAGACTTTGCAGATCTACGATTATACTTTTTGGTTCTGTTTCCTGTGTTTACAACCATGGCATTGTGATGTATATGGTTCTTGTGCTGTGTTTTGAAAGTCTGAATCTTTCGTTGTGGGAATCAAATCTGAACCTGAATGGAATGTTGAGAATGCTTTGTTGTTACTGTGAATTTTTTGCAGGACCTCCAGGGTCAGGGAAAGGTACACAGTCTCCAGTAGTGAAGGATGAGTATTGTTTGTGTCACTTATCCACTGGTGATATGTTAAGAGCTGCCGTTGCTTCTAAAACCCCTCTTGGTGTGAAGGCGAAAGAAGCTATGGAAAAGGTCAGCTCCTTTTATCTTTCTTTGAGATTGTTATTCTATTTGCTGTTCGTTTCCACTTTCCTTTAGTTAGGTTGTTTATTTGATAGTTGTTCTTTGTTTATTTCAGGGAGAGCTTGTCTCTGATGATTTGGTTGTTGGTATCATTGATGAAGCCATGAATAAGCCAAAATGTCAAAAAGGGTTTATCCTTGATGGCTTTCCAAGGACTGTTACTCAGGCTGAGAAGGTACTACACAATACAAGACTACTTTCTCCTTGTTCTTTTGGTTATTATTGTAACCAATTCCTAACTATGGTGGTTTGTCTTTGGTTTGCAGCTCGATGAGATGCTTAAGAGGCGAGGAACTGAAATCGACAAAGTTCTCAACTTTGCCATTGATGACTCGATCTTGGAGGAAAGAATAACAGGGCGATGGATCCACCCCTCGAGTGGCAGGAGTTACCACACAAAATTCGCGCCTCCCAAAACCCCTGGAGTTGATGATGTAAGACTTACAATAACTCTACATATCTTTCATCTGGTTATACAAACCCCCTCCCAAACATATGTTAACCAACTGCTTCTCTTCATTATTTGATATTGAAGATTACCGGGGAGCCTCTGATCCAACGCAAAGATGATAACGCTGAAGTTCTAAGGTCAAGGCTAGCAGCTTTTCACAGTCAAACTGAACCGGTATTATTTCCTACTTCATGTATCTCCAGGCTTATTAAAATGGAAAGCTGTATCTTTTGCATTCATGTTCATGTTCTTTTTTACCTTGCTCACAGGTGATTAATTACTACGCAAAGAAGGCTGTTCTCACAAACATCCACGCCGAGAAGGCTCCCCAGGAAGTTACATCAGAGGTTAAAAAAGCATTGTCTTCATGATCAAAGAAAGAATCTTCAAGCAAATCATCTCCTCTGGTTAGAAACCATTCTTTTCCTTACTACAAGAGAGAGACACATCTATATATCCACTCATCTGCGGAATGACAGTTTTTTTAGTCCTTGCACTTTGCCTTTTCGACTAATATTCAAAATCTGGAGAAGAATTTTTACTCCTGAATATTATCTGTTGTCTCTTGTCTGAGACAAGAGTTTTTTTTCCGGCATTTTCGCAGTCTCTTTACAAAATAAGTAATTTGTCTAATCGTTTCTTTTTTACTCGGAATCTGATATTGATAAGTGCTGGTACATCAACAAGGTTTGAGATGATCATACTCTTTTTATAAAGAGCTAATCAACGTACCAGACTGTGCTAATTTTAACCAAAACGATGATTGGTTACAAACTAAGCAGCTTTTAAATTCCGAACTTAGTTAAATGTGAATAACTTTTTGCTATACGTTTTGGAAGTTGAGACGAACAGCGATTTTGAAGTGCGAAGAAGATTCAAAGTTCAAACAATTACTCTTCAACTTTGAAGGGGTATATTAATGGTGAAAATAGAACTAAGGCCTTTATTTATGAGAAAATAACAAATACAGGGAGCAGTTTGAAAAACGAAGAATCAATTCGTTACTCGTTAGTACTGGCTCTTTATTTTCCCGGGAAAACAAGAATCAGAAGTCTCTCTGTAACTGAATCGCTCTCTCTTCTCTTTGCACAGTCTTCGACGATCGACAGAGCTGCATCAATGGCGAAATCGATGAGAAGTCTCAAAAACCCTTTCTTTACATCACATCCGCCATCTCCGTTCCTCCATTTCTCTCTCCTCTTCTTCACTCCCCCGAAGAAATCAAGTCCCCGATACCTAAACCACCATCACCAAACTCGATGCCCGCCTCCACAGTTCTTCCTTCTTCTCATCTCACTTTCTCTCGTTTTCTCGGGAATCTCCTTCCTCACAACATCGTCTTTAGACCATGTGTCGTCAACTTGCGTCTCTTCATCTTCCACTTCCTCTCTCAAATACTTCATCTCCGACTTCGACGACCACCATCAGATGTTGACTTCACTCGCTGTCTCCGGAGCTTCCGCATTGATTCCGTTACCGACGAGAGGAGGACACTCCGGGAATATGACGAAGGAAGAGAGAGAGTTTTGGAAACAGCCTAATGGTGAAGGATACAAGCCTTGTTTGGATTTTAGTTTGGATTACAGGAAGAAATCGTTTAGGGTTTCTAAAGAGAAGAAACGATTCCTTGTTGTTGTTGTCTCTGGTGGACTTAATCAGCAACGGAATCAGATCGTTGATGCTGTTGTCATCGCTATGATTCTTGAAGCTGTTCTTGTTGTTCCTGTTTTGCAGGTGAATCGAGTCTGGGGAGACGAAAGGTAAAGTAAGATCTTTTTTGTTTCTTCGTGGGGATTTGATTTGAGTTACTGATTCAATAGCTTTTGTGTTTTTGTTCTCAGTGAGTTCTCAGATATTTTCGATGTAGAGCATTTCAAGAAGACGCTGAGATCAGATGTGCGTATTGTTTCTTCTCTACCTTCAACACATCTTATGTCTAGACAAACAATTGAGAATCAGATTCCTTGGGATGTTTCTCCAGTTTGGATCCGTGCTAAATACTTCAAACAGGTTTGATTCTGCTGCTGTTTACTACTGATTTAGCTCAGGTTAATGTTTTTTTGTTCTCTAACTCTTGATTTTTCTGGATGCTAAACTAAATGTAGTTGAATGAAGAAGGGCTTTTGGTGTTGAAAGGCTTAGACTCAAGGCTAGCCAAGAATCTCCCTCCTGATCTTCAGAAACTTCGATGCAAGGTACAATCTTTTTACAAACAAACCCTCTCTAGACTCAAGGTACAGTCTCCAAATGAGGAAAGTGATGGTTTAATTTGTTTCTTTGTAGGTTGCTTTCAATGCACTGAGATTTGCAGCACCGATTGAGGATCTCGGGAACAAGCTTGCGAGAAGAATGTGGATTGAAGGTCCATATATAGCTCTCCATTTAAGGCTAGAGAAAGATGTATGGGTAAGAACTGGTTGTCTGACTGGATTAGGCTCAGAATTCGATCGAATCATAGCAGAGACCCGAATGACTCAGCCTCGATACCTCACTGGTAGACTAAACATGACCTATACAGAGCGTAGACTTGCTGGTTTTTGTCCTCTCAATGCATATGAGATTGCAAGGTAACTTGAAAGGAAGAAACAGACATAAAACCCTGACTGTTGACTATTTGTATATCTTATGGTTTGATGGAAACTTAAAAGCTTGAGTCTTTTTTTTTTGGATGAAAGGTTATTGAAGGCCTTGGGAGCACCTAGGAATGCATCGATATATATTGCAGGAGGAGAGCCATTTGGTGGCGCAAGAGCGTTAGAGCCACTCGCTAAAGAGTTCTCTAATTTGGTGACAAAGGAAACATTAGCTCATAAAGGCGAGCTCTTGCCTTACACCAATAGATCCTCAGCGTTAGCAGCTATAGACTACATTGTCTCACTTAGCAGCGATGTTTTTCTTCCTTCCCATGGTGGAAACATGGCAAAAGCTATGCAGGTAACACAACACACAAAACAAAAAATATATATCTATGGAGATTATTATGGTTGACGGTTTTGATTTTACAAAGTTTTGTTAATATCTGTTCTTTTCTTTCAGGGAAACAGAGCTTATGCAGGACACAGGAAGTTTATAATGCCTAATAAGAGAGCAATGCTTCCTTTAATGGAAAATTCTTCGGTTTCGGAATCTGAGTTCAGTCTTGTAATTCGGAAGCTTCACCGTAAAACTCAAGGCCATCCTGAGTCACGAAGAGGGCGGAGAGATCGTGATGTGATAGCTTATCCCGTCCCGGAGTGTATGTGCCGCCATGGAAAACACAGGTCTGTTCTGTAGGTTTCCTCTTAGTCAGGCTCGTTGCGCTTCTCAAGGCAGTAACTGTCACAAAACAAAAAAGTTCCGTTGGTTTCTTCTTCTAGCTCAGGTACCTTGCTACTCAAGGCTACACCTGTCACAGAAATGTCCAGCTGCATCCACTCGTCGTTAGACACGTGTACATATAACTCTACAGTAGAACGTACATAAATAGAAAACTTCATTCATTCATTAATTCTTTCACTCGTGCGAACAATGATTAAATGACACCAGGCTCATCGTAGCTGTAACATTATACAGCAATGAATTCCAATTAACACCACACATAGGAAGAAGAAAAGAAAAAAGAAGGATGTCGTCAATATAATAAAGAAGATGCATATGTCTCAAGGACTTACTCAGGGAACATAATACCAGCGTCGATTAAAATGTAACGATCATAGTTTCCAAGAGATGAACTATCTCTCTTATCTCGGGTGGGAGAGACGACGACGATAAACCTTCAATTAAAATTGAAAACCGGTTCTTCGTTAAACCTTCAATTAAAATTGAAAACCGGTTCTTCTTTAACCGGTTAATTTGAACCGGACGGACCATTGAATATCAATTGGAATGAACAAACTTTGTTTTTTTTTTTTTTCATCACAGCAGATTACATAATTTACCTCAGTTTATGGCATTTACCACCACGACTTCTACCTCTCTAACTATTTTAGTCTCCTTACGTTACTGTTAGCAGTTATAGAAAATTAGATTAGTGTTATTTTACATGAGTTTTTAATTATTCCCCATTATTTTGTTTTTTTCTTAAATACATGTTTTGTCTTGTATATAATATTAAAATATCATACAAACACAATACAAAAACTTAATTTTGTTTATATTTACTTTGTTAACAAAGTCCATATTAGATTAATAAAACAAAATTTTATTATTTACGTTAAGATATTCTAAATCAACAGTTATATAAGAACACAAAACAACCACTCTAAAATCTCATTAAGTTTCAAACTCTCCTTAAAACAATTCAAAAACACTATTACAAAAACATTAAAATAATACAACCATTTTCACATAGATTTCTCTGATGCTTTTATTCGGCAGTAAAACTCTCCTTTTGTTGTCCTAGAGTTCTTCGAAAGTAGTAAACTTCATATGTGCTTTAAGTCTCTGAAAAAAACAAAACTTTTTACTAATTAAAAAAAATAAAACATTATTAAATAAACAAATTACACTTACCCTGCATATAAATTCTTGGAAATCTCGAGCATTTGTAGCTATTATAACTATGCATTCATCTCTAATAATTATATTTAAATAAATTTATATTAAAATCATAGTTATTAAAACCATAATTACTAAATATTATAAATGATGTTTAAATAAAAAATGTATCATTCTCTATCTTTAATTTATGTATTGTAATGAAATTTTGTTTTTAATAATATCATAATTTATTTGATATTTGTTTAGAATTAACTAAGTGAGTAAAAATTTGAAAGTTTTAAAAGTAAAGGACTGTTAGAAATTAAAAGAGAATATTAAGATAGAATATAATTGAATTATTTTTTTTTGAAGCAAAAATTAAAGCCAAATGTTGCTTCAAACTCTATATTTCTTGTAAAACTATCAGTAATAGTGCTTCAAATTTGGAGCAACACTATTCATTTCTCTCTATATTTGGAGCTAACACTTTTTTATTTACAAAGTGCTCCTTTAGTTTTGATTTGTTATCATTTTCTATCTAAACAAAATTATATAATTAATAGTTAAAATTAGATAAATTTATATCAAAATTATAGTTATTAGAAATCATACGAGTAGTTTACTAAATATTATAAATGATGTTTAAATAAAAAAATGTTCAGAGTACATAATTGAAAACTTCATTCATTCATTCTTTTTTAAATAAAAATGACTCGTGCGAACAAACGAGACACACGTGTAAACTACTTAATGGCTTATTTTGATGAACGTTTTTTGTATTTTCTCTTTAATAGTCAAATATGGTTGGTTCAATTATTGCCACGTAATACATGAGTTTTTATGTGACTTCAATCATAACCAGAAATTGAAATATCGCTAATGAGCCATTCACCGCCGACGAAAAAAGATTATCTCTAACAGCATTCGAAAAATGCAGACGGAAAAAAACGACGGCAGCAGTCCGATTAACCGGAGCTCCTCCGGCTACGATAAACAGACAGGGATATATCACAGCCTTCGTCCTAATCTTTCACTGCTACCTCCTATAGATCAACCTCTCTCAACCACCGAATTCGTGTTTTCTCTCCTCCTTAAATCATCACCACCAGCAACCGCCGGAAAAAGCATTGAATCCTTAAGCTACCTAGTTAACTCAAGCTCCGGTGATAACCTCACTTACGGAAAGCTTCTTCGTGGAGTTCGTTCTCTCGCTGTATCTCTCCGGGAGAGATTTCCTTCTCTTTCCTCTAGAGATGTCGCTTTTATCCTCTCTCCGCCTTCGTTGCACGTGCCGGTGCTTTACTTGGCTTTAATGTCGATCGGTGTTGTGATGTCACCGTCGAATTCAATTGGATCTGAGTTGGAAGTGAGTCATCAAGTCCAAGTCAGCAAGCCAGTGATTGCGTTCGCGACATCGGAGACGGTGGAGAAGTTGCCTTCTTCTTCTTCTTCTTCGTTCCCTCTCGGAATCGTTCTGATGGACTCTCCTGAGTTTCTCTCCTGGTTAAACCGGTTATCCGTTAACCCGATTCAGGTTCGGGTCAACCAATCGGATCCTGCAGCGATCCTTTTTTCGTCTGGAACAACCGGACGAGTCAAAGGCGTTATGCTCACTCACCGTAACTTAATCGCTTCGACCGCCGTGTCTCACCAACGAGCTCTCCAAGATCCGGTTGATTACGATCGTGTTGGACTGTTCTCGCTTCCGCTCTTCCACGTGTTTGGGTTCATGATGATGGTTCGAGCCATCTCTCTTGGTGAGACGTTGGTGCTTTTAGGGAGATTCGAGCTTGAGGCTATGTTAAAGGCGGTGGAGAAGTATAAGGTTACTGGTATACCTGTATCTCCGCCGTTGATTGTAACGTTGGTCAAATCGGATCTAACGAACAAGTATGATCTTCGGTCATTGCGTGCCCTTGGCTGCGGTGGTGCTCCCCTTGGTAAAGATGTCGCAGAGAGGTTCATCAAGAAATTCCCAGACGTTGAAATTGTACAGGTGACTAGTAGTATTAAAGATTCTTGGAATCTAGTTTTGCCATCAAGATTTTTGAATTATTTTTATATGAGTTTTTAACTTTCTGGTTCTGGTGATGTCTCATAGGGTTATGGCTTGACAGAGAGCACGGGGCCAGTCGCATCTACGTTTGGACCTGAAGAGACGATCAAATATGGCTCTGTTGGTCGCATCTCTGAGAATTTAGAAGCTAAAATTGTTGATCCATCAACAGGAGCAGCCTTGCCACCGGGAAAAAACGGTGAACTCTGGATCCGAGGACCAATCATCATGAAAGGTATTCATAAAACATCTGCAATAGTTGAGGAACATGCAATAGTCTAGTACTCATGATTTTTGGAGTCTAATGTCTTCATCAAGATTTTGATCATTCTTGTGATTGATGGGCACAGGTTATGTGGGAAACGAGAAAGCGAGTGCGGAGACAGTTGATGAAGAAGGGTGGTTAAAAACTGGTGATCTCTGTTATTTTGATTCGGAAGGTTTTCTGTATATTGTTGATAGGCTAAAGGAGCTAATCAAATACAAAGCTTATCAGGTGAAGTATACTAGTTAGAAGAAGAGAGTATTTGGAGTTGGAGTTTATTATATTAAGCAAAAGCATCATCATCTTATATAGGTTCCACCAGTAGAGTTGGAGCAGATTCTTCACTCGAATCCAGATG
The DNA here is from genome assembly GCA_023657505.1 of Camelina hispida. Lineage (NCBI taxonomy): Eukaryota > Viridiplantae > Streptophyta > Magnoliopsida > Brassicales > Brassicaceae > Camelina > Camelina hispida. Next base: position 32,174,798 of record CP094636.1, on the reverse strand, counting down.
TGGTTGATGCTGCAGTTGTTCCGTGAGTCTTTTTTAAGACTTTTTCAATTTTGTAACTCGTTGAAATGTGTGTTCTGATACTGACATGGCACTTATCAATTCAAAGGTTCCCTGACGAGGATGCAGGAGAGATTCCAATGGCTTTCATAGTGAGAAAACCAGGAAGCAGTCTCAACGAGGCCCAAGTCATTGATTTCGTAGCTAAACAAGTAATGCGCTCATTCCTTTAGAATGTTGTTGGTTATATTATATTTTCTTTATTCCGTAGTAGTATTGTTCTTCTTCTTGCTATATATATGTAAAAAGAACAGAACACTTAGAGAGAGTTGATGTTTTTTTTGGTTTGCTTCTTGTGTAGGTTGCTCCGTACAAGAAGGTAAGACGAGTTGCTTTCATAAACGGAATCCCAAAAAATCCTGCTGGCAAGATTCTGCGTCGGGAGCTTACTAAAATCGCTGTGGATGGTAATGCGTCTAAGCTTTGAGATAACCGGACCGGTTCATATCTAATTGTATCGGTTCTAATTGTATCATTTGTAAAAACAAATCAAAATATTTTCCATTTTATTAATAATTAAAAAAAAATGAAGGTTACGCAAGATCGGTTTTACGAAAAAAAAGGTTATGCCAGATCGATGACTCAGAAACTTGAAGTGATACAAATTTTAATATTTTATTTTCTACCTATTAATCTACTCATTTTATCATTATTATAAATAAGTTTACAAATGTTCACTCTCTATTTCTTCCATGATATACACTTAAAAATAAAATAGTTAATACTTTTTTAAAGGTGAAGATATTTTATATTTTTTTTTCATCAGAGGTAGAAAATGTTTCTAAAGTAATTTTAATTGAGTAGATCTCTACATTTGATGAGATACTAAAAAAGAATTATTGGATAAGAAGTAATTAAGTTCTTTAATTTTTTTCAATATAAAAATATTAAAACTAACTCAGTAAAATAAATATCTAGATATTAATGAGATATTCAAAAATTGTTGAGTGAGTTATATTTATATATTATTTATATTTCTCCTTTAATTTTATTTTATGTTTTATTTGAAATAGATATTTTTATTTATGCTAATGAATTTTGAAAAAAAAAAAGATAATAAAGTAAAAGTTAAATCCATAAATGTTAATACCTAATAGGGTGAGTATAACTTATAAGCAAAAACAGAATTTGAAAACAAATAAAAATATAGAAAACCTTAAAAAAAAAATTTACATTTATTATAATTTTAAATTATAAACAGAATTAAATAAGTTTATACAGTTCATAGGATGAGAAGTAAGTTTTATAGCTTTTCTCTTTCTAATCTTCCTTGTAACTGGTTTCGAGTTTAATGCAGTGAAATAAATCTCTACGACCAGTTACATGGAATCTCTGTGTGGAATTGTGGATGGCTTTGAATGTTAGAAATAAGTCAAAAACAAAGCTGATCACTAATGAGAGAGGACAATTCATGGACAGTCTTCCAAAAAGAATAACAGATTTTACTACTAAAACTATTAGTTCAGTTTTTCAATATATATTACACTTTGGCCAAAAAACAGTATATAACTTCTAACGTTGGTTCAGTTCTTAACATATCCATCTTTATTTGGTTGTTTTATATTAAGAAACGCAATAAATTAAATACAAATATCAACAATTAAAATCAAAACAATATATATATATATATATATATATATATGTGTGTGTGTGATCAATAATTCCATGTATATATATATATGTGTGTGTGTGATCAATAATTCCATGTGCCCAGCAAATCACATGCAAGACCGGAATACGTGGCTGATACCAAGTGCCCAGACTAGTTGTAGACAGGGCGACTTATATTTCAAGGTGCGAAATGCAATGGGGCTGTACAGGTTCGACAAGGACTGGGACATCATTATGGATGCAGAGGTACATGGAGGCTGGGTACTCGTAAGGAAGACCGTGAGATACACTCATACACTCGTAAGTGATTGCCAATCCCGCTTGAGGCTTTCGTACACTACAGGTTTCTGTGGCTCACCATGTGAATGTTACTCATATATACAATGATATAAGTGATTGAAAATCAAAGTTGGTTGTTAATATACATATAATGAAACCACTTTATTTTCATCAGTAGGAAACCCCATTATTTCACGCAATTGTTTGTATATGTGGTTTTAATTTTTTTTATTTTGTTCTTGAGTTATTGGCTAATTGTCATTGGCAATATAATGAACGACTCACCATACACGCTTATGCATTGCCATTTTGTTAATGTTAGTAATAGTTAAATGGGTGTGGTTACAAATATCGATTCCCAATTTCATTTTTATGCATCTCAAACACAAAAACACTCAAAGACAACTTATCACACAATTTTTATAGTTCAAGCTTCATCATATTTCTTTAACCATGGAATCCATATTGACGAGTATGTTGGCGGCCCCGCGTAATTTGTCCAAGTCACTAGTGCAAGACGACGAAGAGTTTGGGGAGGTGGCAGAAAAACTAAACACCTTAATCGTGTCAACCCTTGGAACATTCTTCTCCAAGGTCAAAGTGGCAACCGATCTGTCACTGTCAATGCTAGCCACGTCGCCGGAAACAAAAAAAGTTTTACGCGCACGCACTAGCGTGGACTATTTATATGGAACATTATTGGGAATCGCCATAGTTGCCAAGAAATCAGGTACAAGATTTTTGTCAAGAAAACTAGTACTTTGGTGTAAAAGGTTATTGTTGAAACCTAATCTATATTTATCCAATTAGAACTTGTTGATAGATTCCATGAAAGAACTAAGAACAGAATGTGAAAGCAAAAGAACAACACAAGATTTTACGAGTTCAGGTTTCGATGTGGAACCCTACGTTTCGCCGGCGTCGGTACACCGGAATCCACTATAACTTGGCTCAAACTTGAGCTATGATCATTACAATCTCTCACCGGACTACATTTGGAATCACTCTCAAACTTTCTCATTCACCAACCCAATCAACCTCTCTCTCACTCTCTAACTCTCTCGTCACGCTCTCGATCTTCAGTTACAACTCTAACAAACTCGTGACTCACTCAACACCATCGTAACAAGAGAGTAAAGAGGAAGAAGAAGATACAGAGACTAAAAGCTGAAGAGAAACAACATGCGTATCAACCAAGAGCTTTTGGTTTGCGCTGGGATTGGTACTCTTCTCTATTTTGCCTGGTACCGCATCGTATTAATGTGATTTTTGGGCAATTAAAACAAAACATAATACATAACATATATGATTTTGAACTACTCTAAATTTTTTTTTTTGTGCATTTCTAATATAATATAACTGCTCTGTAATCTACTGTTGGTTTTGTTTTAGTTTTGCTGTAAAAACTTGCTTTACCAACTTGGTTTTCACCACTGATGGTTAAAGTTTCAGTATAATATATATATAATCATACTTTGGAAAAAAAAATTAATAATCCTTAAAAATTCAAACTTGAGTTACAAATATTTGTTAATTTTTTTTATTTTGCTTATACTTTGTCTATGTTTTGCTTATATATTGCTTATTTTTTTGTTAATTTATTCTCATTTTTTTTTATGAAAACAATTTTGTATTGATAGATTTTTTATATATTAAATGTTAGAACTTGAGAATTTTGATTATTTTCGTTTTATGTATTTTGATAACTTTTTTTTTTTTTTTTGTTAAAGGCCTTCTAATATTAAATAGAGTAGAAAATACATGGAATCAAATAAAAACCTAATGTGTAAATTAAAAGTACTTTGATTTCAAAAATTTATATTTAGTGAGGTTAATATACTAGATGATTTTGTGTATTCTAATGAAAAAATTCATATTTAGAAATGTATTGAGGTTAATATACTAGGTGATTTCTGTATTCTAATGAAAAATTTTATATTTAGAAATGTATTGAGGTTAATATATTCACAAAACTCATATTCCCCTTCTTTACCGATGACAAGCAAGCTCATGTCCCTCTGGGTTTGTCCAAAGCCTTAATCTCGTTGAAGAGATCAAAATAGTATCACATTTCTCAAATCTAGGAAGCACCAATCTATTACTGACACCTGACACCTGGACAATTTATTGCACATTCTTAGCGATTGCCAAGAAATCAGTAAGTAAATGAGAGAATTAAAAAGTAAATGAAAGATTGGTATTAAAGTTTTTTTATTTATTATAAACTTAGACTGTGAATGGAAGCATAGTATAAGCAGAATTGACAACAAAATTATGAATAACGCACATATGTTACCCATCACCACTACGATTATAAATTTGTGGCTTTGCATTTAAAAAAAAAAGAGATGGTGCATTTTTAGATGAGAAATTTGCCTTGGACCGCTACTAAAGTTCAAACAAGCTATTACCCAATAAAACAGAGGAAATACGCAATAGATAATATATTTATTATTTTATTATTATTAAAAATAGTCTATAACTGTTATTATTTCTCCACATATATATTTTTTGTGAAGAGTTTTAAGGCTATCTATTCTTCTCTTTCCTCTTATACCATTATTATATAATATTTTAACAATACTGTTATTATTGGATAAATATTGAAGAAACATGCAATATTTTGGTATATTTAATTATTAAAACATGTTATAAAAAATTATTTCTTAATTTAGTGAACACAAATTTACATAATTAATTTAAAATAATTTTTGGTTTTTAAAGTTTATAAATAATAGATAAAATTACTATTTCATTAATAATGAAGAAAACAATTCAGTTTATGATATATTTGCTTATAATGTTTATTTATAAAATGTATTTATTATATATAATTATTAGTTATTAGTAAAATAAAATAATATAAATTCCGCACCGTAAATTATTTTTCACCAATCAAACATTATTTTGTACCGCTTATTTTAAAGTAACTGCACTTATCCCGCAAAATACATTTCTCTCGCACATACAACAATTGAACCATACCGTACTATCAAATTTTTTTGTCCCACACTACCAAAACCGCGGTTACCATTCGGATTCCTACTATACAAAATTTAATTGTAATATAATTATAATAGTAGTTTTTTTTTGCTTTTTTTTGGTACAAATAATAATAGTAGTATTAACATGAATGGACTATTAAATAGCATCGTCAATTTTTTTTTTTTTTTTTCAAATTGCATCGTCAATTGTCTTGTCACCGTCAAACAAATACTCCCTTCGTTTCAAAATATAGGATGTTTTGGAGAAGTTTTTTGTTTCATAATATAGGATGTTTTCAAATTTCAATGCAGCTTTTAGATTAATTTAATATTTTATGCAGTATTGTTTATGATTGGTATTTTGAAACATTATGCAGTATTGTTTTTATTGGTATTTTGAAACGGAGAGAGTAAAAACTAAGACTTTGAATGAATCGAACGGTTATGTTTACTGACTTTAGATTCATTAGTTGAGATCCAACGGTGCAAACGTCGTAGCTCATGTTATTTTAGTACACCCGCAAACATTATATATTTACGGGAAATTAAAAGAAAAAGGAAATTATTGGAGCCGCCGACCTTTGGGGCTTTTTTATAACTAAACAGAGAGTCAAAAAAAATTAAAAAACGCGTCTTTGCATCTCCGTGTAAAAGCTTCACGATATTGCCTTGCGATCTCCATCGGGCTCGTAGATCGATCAATCTACTCAAATCCCGTCTCCCGTTTTCAAATTCGCCGTCCGGTAAGACCTTCCGGTACTTGTGAATCGGAGAAGAGAAAAGGGGGAAAATTATTATCGCGTTTCCTTGGAAATTGAGTTTCTAGGGTTTCGATTTTGATTTCGTTGAAAAAAAAAAGTAATTAAAACAGCTATTTCGAATCTGCTTATCGTGATTTGATTTCTGGGGGTTTCGTTAATTGGGTTGTTGTTTCTAGGGTTTTTGTGTGTTCTTCTTTATCATCCTTTTTTTGTTATTTTTCTATATACGATTCAATTTTTTCTCATTGGGAAGAATACGATGGCGGCAGGGGGAGTTGATGTTTCTAGAAGCTCTGTTGCTGCTGCCAAAAAAGACTACGACTTTTACAGGAATGGTTCTCGTGATTTATATGTTCGACAGAGTGGTGGCAGAGATGCTGAGAGGCGTCATATCAAACGGCCTCCTAATGATCAATATGCCGGGAGGAATGATGGGCGTCACCGATCTCGGTTGGCTTATGAGAAAGGGCAAGTTCGAGAGGGAGCGGAGGTTCAGAGACCTGTTGAGAAAAGGAGGAAGTTTTCACCTATTCTGTGGGATAAAGCTCCGTCTTGTGAGAAGAAGACGACCAAGTCTCCGTTCCCTATTCCAACTGCAAAGTTGATATCCAATCAGGGTGTTGTTGTAGCTGCTACTGGAAAGACTTCTTCTTTAAAGGATCAAGTCAGTGTTGTGATGTCACCAGTACAGCCGTTAGAAGCCCGGTTGTCTGAGAAGTATCCTGTTGATGATTTGGAGGAGGGTCAGTTGGAGGAAGACCAGGTGATGCGGGAACCTGTAAAGGAGAAATTCTTGGAGGAAGATCAAGTGATGCATGAAGCACCTATGAAATCTAGGTGGGGGTCCCCTAAGGAGGAGTTGGTTTCTCATGCTGATAATATTTCCAAGACTAGCAAATGGAATAGGAGCAGTTTGACTCCGGAGTGCGGGGAAGTAATGGTGTCTGAAGAACATCATTCATCTGGATCTGGCAGTGGATGTCACAGCGTAGAGAAGCTTAGCGCGGATGAATATTCTGATCGTGAGTGTTGTAGTTCTGATAAAGTTGAGGTAGAAAATGAAGATCCAGCTTCTTTAGATCAGGGAGGTATGAACATGCTGCTTGGGAGCAGATCTGTGAATAACTATCAGAAGCTTAACAAGATAAACGAAGGAACGTATGGAATTGTTTACAGAGCAAGGGATGTGGAAACAAAGGAGATTGTGGCACTTAAAAAGATCAAGATGAAGGAAGATCGGTTCGAAGAAGAGTATGGGTTCCCTTTGACATCGTTAAGGGAAATTAACATACTTCTGTCATGCAATCACCCTTCGATTGTGAACGTGAAGGAGGTTGTGGTTGGAGGAAAAAATGATAATGATGTTTATATGGTCATGGAACACTTGGAACACGACTTAAGGGGTGTAATGGATAGAAAGAAGGAACCTTATAGCACTAGCGAGGTCAAGTGCTTGATGATGCAGCTGTTGGAAGGTTTGAGTTACCTCCACACGAATTGGATTATCCACAGGGATCTGAAGCCATCTAATCTCCTGTTGAACAATAGTGGGGAGTTAAAAATATGTGATTTTGGGATGGCGCGCCAGTATGGAAGCCCTATTAAGCCGTACACCCAGATGGTTATTACTCAGTGGTACAGGCCACCTGAACTTCTTCTAGGAGCAAAAGAGTACTCTACAGCAGTTGACATGTGGTCAGTTGGTTGCATTATGGCTGAACTGTTGTCTCAAAAGCCCTTGTTCCCGGGCAAGAGTGAACTTGATCAGCTTCAAAAGATCTTTGCAGTCCTTGGAACACCAAACGAGGCAATCTGGCCTGGATTCTCATCGTTTCCAAATGCAAAAGCCAAGTTTCCTTCACAACCATACAATATGTTGCGTAAGAAGTTTCCAGCTATTTCATTTGTAGGTGGTCAAATTCTTTCTGAACGTGGATTTGATTTGCTGAACAGTCTTTTAAGTTTGGACCCTGAGAAACGTCTAACAGTGGAAGAGGCTCTCAACCATGGTTGGTTCCATGAAGTCCCTCTCCCAAAATCGAAAGATTTCATGCCGACATATCCTCCAAAGCGGTGCTGAGGGAAACTATTATCATTTGGAGGAGAGGATGTCAACATGGGCGGCACACAGGGAAGTCGACTGGTCCTAATTTGGTTTATTCTTTTTTTACTCCAAAAAGACTTTGTTTCATCTATTGCTTAAACTATGTGATTTGCCTTGTTGCCTGGAGATTCAGGGCATACTAGTGTACGATTTATACCGGATTCATGTGTAAATATGAGTGGTCCGTGAAATTGAAAGGTGTGTTTCTCTCTTTTCGCTTAGAACCCTAATGAGATGAGTTATTGTTATAAAGATCTGTACACACTATTGACTCACAACGCAAGAGATCTTAGTTTTCTTTCTCAAAGTAATTGATGTTGGGTTGGTTATGATTTATGTCCTCATATTTCTTTGTGCATTGTTTTGTTTTTATTCACGAGGTAAACGCAAAGAGTTTTTCACAAACGTGGAAAAGGAAGTTGTTGACATCAGTAAGTTTATTTTGGTTACTTTTATTTACTACGCTCTATATAAAAAAGCTAGTTTGTTTGTTCGGTGTCACTTTGTCTTTGTGTTCGTGTTTGGTCTATTGGCAGAGAGAAGAAGATAGTTCCTAGTGCACATGCGTTAACATATTAATGGTTTTGGGATATCAGCTTTTGAACGAAGCTCGAGTTAAATAAAAATTAAAAAAATGTCTTCAACACTAAAACCCTTGTCCTCCTTTCTTGTTAACTTTTTTTTTGTAAACAACCAAGTTAATCGATTCAGTGACGAATAAAAAGAGTTTCAGCATCACCTTGGTTTACTTAATACCATGAAAATAGACGACAGTTTCACAGCATTGATCATTATGAGAAAAGCTTCGTTTGTGAGGGCAATATGCAAAATGTGGATAGCACGGTCTTGGTGTCTGCTCCCAGTTTCTGATCGTTACCAATATGTAGTTGTGCAGTTTCAGCTATCTATTACCCTGTCACAAAGCCTCTTTCTAGTGAGATAACTAATTCTAAAAAAAACCTTATATCATTATGAGTATTTATGTGTTTTAATGTTAATGTAGATGGTCGATTGAAGGAGAACATAGAAATCAAATAGAATGATTGCCACATCGTCTGATTTCTCTTGATAATATCAATTTACACAATACACAGAATTATAGAAAGCAAGAATGATACTGCTAATGGAGTCATAGTTTATTCAGATATGGGATAAAATAAAGTAAAGAGTGCTCAAGTCATGGGTCCTCCTTTCCATAACTGTACAAGTGTCCAGACAAAATGACCAGTTTCAACGCCCATATCGAGACATCACACATTAGCTTTTTAACTTTATTACTGACTCTGACACCATCAGATCCACACGCGGCGACATTTCATTTAGCCACTTTCCCCAATTAGAGTTCTTGGTCGTGGTTTTGAGCGTGATTCGGACTACCTTTTTTACTTGTGTTTTCGAGCCTCTCTATTTTTAGTATTTTCATATCTTTCTTGAGCTGTGTCAGGTTATCATTCGCTGAACATGCCCAAATTCATTGTTTATTTTTTTAATTGTATTTAGTACTTTGGTCTTACTTTTTAATTTTGTTCTTTATATAAAATTATACTAGCCAAATTATATGGTGAGCATTTTAATTCGGAGGTTTTTTGAACCAAACAAAATTGGGGTTTATATATTTTTCTTTAACTGGACTACTAGTATTTAATATTGAATTATCAGCTAACGATGTTTTCTCATTGGTTGCTTCATATCAAACATATGCCAATATATTGTCCGCAATTTTTTTTCTTCTAAAAAACACTCCGTATATTATTATTAACAGATAGTATGTTCTGTTACAAAAGGTAAAAACCAATAATACCAACAAGAGTTCTACGATATCGAAAAAATGGAGCTTACATATGTACACGTTATATATATTGTAAAACCGTTAAATTATTCTAATTTTGAATGAATGAATAGTCGATTTTTAATATCATTTTGAGATTAATTATGGCTTTTGTTCAAAGAAAGATAGTACTACCATTAGGTTTAGCTCTTAACGGATAAGATTGCTTTGTCCCCATCTGCATATAATTAAATCGTTGGATGGATCATACTTTTATAATGATCAAAATATATAATTTAATGAACACGGCACAGCATAAGAGCTATGTTGTCATGTTAATTTACCAGTTCCGTCAACTACTATAGCGTATAAATAAAATCGTAGATAAAAATTAGTTTCAGTTACTTTGTTTAATTCTTTAAATATACCACCTAAGTTTCAATGGGAAATTAATGTTCTAAATAAGATCAATAAACTAGTCATCAGAGGATTTCTTGAGAAACAAAATATTGCAAGAATAAATAAACTATGTAAAATGCATGACTTCCAAAAGAATTGGTTGGATAAGTAGTTTTAAAAAAAAGTTAAATCTCGATGGTGGTAAGGTGGTTTATGTGAAACTGTTGGCTAGCATCATTATATAATTAATTAGCTACAAATAATCAGCAGATGAGAACTGAGGGTGAGAGCCAATGACTATGTGACTAATGTTTTAATTAATTAATTTATGTACGTATGTATCAGTGTCTTTTAAGCCAGATATAATTGACCTCATCTAACCCTTAAAGATTGTATATGTGTGCATCATATCCTTCTTTTTTTAGAAAGTATGAACTGTTTTTTTTTTTTTTTTTTTTTTTAATTGCATTTACTACCTATCTATAGGGACGTAAAGTGGAACCACTCAAATCATCTATACTCTTAATTAAGAAACGACCATGTATGGCTTCCCTAGTTAATTTCATTTCTGGATTATAATGTGTGCTTATTGTTAAAAGTATTTGTAATAATGAGAAAATGAAAGATGAGATCGGATGTTAAAGAATCAAACCTAACTCCCAAGTCTCAACATCAGTCATCAGTTTCGTCCCACTTTCACGTTGGACAATTATAGGAAAGACTATTTTATTAAGCCTGGTTAATTTAACTAATGAGGTGTTTGGATTAATTATAGTCAAATGATAAGCTAATTACATGTCTCTACGTGTCCTCTTGCGTGTTACCATGCAAAGTACAACGCAACACAAACCCCATCAGATTTTCTTGATGCCATCGCTCCTTGGAACTCCCTACCGACTCTACTTTTCTTTTATTCTCTTTTATAAAATTTTCACTCTTTTGTTCATAATGCTTTCCCAATGGGGATAGAGAACCACCACGATGTATTTAGTCTGTTTGCTGATATTTCTAATATTACTACTATACTACTACCATATTACTCCTAATGTTTTTGTTTTCTAGACTTGAACGTAGACCCTAATTAGAAAGAATAAACATATTTGTTTCACACTTTCACCTAAGATTATCACAAAATGTATATATTAATTTTGTATAAAGCGATTAAATAATTGAAGAAATTTATGGAGTTTGCACAAATATATGTTCCATGTGTGACGTGTCCATTCGTGACTAGTAAACGTTTGATGTATTATAAGTTGTTAGATTTTTATAAGAATTATAAAGAAACATAGCATATATCATGTATTTTATACGCCGTTCAATGTTCTTCTTTTCCTGAAAAGAGGTGACCTAACTCCATTGGCACAAAATTCGTCTTTAGAGATGAGATCATCGATCTTGTCCCCTTAATCAAGATTTGAGATCTAGAGTCACGATCACCTTTAGTTAATTAAGATTCCACTAAATTTAAATTCAGAATTGGTCAATGATAATGTATGAGTGAACCCTCATCTCTTGGACCATGCCTAACATTACCTTTCTTTTCTTCCTATCATCGATATACTATATTTTAACCTAATTTTGGCATTTATTCATGATTTAAAGTTTGAAACCACATACCACTTTTAGTTTTTTCTTTTTTTTTGAACCTAAAACTACATGTTGGAACGTCGGAAATTCGGAAACAGTCAGTAAAATGTTAGCTATTATTTTCTTTAATAAGGATGTGAAGTATATGTCTATCCGAGCATATTACGATATATATTCATATAATTAATGTTTGTATATATTCATATGAGTTTCTTTCTGGTTGCTATATTGTGTACAAAAACATTATAACCAGAATCCACATTCACTATATATATATCATGAAAACATGTTCAAACATTGCTTTCTTTTCCTTTAATTTTGACAATGTCATTTACTATTTGAAAAATTAAGCTATAGAAATATTATATTGACAAAGCGAATCCGCAACTGGTAATGTGCATACGTAACCTAATATATAACCTACTTTTTTTTTTTTTTTTTAATTTAAAACAATTGATGAACAAAATATCTGTTTTTTTTCTAGGCCAAACAAATCAGTTCGCTTGAGTACGAAAGTATATAGTAAACACAAGGGTCATAGTGATTATTAACGTATAACTCAACTACTAATAATATACTTTTAAACGCAGATTCTGTGTTCAATACGACAATACCCTTCCTTGTATAAACCTCAATAATCATAAAAATCTCGTATCCGATTTGGTGCTAACATTATATTATCTTCACCCGAATTGAAAAAATCGAAGATCAAGAAAACGGTAGTCTTATAATGGTGACAAATCAAATATATACTACTATATACCACCAACTGAGAACTTAGAAATTTTTAATAACTAAATACAAATTAGTTATTAAAATAAGTAAAAATAAAATATATAAAATAAGCTAAGTAATGTGAAAAAAGATTATTTATATCAATGAGAAAGAAGTAATTTACATGTCTTTAAACAGAAGAAAAAGAAGACCATGTGCAAGTGCAACGGTGATAAGCGTATTCTAGACAAAGACACGCGTATCAGCCAAACACTTGTCACCCTCACAGTCCCTATATAAACCCTTCACACCTCTCTTCAGTATTCTCCAAAAGCTCACATTAAAACCTAAATTATTCATTCTTGCAAGAGAGAGATATATATCTTATGGACGGTAGAGGTGGTTGTTGCATAGCCAGATATGGCGGTTACGGTGGTCGTTACGGTCTCTCCAAAGCTGATCGAATCATGCTTCGATTTCGTCCCATTGCTCCTAAACCGGCCGGCAACGGAGGAAGTCTCTCTCCCATCACCACAAAGCATAGCTCCACCGCAACTACCAGCGGCGGAAGCTCCGATGTTTCTGGTAAACCTGGGAGAGGGAAGAGGAAGTATCAGAGTTCCGCCGGTAACTCCCGGAGGTGCAATAATAAGAAAAAGAGAGAGCTCGTCGGAGACGCTGCTACTACTAACATGGTTACGTTGTCTCTTTTACCAGAGACGCCTGAGAAACGTGTTTTTCCGGATCTGAATGCTTTCCCGGTGGAGAATAATAAGCAGAAGCGAAACGGTCCATTGTGGCTGAGTTTCAACGGCGGTAGTGAGACGTTAGCTCCGTACAAGAAGGCGGAGGTATCTCGAACGACGGTGGTGGTTTCGTCGTGTGTGACGGTTGAACGTGTGACCGACGCTTGGATCGACGGTTATGGATTAGGGAAGACAGATGATGAGAGGAAGATGAATCTTGTGAAAGACACGTGTCCTGGTTTTACATCGGACGGTTTAGGGAGAGTCACGTGGACCAATGAGGCGTACAGGAAGATGGCTAAAGAAACTGGTGTACCGGAGATTAGTTACGATAACGCTAATTTTCACGTGATCGTACGGTTGGTGATGAAGGAGAGACCGATGCTAACGTACCCGGCGTTCACATGCAGAGTGAGATTACAGTACACGTGTCAAGATCGAGAAAGAGGATCCGTCACGGTGCCTTGTGACGTTTGGAGAATGGACGGCGGAGGTTTTGCGTGGAGGCTTGACGTTAAGGCAGCTTTGTGCTTGTGACGACGTTCTTTCGATACCCGCCGTTGGATATATTCACATTAATTGTGAAAATTGATGAACGGTCCCGATCGTATTTACATGGCCTTCGTAGAACTAAAAATAGCAAGTGCTGTTGAGCTTTGGTTTTTTTAATTTTCACCTTGAACATATGTTTCTGTTTTTTATTTATTCTGTTTCCTTTGGTTAGGATTATTGTTTATAAAATGCTCTTTTGTTTTCTCTCTTGAGTTATGAAATGATAATCTGAAGTTTAAATTTTAGTTAAACCTTCAAAGAAAGTTTAATAGCTTTTGTTTTCTTTTTTCCACACATTATTCGTTTTCATACATTATGTTAAACACGAATTATATGACAATTGTATTATTTCACTAATGGGCAGGCATATGTTATTCATTAATGGGCCGTGAGAATGTTGTCTAAAGGGCCTTAAACTCAAAAAAATTCACTGGCACGTGTTATTCAAACGCCTAATAATAAGGCGCGTTAAGTGGATAAAACAGTCAAAAATGGTAGAGACAATGTCGGTCGGTAGCCGCGTATATTTCACGCGCTGTAGTAACACGTGTAATTTATTTGCAATATGGAAAATTTAAGATATTTTCCTCAAATTAAATTAGAGATCCAGGATTCACTAGATTGCGCTCGTACACCTTACAGCCGTTAGATCTAAATATCGACGGTAGAAAACGAATGGATATTATCAGCCGTTTAGATTTTTGGTTGGCTGTATAATGAACGGTTTAGATTAGGTTAAAGGCGGCGGGGTGATCATCTCTTGAGATCTATAAGTAGAGAAGCAAATTGGTTCGTTATTCTCCGTAAGTCTCTCTCTCTCCTCTCACCTCTTTCGTTATTTCGAATTTGTTTGTTTTTTTTTTGGGGCATTAGAAGCGATATCGCGAAGCTCTCCGATCTAGGGTTTTTTCCAAATCGATTTTGGTAGTTTTTTTTTTCTTTCTCTCTACTCAGTCGAGGGTTTTTCTAGGGTTTCAATTTAGCTTTCTTCCCCCAATTTATCTCTCACTCGGTGATTTTGAATTTGATTTTGATCTGAGGGAGAAGGAAGGAAACTTAAACCAATTTGCGAATTTGATTTTGGTAAGTATACGTTGTGCAATTCATACGAATACCATCATCGTGTTGATTTGGTAATCGCATCTTTGTGATTCTTTTATTCGGCGAATTGTGGTATTGGCTCGATACCAAGGAGGATTGATTGATTACTGCAAATTTCACTGAACCTCGCCAAAGGGGTTACCAATCGATTCAATTGTTGAAGCAGAAGCAAAAAAAGCATTAGTTAGTTCTGTATTCTCTAATTCGAGTCTTTAAAATCCTGAATTTGAATGGCTTATAGTGAATGATGGGTAAAGCACGGAAACACCCTAGAGTGAAATCATCGGGATTAGTTCCTGATTACTTGCAAACGGCGGTTGAGCCTGATGATGACTTTGCTTACTCAGGCAGAATCGATTCTCAGATGAAACATTTAGAGGAGACTCCTCCATTGAAAAGGAGACGTTTTGGTTTTAATGGAGATAGCTATGGTGTTGTTCCTAAAGAGGTTTTGTCTTTGGCCAACTTGTCGAGGTCTGAGAGAAAGAATTTAGTTCACAAGTTGAAGATGGAGCTTCAACAGGTTAGGGACCTTAGTAAGAAGATTGCATGTTTCAGTTCAGACACTGTGCTGTTGTCACCATACAACGATATTCAAAGTTGCAGTGATGGGTCTAGGAGGATGCCACCTGAAAACTTTGCTACATGTACTGGATCACAGGGGAAAAAGCGTCCTGCTGTGCGCAATGATAAGCAGCGGAGTAAGAAAGGTCCATCTCGATTGGATGTCCCAACAAACTCTACCCTTGCTTCAGTGATGAAGGAGTGTGAAACGTTACTCAATCGTTTGTGGTCACATAAGTTGGGGTGGGCGTTTCGTACTCCAGTTGATCCAGTCATGTTGAATATTCCAGACTATTTTACTGTGATTAAGCATCCAATGGATCTTGGAACGATCCGGAGCAGGCTGCGTAAAGGTGAATATTCTAGTCCTTTGGACTTCGCAGCAGATGTGCGTCTTACGTTTTCAAATTCAATGGCTTACAATCCACCAGGGAATCAGTATCATGCTATGGCTCAAGGTATTAGTAAATATTTTGAATCGGGATGGAAAAGTATAGAGAAAAAAATACCTGTGACAAGACCACCAGTCGTTCCAGTAACCAGTTCTGCTTCTCTAGACTCTGAAATCCCTTTTGAAGTTGCACCATTGAGAAAGAAAGCAGCTACAATGAACGAGAACAAGCAGAGGGTGGCACCTGCTAAGTTGGTCATGACAGATGATGAGAAGAAAAAATTAAGCCAAGATTTGCTGGCATTAGAAGAAGATTTCCCTCAAAACATTGTTGATCTCCTGAGAGAGCAAAGTGGCAATGATGGTCAATCTGGAGAAGTTGAGATTGAGATTGATATAGAAGCGCTTTCTGATGAAACCTTGTTCAAAGTTCGAAAACTCCTGGATGACTATTTAAGCGAGAAAAAGAAATCGTTGGAAAAGAGCGAACCTTGTGAGATGGAGGTAAATAATCTCTCTGATTAATTTTACTATTTGTTTGTGAGCTCTAGTAAATCTTGACATTTGACTTTTGGTTTAATTTCTCTGTTACAGATCGTTCATGACTCTGGATTCAGTAATTCCCCTCTGCAGCCTAGTAAAGGTAAGTTTTTGCTTTTTAATTCGATTTCAGAAATGGTTTCCTTCAGTAATCTGATGCATTACTTAATCACAGGTGATCTGCAAATTGACGAGGATGTTGACATAGTTGGTGGGAATGACCCCTCTGTTTCAAGCCATCCTCCTCCTAAGATAGAAAAAGATGCTGCATGTAGAAATAATGAAAGCAGCAGTTCGAGTAGCTCTAGTAGTGAATCAGGCTCTTCATCAAGTGGTTCGTGTTTATGCGAGCCTTCTTCTAATTCCCTAGAATAATAATTTTTTCTCCTTAAATAGTGCACTGATTTGTACAGTATGTAAGAATAGCTAAGATTGGAAATAAAGTAACTTTTCTGTTCGAATGATTAGTAGTGGACTCCTGAGTCTTGTTTTGTACTTTGAGCCTGTGTCTCATCCCGTATTTTCTGTTTGATGCTTTTTCTCTGCTCTACTAATTGTGGTCATCCTCTTGCTATAGAGGATAGTTTAGTTAGTTTCTGTGGTTTATCGTTTATGACGGAGGAATTAAGTTCTTACTGTGGTTTTGCAAAACTGTAGAATCGATTCCTTTGCTAATTTTTTCCCCTTAGGAAGAACTTTTTATACTGATGTTTTCTGTGATTATCTTTCAGATTCTGGTTCTAGTAGTTCCTCTGGGAGTGAAACAGATTCTAATAAAGCTTCAAAACCTACAAGTAGAGAGGTATATTTAATGGTGGAATAAATTGTGTTATAGAGTCACTGTGTTAGTTATTGCTATAATTTCTCTCTGCAAGGTTTTTAATTTACCCTCAGCAAGATTTCCATGAACTATTTGCAATCATATAAGTGAAATTTACTACAGAAGAATAAGTATAGTCTCCTCTATAATTTAGGATAAAAAGGAACCAGGAGTTGGTATAAACAGAAAGGAGGACAATTGCAACAGTGAGAAGATAGTTGTAAATGGTTAGTTTCTTTCCAATTGATGTATGCAAGTTAGAATGCTCGGATAGATAAGTCTTCCCGAATTTCATTCTTTATTCTCTGTAGATTCTTTGAATGAATTGGGACAACTTGGGCATGCTGGTGCGGAAAAGTCGACCGCCATGGATGCACTAGTTGTTCCAGATGGTAAGAAATGAAAGTTAAGGAGGTTGGAGATGGTAAAGGCTGTTTATTTTCAGATCATGATTTTTCCTGTCGTGCTTTGGTATTATAGAGGAAACAGCTCCACCTGAGAGGCAAATTTCTCCAGATAAGCGCTACCGCCAAGCTTTGTTGAAGAATCGTTTTGCTGATACCATTATGAAAGCTCGGGAGAAGGCTCTTACCAAGGTTAAATCTTAAGTGCCCGATCTACTATGGTGAAATAGCTCTTCGTAATGTGGAAAGGCTTAATCAAAACTTTTGATGCATCAAATTTCAGGGTGAAAAGGGGGATCCTGAAAAATTGAGGATAGAAAGAGAGGAGTTTGAAAAAAGGCTAAGAGAAGGTTGGATTTTTGCATTAAGTGTGCATATGTACCTCATAATTTCTAACCAAATTGCTTGTTAATTCTTGCGATTTTGTCTTGATTAGAAAAAGTACGGTTACAAGCCGAGGCCAAAGCAGCTGAAGAGGATAGGAGAAAAGCCAAAGCAGAAGCTGCAGAAAAAGTGAGGAGGGAACGAGAGCAAGAGAGAGAAGCTGCACGTCAAGCTTTACAAAAGGTATAAAAGACTTTTCAATTTTCTCCTATTATTCAGACTCCTATCTTGGTATGATGATGTTGATAAATGATTTTACTGGTTGGTTGCAGATGGAAAAGACAGTGGAGATAAACGAAGGTATACGGTTTATGGAAGACCTCCAGATGTTTAGAGCTACAGGTTCCGAGGGTGATCAATTACCGACTTCCATGGACGAGATGAGTCCCAAGTGTAGTGAGGATATGTTGGGTAGTTTCAAGATGGAAGGCAATCCATTGGCACATCTAGGTTTGTATATGAAAATGGATGAGGATGAGGATGAAGAAGAAGACCCGCCACACTTTAGCCAAAGAGAAGTAGAAGACCATCTCACTGACGGAAGTGGAAAACAGGAACTTAGTCCTCACAGAGTAGAGAGAGAGGACCAACTTGTTAGCGGAAATGAAGAACCGGTAAGCCAAAAGGTAAATGATAATATGGACCAAGAAGATGAAAAACCGATCAATCCAAATGAAAGAGAAGAACAAGTGGGGAATGTGCCAGAACAAGAAAGTAGAGTTGTTGACAAGAAAGAGCAAGAAACTGAAGATGTCGACATGAGAGAGCAAAAAAACGAAGTTGTTGACATGGGAGTGGAAGAAGAACATTCCCTTGACAGAAGTGAAGGACGCACACTAAGTCCTCACAGGAAAGAGGGAGACGACCAACTCGTTAGTGGAAATGAAGAATCGGTAAGCGAAAAGGTACAAGATTATGGGAACCAAAAAGATGAAAAACCCATCAATCACAACGAGAAGGAAGAATTAGTGGAGAATGTGCTAGAGCAAGAAAGTAAAGTTGATGACAAGGGAGATCGAGAAACTAAAGTTGTCGAGATGGGAGAACAAGAAAATGAAGTTGTTGACAAGGGAGTAGAAAAAGAACTTTTGCTTGACAGAAAAGAAGAACAAATACTTAGTTCCCACGGAGAAGAGGTTGAGGACCAACTCGTTAGTGGAAATGAAGAATTGGGAAGCCAGAAGACAGATAATGAGACTCAAGAATACGAAAACCCCATTAATCAAAATGAAAGAGAAGAACAAGCGGCGAATGTGCCAGAGCAAGAAAGCAGAGTTGCTGAAAAGGAAGATCAACAAACTGAAGTTGTCGACATGGGAGAGCAGAAAAGCGAAGTTGTAGAAAAGGGGGTTGAAGATAATGAAGATGTTGACACGGGAAAGCAAGGAAATGAAGTTGTGGAGAAGGGAGGGAAAGAAACTGAAGTTGTCGACAATGGGGAGGATGATGAAACTGACCTTGTCGACAAGGCAGAGCAGGAAACTGATGTTGTCGGCAAGGCAGCAGAGAAAGAAACTGACCTTGTGGAGGACAAGGGAGAGGAAGAAACAGAAGATACGGACGTAGAAATTGATTGATAATTCTTTTGATCGGGTCTTGTTAAAAGCAACAAGAAGAAAATAAAAAGTGGGGAAGGGGATGTTGCGCGTTGATTCTTTTATATCATATTGTGATGTGGCGTGGTGAAATGGGCTAAAGCAAGCAAAAGAAAGAGAAAGCCACAGACATCATAGAAGACTCTTCGTATTGACATCAGTTATACAAGACAGAGGATGAGTCTGTTTTACCTATATTTCAACCTGACTCTGTTGACAATGATTCTTAATTGATGAAGAAGAACAAAATAGAAAGAAAAAAAAACAATTTTGCTGTAAGAAAGATGATGTCGAAAAGCTTAGTTTGATGTTAAAGCAGCAAATTGTGATTTAGAGATGTGTAAAGTTATTATTACCTCTTTAGAAGCAACTGTACATGAAAAATACTGTTTCCATTAAAACGAGACTCTTCTTCTTCTCTTTGTGTAGTCATATTTATTTTCTGACCCCTGTAATTTTTGATTGATCAACTGAACCCAAAATCCTCGACGATTCTGGATAAAGGGTAAGTATGTCATTTTACGTCGTTGTTTTTAATAGATGAATGAAGCAAAGGGCAGTGAGAGAAGCTAAAACAAAGCGAAAAAAATGGTGGGAGTCGCTGCTGTGGTCAGTAAATGGACTCTCTGTGTCGCTTCGTCGTCGTTGTCTTCGTCGCCGCCGGCAAGAAAATCGGCAAGTCTCAATCCACACTGCTCTCCGGCCAAGGTTAACCTACGCACTGAGCTAGCCGCATTTCGTCCTCAGTTCCGTCTCTTCTCACGCGATTCATCGTCTCACCGCCGTCTTCGCGCTTCCAGCTCCGCAGACTCCGGAATCTTCCTCCCTCACCTTGTCGCTTCTATGGTAGCTAATTTATCTTCACTTATTAGTATTTTTAGTTTGGTTTAGTTGTGTATTTGTTTTCAAATTCACTGAGTAATGATTGAAATCAGGAACTTAGGATTCAAAATTGATGAATCTCACGTTGTTCTTCTGTATTGTTTCAGCAGGAAGTTGAGGAGACTTATATTATGGTTAAACCTGATGGTATACAACGAGGCCTTGTAAGCTCTTTTGCTTCTCGTTTTCTTAGGCAAATTCTGTATGGAGAGTTTGAATGTGATAGTTATTTTGGATTGATGTTCTTAGGTTGGAGAAATCATCTCTCGTTTTGAGAAGAAGGGATTTAAACTAATTGGACTTAAGATGTTTCAGTGCCCAAAAGAATTGGCTGAGGTTTGATACTCTCATTACTCACTTATGTAATTTGATCATGACATCAGTAGCTTAATGAGGTTAGGTGATTTGACTAGATCAAGACTTACAATTTAATTTGATTGACAGAATAATCTTGTGTTGGCAGGAACATTACAAGGATCTTAGTGCTAAATCGTTCTTTCCTAGCCTTATTGAGTACATTACTTCAGGCCCAGTTGTGTGTATGGTACGCCTTATCAATATACTCCTATTTGATTTTCTCGGATTTTGCAACTTGTAAAATTAGATTGATTAATTGCTTGTGATGTTTTAAATCTTGTAAAGGCTTGGGAAGGTGTTGGTGTTGTTGCTTCAGCTAGGAAGCTGATAGGGAAAACAGATCCTCTCCAAGCTGAACCTGGTACTATAAGAGGAGATCTTGCTGTACAAACTGGAAGGTTGGAACTCTTATTATCTTTAAAAATTGTTGAAAGTAGTAAGCACTTAAGATGATTCTCATGGTGTATACATTATATTATGCGATTTGCAGGAACATAGTGCATGGTAGTGACAGTCCTGATAACGGCAAGCGTGAGATTGGTGAGATTTCTTGTTTCTCAACAATTGTTCACCCATCTTTTATCATTGAGACAATGACTACGCCTAATTTAGTGGCATTAATGAAATTTTGTTAAGTATGCAAATCAAGGTGGTTCATATTTTTTCTTCAAACAAACTGGATATATAAAAGCCACTTCACTACACAATGTGTTTGGATTCGCTAAATTGATTAATACTATTTCCATCGTTCTTCACTGTCTTAGTTTGGCCAAGTATTTTCTCCCATTCCTTAGTTTGCTAAAACTCTTAGTTTTCATCTGCTGACATTTTGGCTCTTGTGGTTTTGGTGTAGCTCTGTGGTTCAAAGAAGGCGAGCTATGCGAGTGGGATTCAGCTCTAGCTTCATGGCTAAGGGAGTGATCACTGAGAAGACAGATTCAATTATAATGGTCTAAAATTTATTTTACATCTTTCTTGTCACTGAGAATGAGCTTTGGTCTTTTTGTTCTTGATTTTGGCGGCAATGTCATAACTGCCTATTTATGGCTTATCCTATTTCTTCTCATATCTTAAGTGATCATACGTATTTGGTTCTTTGTTACAAAAACATCTTGATTTATAGAGAGATTCATAAGCAGTTGGTTACAAAAATATCTCGAGTTATAGATTCATCTGCATTTAGTTCAACATTATAGAAACATCTCCAAAATCATTCATCTTCACTCCTACACTGAGCAATGTCAAGTTTTTCTAAGCCAAGCTAAGAACATCAAAAGAAGGGATGTGCAGACCTACACAAGACAAGAGAGTGGCTTTACAAAATGCATAAGATTGTTCACATCGTTGTACTACTTCTAAGACCGGTTGGTATATGGAATCTCAATATCTTCAGGAGGAAGTTCCCAGTGATCGTCTTCTTCATCTTCTCTGGATACATTCCTACTCTTGTGAGTTTCTGAAGTTGATTGTGGCTTTGGTTTAGGGATTGGTCTCCTGTAAAATCAAAATCTATTGACTCAAACTTCTTCTTCAATTGTGTTTAGAGAGAAAAAAAAAAAAAAAATCTGACCTTTTCCGATACTTCTTAGCAGCTTCTTTAGTCTTACGCTTCTTCTTCTCCTGAGAGCTCTCAAAGAACCGTCGTCTTCGAGACTCCTGCAACACACCAGCTCTAAAACACGACCTCTTGAAATCATTCACCAGCTGCTCCTCCGATTCACCTTCTTTAGGCACCACCTCGACGTTATAGTAACCAGACTTGAAAAAGACAAGATTCGCATTCGCCAGCGAAGGATACACCACGCGGCTGCTGACGTCATCGTTACCGGCCGTTAAAACCCTCGTCGTCATCGACGAGCACTGCAATGATGATGATCTCGCGGACACGGAAGAAGGAAGAAGCGCGATAATAGGTTTCAGACTCGACGGAGACGGTGGTGGTTTCGACGAGAGAAGAGACGAGAGGAGATCGGAGATAGAAGCTATCGATTCTAGCGCCATTTTTTTTTTTCCCTGTCCTGTCTGAATAAGTGAATTACTCCTTTCATTCTTATTATAATGTTTTTTAATCTTAATTGTAGTAATTAGTTTACTAAGCAGAGTGGTTTAAGTCTTAACTAATTTGGTTTCTGACTAAAAACGACGGCGTCTTAAAGCATATAAACGAGACCAGTGAACTTTGATCTTTAAAGCTTCTCTCTTTTGAGTCTTCTTCTTCTCTGATTTGTTTTGGTAAATTATGTTGAAAACGACGATTTCTCCGATTTTTTCATCGTTTAGAGGTAAACCCAAGAATTCGAGGTTTATTTTTCAAGCTTGTAATAAGGTTGTTGTTGTTCAAAGTGATACTACTACACCAAGTGTTCGACGAAATGCGTCAACGAATCTTACTACTTTACACCAAGGTCCACCAACCTCTGCCTACGTTCATCTTCCGTTTTGTCGTAAACGCTGCCATTATTGTGACTTTCCAATCTTAGCTTTAGGCTCTTCTTCTTCTAATGTCTACGAGGAAGGTAAAGAAGATGACCCACGTATTACAAACTATGTGAATCTCCTCGTTAGAGAGATTAAAGCGACAAGAACTGATTTTGATGCGAACCCGAATCTAAAGACTGTGTTTTTCGGAGGTGGGACACCTTCTCTTGTTCCTCCGAGGCTTGTTTCTTTGGTTCTCGACACATTGAGTTTGAATTTTGGGTTGAGTCCAGATGCTGAGATATCAATGGAGATGGATCCAGGGACGTTTGATGGTGGGAAACTGAAGGAGTTGATGGAGTTGGGAGTTAATAGAGTGTCTTTAGGTGTTCAAGCATTTCAAGATGAGCTTTTGAAAGCTTGTGGGAGAGCTCATGGTGTCTCTCAAGTGTATGAGGCTATAGAGTTTGTTAAAGAGTGTGGAGTTGAGAATTGGAGTATGGATCTTATATCTTCTTTGCCTCATCAGACGTTGGGGATGTGGGAAGAGAGTTTGAGATTAGCTATTGATTCACAGCCCAATCATGTTTCTGTATATGATCTCCAAGTTGAACAAGGCACAAAGTTTGGAAACTTGTAAGTGTTTAATCACAGTTTGCTTAAGATTTTGAGTGTATTTTGAGCAGTAACGAATTGAGATCATGAACTTGTGTAGGTACACTCCAGGCCAATCCCCTCTTCCTTCAGAAACACAATCTGCAGATTTTTATAAAACAGCATCATCTATGCTTCGTGGTGCAGGTTATGAGCATTATGAAGTCAGCAGTTACTCGAAAGGTGATTTCAAGTGCAAACACAACTTAATATACTGGAAGAACAAACCTTTCTATGCTTTCGGTTTAGGTTCAGCGAGTTATGTTGGAGGGTTGAGGTTTTCGCGGCCAAAGAGGCTTAAGGAATACACAAACTACGTGGCTGACTTGGAGAATGGTGCAGCAAACTGGTGTGGAAACGGTATTGTAGATCTCAAGGATGTTGCGACAGATATCGTAATGCTATCTTTCAGAACATCTAAAGGGCTTGATCTTAAGGAGTTTGGAGAAGCTTTTGGCAGTGAGGTAGTGAACTCGATCTGTAAAGTGTATGAGCCTTATGTGGAGAGTGGGCACATTGTTTGTTTGGATGATATGAGAAGAGAAGTGACGAGTGATCAAGTCAAAACCTTAGCTGCAAATGATGAGGTGAAGATTGAGGATCATGTGAGGTACCTTAGGCTTAAAGATCCAGATGGTTTCCTCCTATCTAATGAGTTGATATCTCTAGCGTTTGGCGTGGTAGCTCCTTAAACTTTGAAGCTACTAACAAAGAAAGGTTGTTTTATACATCATTCCTGTTATAGATTGTGTTTCAAATTGGATGTTTCCATTGATATGTATGAAGGTTCGATAGAATTACAGAGGAAATTATCACTAATCCTACTTCTGTGGACGGATCATCTGTTTCTACAATCTTACAGTATGTAATCCATCTGATATCCATAGCAACTAACTTCATAACCACAAAAAAACACTCTCTTCTGGAAAAATCCGTAAGTATTTGGCTTGAAAAGGACAAGTAATGTGGAAGATTTGTGAGTCACCATTCACCAAACCAACATGGATTTGAACACCTTTTGCTCTCTCATGAGCAGTCTGAAGCTCACCTGAACAAAATGTTAAAGAAAGAGTAGACTTTAGGAACTGAAAATGATTCGATATACTAAGCCAATGTCAAAGAAAGATAAATAGTAGACTTTAGCTCAGGAAGATTCTCAGGCTGTCTAGAGAATGACATATGTAAATATGTAATAAGCCAATGTTTGAGTGGGTTACCATCTTATGATGGTTTTGGTTTCTTTCCACTTTTTATAATCCGACGTAACTCCTGTGTTCCGGTTCTCTTTTCTCTGTTAAAGACAATAGAAACAACAAAAGTGACCAAAGACTTCTTAAGAACAAAGCAATGATGGAAAAATAAAAACAAGTAACATCATACGGTACCTTTGATGTAAGAAGACTAGAAGATAAAAGAGTGGGAGTAGCATCAAGGTCAATATTGAAATGGCGAGGTAGAAGACACCTGATCTCTTCTGCACGTATTAGCATAGTCAGATGTTAATGGTAATTATTTTACTGGTTAAGTATGGTAAAAGAAGCAAAAACTAAAACAGATATGCTTTAAGAAATCACTAACAAGCTCATAAGTGACTTCAACGGTTTAACAGATCTTACCTTGCCTCCTCTAGGAAACGGTTTGTCTTTTCCAGTACAGGTATGAGCATCACAGAATTGGCGCAAAAAGTGTTCTTCGATCATGAAATAACAAAACCAAAGAGGTTGACTTGGGCACACTTGAAAGAACTTATTTGAGAAAACATCTAGTATTCAATGAGCAAAGGTTCACTTGGAAGGCCTCACAGTAAGGAAACGTACCATGAAGACGGCTAGCTGAGGAACCTTGACTCACTGGGAAACAATTATTGGCAACGCTCTAGATACACAAGAGAGGGAAGAAACAAGTATATTTAGTATCAAAGCAGAGTATCAAGATGTCATGGATCCAGAGCAGAAAAAGGAAAGACACCTCGCAGAGATGACGGTTTTTGGCAACAGCTGCAGGATTGCACTTGCTCTTGGGTTTCTTAGAGCTCAATACAAAGTCACAATGCAATGCACCACACAGGTCGGCCAAACACTTTGTATCAGTCTGAAACAATCAAATAAGTTTTCTAGTAATCAGTCTCAAAAGCGAGTTCCTTTTGAAACACACATAAGCCAGACCACCAAGGTAAAAACAGAATCAACAAACCGTATTCAAAAGATTATAATGTCTAGTGGCAAAATGCTTGTCAATGAACTTCTCTTCATTGAAACTTTTCTTGCAGTAACCACATTTCCATTCGAAGATATCGACATGAATCTTGTGCAGTTCTTGATCTCTGTATAAATCATTATCAGGATGAAGCCTACAAGTCTTTGGAATTTGATATCTTTCTCGTTCCACAAACGGCGTCAAATACTGCAATCATATAAAATCAACCAAATTATAGAAACTAAGGGATCTTGCAACCAAATCAACCAAACTCAATATGTGTGAAGAGTCTGCTTACATCTTGTAGAATCTGCCAAGCAGCTCGACTTCTTTCACGGGAACAGTGTATTTCTGGAGCAATACCACCTACTTCTTCTTCGTTAACCAATCTATATAATTCCATTACAAGACATAACAATATTATTAGCAGCTGAGCTGGAAATAAATCTTACACAAAACTAATCAACAACAAGAGTAGTAGTTGAAAGTTTCTGTTTTTATTTAAGTAACAGAGACAAGAGTTGAGAATCTAGTGGGATTTGTGAGAGACACTGACCTATTAGATTCAGATTCTTCGAATCCCTACAAATAAGAGATCAGAAGAAGCGTTAAAAAAAAGACTGGAAAAATCGCTGAATCAATGAATAATAGAAGAGGTGAGATATTCAAATACCTGAGCGAGTGATTGGTGAAGGAGAAGAAGAAGAAGAAGAAGAGTAGAGAGTAGAAGAGTCACGGGGAGTGATTCCCAAAGTCTTCCCATCGAAGTAGCGATAGTTTTTGATGTGCCGGGAAATTAATAAAATCTCTCTCTCTCTGCAAATATTACTGTTTTGTGTTTCTTTTGGGTAATGGAGAGAGATATCACTGTATCCAAACAGAGAGATTTCGAGACACTACTAAGCCCGAGCCCAATAACACGCTCTTGGGCTCTCACTACGCCTCTTTCGTTTTTTCAATCTCAAGAGTAATGTAAACTACAATATTAATTACTGATACCCTTTTTTTTCCTCTCATTAAAGAGACTTTCTCAATAATATACTACTAGATAAGGCTCGCGTAATAACGCGGGTAAAAATTAAAAAATTTATTGAGAATAATTAAGTAGTAATTTACATGTTTTTAGATTTTATCTTATAATATTTTAATATTGAATATAAACCTCTCATATTTCATTTAATACTCTCTCGGTTCCATTATATAAGAGTTTTATAATATTTTCTCAAATTTTTATGTATAATTTTTATTAATATAACAATTTATTACTATTTGAATTATGCCGTATATTTTTTATTGGTGGAAGTTTTATAAATGACATAATATTTATTATTTATTAATCTTTGTACTTTGACCCAAAAACTCTTATAGGACAGGAAGTACCATTTAAATATTTATATCATCATAAGAGATCATATTTTAATTTTAATTACACATTTCATCTTAATTCATAGAACTAAGTACTTTATATCAAACACAATTAATACATCATATCAAATCTATATCTTAGTAAAAACTGAAAATATAAATAAAAATTAACAAAATATAATTTGCCAAAAAAAACTCAATCAACATTATTTAAGATATATTTGTTATGTTGTTATCTCATAAGTACTAATTTTACCTCATGTCATAATCAATTTTAAAAATGAGTAAAATTTATAAAATAAAAACATATATAAAGATACAGAGAAATTCTCAATAACTAAAGATTTATTCCTGTAATTTATAATTTGTATTCAAATTATCTTATATTTTGACATATGCATTACAAAAATACATGTGTTAAAATTATAAATTTAAACATTAAAATTTACTAATATTCTTGAATGATTTTTTTAAAATAATACAAATTAATATTTGAAAACTTTTTAATCTATTTAATCTAAAATAAATTTCATCGTTAGACATTCAGTTTAGTAATCACATCTAACTATCTATTTCATCGTAAAACCATAATTCACTTCTTCATGGATTAGTTAAAAAATTTAATAACAAAAATAATATGAGACAATATGTATATTGGTTAGTATTTAAAATTTAACATTAAAAATAATCAGTAAAAAAATCAGTTAACATCCACAAAATTTTTGGAAATCCAAAAATATCCTAAATATATTCTTCTATATTTTATAATTTTATAAGTAATACTTTTGTCAATTTTAATCAATTAACCAAATATTCATTCTAACAAACTCATTTTTCTATTTTCTTTCAGGTTTATCATATTACTACATGCATTAAAACTTTAAAATAAAACATGTAAAACTATACTTATACAAATCATGTATTGATTTTTTAATTTTATTTATTGTTTCAAGGTTTTGTGTACTTACTTACAATAATTTATATTACAGCGATAAATATAATTTATATCCGACTAAAATTATGTTAAATAACTTATGTTATTATTTTTAACTTTGTTATTCATTATTTATTGATTAATATACATGCTTAATGAATTAAATTTTTGGTTACACATGTCAAATTTATTGAGAAACCATGTATAATATAATTAGGATACAATGGAAAATATATTGATTTTGTTAGTTTTCCTTTTTGATTTAGGAATATAAATGTTTTAAAATATAAACATGTAAAATTCTGTAAATATAATAAGATGTCTTATTACGTTTATAAAAAAAAAATTGACATGTGTCAACATCTTATCAATATATTTGACATGTGTCACAATCTCGTTAATTAGTAATTTTGTCATCGAACTTTATATAATAAGATTGTACTTACATATTGATTTAGTTTGTCTACCCATATTTGAAGTGTAGCTAAATCCAGCTTTATATGAGGTTCATCTGCAAGTATTTTTTCCATCATAGCAATCTGATTATCATTCATGATACCCCCGTTTTCTTTTGCTAGTATGGTTTTCCGATGTCTCATGGTTTGTAACTATCTCTTTGGAGTTCATGATTTTCTACTGTACTCAAGGTTTTTATTTGATATGGGATACCACTTAGTAGACATCTTTATATAATAAGAGATATACTCAATTTCCTTATAGTGCTAGGTAAATATTTTCTGAACTTTTTTTTTTCTAGAAATGTGGCCAATAATTAACGTAGAATAGTAAAAATCAAATTAATTGACATATTTAAACAAAAAGACGTGGCCAATATTTGTTTTTAATTCATGTAGATTGGTAAAACAGTAAAAATCAAATTTGTTTCTATATTTGTTTTTGACTCGTGTCAACATCTTATCAATATTTTTACACGTGTCACGATCTCGTTAATAAGAAATTTTGTCATTGAACTTTATATAATAAGATTAAATAATCTATTATATGTCTCTTTTTTTTTTTACTCAACAGGTATTTATTGCTTAACAAGAATCATTACAGAGTGGTTCAGACAGCCAAACAGGCTTGATTACAGAATCAACAAAATAGGTAGAATTTTGACAACCAAATTTAGTCTATTATATGTCTCTTTACTTTAATATTTTTATAGTTAAAAAACGCATACATTAATATTACATAATCCTATTTTATATATTACAATAACACTCTTTTTGAATAAATTATTTGATTGGTGAAAAAAAAATATGAAACGATCTATTTTTTTTTTTACTTCAACCATCTTTTCTTTATGTAAAGGTGAGTATTTGCAGTTTTTGATAAACAGTAATTAATTGTATATTTTCACAACTATTTTTTTATCTTATATAAAAAGTAATATTTTTTCTTGCCAAATTAGCAAATTAAAATTAAAATAAATTAATATATATTCGAATTTTATGATATATATATATATATATATCTATTTTTTAATAAAACTATGTTTTATTTTCTCTATTTTAGTTTTATAGAAAACCTTTTTATGGTAGGTTTTGAATTTTTACATTTTTATTTTTAAAATTTTAATAAATTTTTTGATATATGTCAACATATGAATGATACAATTGACATGTGTCATGATCTTGTTAATTAGTAATTTTGTCATCGAACTTTATATAATAAGATTCATGAATTTTTACTATTTTTATATTTGACACATGTCAACATCTTATCAATATTTTTGACACGTGTCACTATCTCGTTAATAAGAGTTTTTGTCATTGAACTTTATATAATAAGATACCACGTTTATATTTTACTATCTTCACCAAACATTTCTTGACAAAATATCAAAAACAAATTTGCCTTCTGAAAAAATGGAAAATAGAAAAATATCGACCTTAGCAAAAACCATTAGCAAATCAGCTTATAAAGACTGTCTCAAATAATACCACGTTTTTATTGGTATTGTTTCAACTTTCAACGCACGTTATTATGTACGTGTGTAGTGTAGGGATGCTTGTTGACACTTTTTTAA
This sequence comes from Camelina hispida, assembly GCA_023657505.1. Classification (NCBI taxonomy): domain Eukaryota; kingdom Viridiplantae; phylum Streptophyta; class Magnoliopsida; order Brassicales; family Brassicaceae; genus Camelina; species Camelina hispida. The sequence goes on along the minus strand of CP094636.1, from coordinate 32,144,596 downwards.
AGTTTTGTTTGAAAATAATTTATTTAGGTAACACGGTTCAGGTTAATTACGCGGGAAAGAAGAAGATATGTAATGTATAATTAAAAAAAAAAAAAAAAGTTTGATTTGGTTAATGGCTTAATGCTGTTGTCAACGACGACGACGTGTTCCCCTCTTATGTTTTTCCCTTGACCTCTCTCTCTATATTACAACTTCATTTCCTTTTTCTCTCCTCTCACATTTCTATCTCTATCGTCTCTAGATCTTTGATATTTTTCCTATTTGCTTTTTGATCTCAACAATGGCGACGGTAAGAACAACATTTTCTTCAGATTTCTCTCTTTTTTGTGCATCATATATGATCATCATTCTCCTATAAAGTCTCTAGCTTTCTTCTTTATCTCTAGTGAATATATACTCTGTCCTTGTGGTGCAGGAAAATAAAGGGAAACCATTGCCAAAGTTTGGTGAATGGGATGTGAACAATCCCGCATCAGCTGAAGGATTCACTGTCATTTTTAGCAAAGCTAGTGACGAGAAGAAGACCAAGAAAGCATCCGGCGCTGGCCCCAACAGTGCTACACCTCAGAGAAACCAAAACTCTGATCAAAACAATCACAATGATTCCCAAAACCCAAAAGCTAAGGTAATTATACTGACTTTTTCTCTTCACATTATATCCAAAAAAACCATTTGGTTTCCAAAGAACTCAGATTGCTTACCACCTGATATATGTTTTCTACGCAGAATAAATGGTTTTGCTTCCGTTAAATCCTACCATCTTCTGAAGAATCCGAGAAGGCGTAGCGAACCTGAAGAATTGTTAGCAGAGAGATGATCTCAAACAAAGTGAAACAAAAGGGTTAAAGACCATTACATCTCAGCTTTCTTCTTCTGTCATCTGCTGATATATTATACTTGTTCAGAATACTTTTTTGTTCCTTTCTTTTTATTTGCCTTGCCAACATTTTTCCCCACAATGGATATAAATTGTATCTTCTGACTCCATCTAAAAAGCTTGGTTTCTGATAGAAATAAGATTTTGAGACGATAGTCCTTCTCAGATATATAATGCTATTCTTCATATTGATGAAACAAGATTATAATAAGCCTTCCAATAGATTCAATCTTCCAAACCCCTAACAAAATTAACATTCGAGTTTTATGAGAGGAGGTTGCAAGCTTAACTCTATAAGGTTAGATTGCGGTTTCAGAGCTGACACCTGAAGAATCTGCAGTAAAAAAAACGCTGAAAACAGAATCTGTGAAAACTGGGATCACAAGATTTGATCCGGCCATCTATCTGTAAGAATCCGAGGCCATGTTTACGGCTTCGGTTCAGAAAAGTGAACACATCGTAAGAGGCTAATGACATGGCACCAGACAATCATAGCAGAAACATGTGTTCTCTGGGGTTAATACAGTGTCGTTGTTTGGTTCCCCATTCTAGCAAGATTTCTGAGATTTAGATATGAACAAAACCAGGCAAAATTACTTCAGAGAAAGAGCCACCAACATAACGGAAGAAGTACAGAACATATAACAGGTCATGCTTCCATTAGACTGAACCTTAAGAGTGAAAGAGTAGATAGTTACAGTTAAAGAGACAGAGAGAACAAAAAATTATTCGGTGAGAATCCTGTAAACAAGCATTGATTTGCCACAGATAGATATTGTTTGGAGACTATAATTTACCTAAATGTTTCTCATAAACTCCAAACCCAAAAGAAGAAATTGATCCTAAGAACTGGAAAGCCTATGATGGTAAAGAAAAAAGTTATCTCCCCTACGCAGGCTTCTGTTCATGTGATGTTAATGCCAGCTGTCATCTTCATTTCCATTGGCGCCAGCTTGAGGACCTTCTACGGTTAGGGAGCTGCTAGACGAGAATGTAGGCGGTATGGAATGATCAAATCTACAAGCTGGACCAAATTTGCATATACCATATCGGCTGTAGTGTGTGCACATGCTCTGATCCTGAAAGTATAAAGAAATAAAGGAAAAGGGGTTTAGAGTGTGAGTTAGAGAAGTGTGTGATTGATCATAAAGCTTGTCTTGAAACAAATTCACCAGAAAGATCATGTTATGTAGCATCAGCAAGGAGGGAAGAAATTATATTTTACGAACAAATTTCTCAGTGGCTTCCTAATACTAGCACAAATGAACAGTATGAATGGAAAAAAAAAAAAAAAAAAAACTCACAGGTCTTAGGGGCAAGCCCTTGTCATTGAAAGAGGATGGAGCTTGCTTCGGCAACCTATTTTTTGGATGATGGTATTTGCATTTATATTTGAACTTACAGTCCCCAGTTTTAAGATAATAAGTGCACTCTGGTTGATCCGGACGTTCTGGGAATTCTTCAACAGAGCTCTGTTGTTGGTATTGTGAGAATGAACTAGTTTCAGCTATTGCATTGTTCATCAAGTATGTGGAAGGAGGAAGCACGCTCCTTTCTGGTGGATAGGGAGAAGACGCCTACACAGATAAAAATGATTAACTTTCAAAGTAAAGTACTATAGTTGTTTATCAACATAAAGCGAAAAAATGCATTGAAATAAGTAATGCAAAGGGAGAGCTGGTGTTAACTAACCTGATACCCATTCCACTCTGAAGCTTGAGGTGAAGAAACTCCACGATTTTGAGAAAACATGGTTGGAATAAAAGGAGCAGTACCAGTACCGTTCATATGTCTCGATGAAGACCAAGAAGTTGAACTGACATGGGGTAGTGGGGCCTTCGGGGAAAATGATCCAACGGATCCACCGTTATTACCACGGAACATGGGAGAATCAACTCCTCCAATAGCAGTAGGATCAGGATGATTAAATTTGCAGTCAGATCCAAATTTGCAGGAGCCATTGCGCATGTAGAAAGGACACTCCTTCTCTCCCTGTCAATAGCTTACACTATTATAGCTTATCCATAAAGCTGTTGTAAACAGAATTCTAGAACGTCTAAACCAAACCAATTAATGGAATACCGGACGGATAGGAAGGCCAAGGAAGTTAAGCTCTGGTCGTGAGGCCAGAGAAGTATGTTCTTTCATGTGGCTGAATCTGCAAGACTCTCCATATTTGCACCCTCCAGTCCTGAAGTAGTACTGCAAACCTCGGAATTAAGGGACATGTGTAGGAGGATATCAGAAGACAGAATTTAAAAAGTAAAAAAAGGGAATAAAAGGAGAGAGAAAAACACAAACAAGGGAGGTTAAAGAGTGCACTTCCCATATAAATTGAGAGACTGATATACTATTTCCATAAACCATGATACTATATATATTTGGATTTAAGATAAAAGACAACTACTTATCAGCCACCTTTTACAAACCAAGAGCACCTAAAGCATCAAAGAATTTGCCCATGTACAAAAGAATAACCACACCAGAAAACTTAATTGTTCACTGTCTGGCAAATACACAATTCTCTTATAAGACAATAACATAACCCGACTAGCATACAAGTGTAAGATATTTGAACGAAGTGTGAGCATAGTACCATAAAGGATACAAGAAAAAGACTGCGCCATTACAGAGTAAAGGAAAGAAATTAAACCTTGCACTCCATCAACTTCAGACTATCCACATCCTCTTCCCTTTCCCTTACTTTCTCCCTACCAATCTTCCAATAAACAAAACATAAGAATAGCTAAAACGGGATATAAAAAAGACCATTTCCTTTTATATTAACTCCTTTTCCCTCTTATACTCTCCCTAAACAATTCAAATCCTAAACCAACAGAGCAGAGACAGAACAATAGAAAACGAAGCAAACTCAAAACTAAAACAAAAAAATCTAAAATCAAGCTTTCCCCTTTTGATTGAATCTGAAACATGCAAAGATGATCAAGTAAAAAAGAGAAATACTTGAAGTCTCCTTCGAAGAGGGTGATTGAACTTGCAACTTGATCCATATTTGCAACTCCCAGTTCTCATATAATACGAACAATCCTCTGCATCAGGTCTCACTGGATACACAATCATTCTCTTCTCAACGTTACTCTCACGCTCTCTCCTCTCTTCTTCCTCCTCCTTCTGATCGCTTCCTAACGCCCTCGTCTCCGTTTCTACATTACCCTCACTAATTGCCACACTCCGCTCATTCGTAGAATCATTATCCAAACCCACATTCCTAAATTGATCACTTAGCTCTTCAGTAACCTGATTTTGATCAGAACGATCCCGATCGGCGACGGTGACGGTTACCTCATCGGAGGAAGATCGAGACGGTTGTTTCGGATCCGGGTCGGAAATTTCTTCAGGCTTGTTCATGATTTTACTCGAAATCACATTACAATTTTTTACAGAAAGCCCTAAAATTTACAACCCGAGAAGAGAAGATCAAATCAAAAAAGGGTAAAGAAACAAAACGAAGACCCGAAGAAGATGAAGAAACAATCAAAGTTTCGATTTTTATTTTTTTTTTAATCGCGTTTTTGGCTTTATGGGGGTTAGTTTCGTCTTTTTTTATAAAGCGACACAAGTGAGAATTAAAGTGAAACTATGTACCTACCGTGTAATAACCTCGTTTTAAAACGCGCATATATTTTTTTATCCAAAATTGCAATTAAGACCCTGAAGTTGTCTCATGACTCGCACAGAGTATAGAATTTTGCAATGTTTGCAAATAGTTCCCTATGTGATAAGCATCTCTTTTATCAAGATGAGATCCTATTAAAAAAAAAGTCAGACTTCTTAAATGATCCATTAAATTATATTCTATAGCTTTCAGATTTTTTATTTATGAGTCAAAACAAAAAGAAATGAAAAATTTAATGATAGATTTATTAAACTCTTATCATATCCAATATAAATCACTCTTCTGAAGAAATATCAATTGAATCATATCCATCATCTACAAATCAATAATGGTGACAAAAACAAAAACATTAAGGTCTCTATCATTGACGCTTCTCTTGTTGATCCTCGTATCTACAGTCTCCGTGACCTCAGCACTAAGAAACCTCTCGCGGGCAGCTGAAAACAAAGGAGTATGGTGCGTGGCGAATAATAAAGCAACAGATCAGCAGCTACAAGACACTATAGACTGGTGTTGCAGCGACGAAGGAGGATTCCGTGATTGTAAACCGATCAATCCCGGTGGAGTTTGCTATGAACCAAATACACTAAGAGACCATGCGTCGTATGTAATGAACTCGTATTACCAGGAACTTGGTAGCACCAAAAAGCAATGCGATTTCAGCGGTACTGGCACTACTGTTCGTCACGACCCAAGCCATGGTGCTTGCGTTTACGTATCTTATTAAGATATGCATGTATATATATATGTGTTGGAAGTTGTTAATTAAAGCCGAAGCTCTAAATAATTTATAAAATATTATATAAGCATCAAACTTCTCTAATAACTATATATAAGTTATTCTGTTGTATCCCAAAATCAAGAAATCTTCCTGAATCACCAAAAGTATAACTCATAACTCATAAAAGAACAAAATTCTGATACATGGCAACTCATATAGTTGGATCATGCCTAGACCAGAATATCAAGACCCGACGTCGTCACCTCACCTGGTGGGTGCCCTATCGTATGAACTATACGGTGATTCGAAGGAATCGTAGCAAAACCTCCCAGAAAGCTTCAAATCCCCAAACACCGGATCAATCGTACATGGCTTCTCCTATATCATTACGAACCTAGGGTTTGAGGTCATAGTGAAAAAAAGAAAAAAAAAAAAAAAAATCCATGTATCCACCTTGTCAGAAAAAAAATGATGATATGTATTATAATTTGATAAGCTTATTAATGTGTCAAACTAGATTAGGATCCGTGCTAGAGCACGGGTTGAAATTTTTTTTATTTATAAAATATGATTTCGAATATCATGATTTAATGCTAGATTAGGACCTTAAAAAAATTTAAAATCAATCATATAAATTATATTTTATTCTAAAATTATGATATAAATAAAAGGAATTTCAACCCGTGCTCTAGCACGGTCCTAAGCATTAAGGTTTAATTTTTAATTTCTGAATATGATCCCGAAGATCACGATTAATCTTGTTAAATTAGCGAGATTTGATTCCTTTTTTATGATTGAGAGTATATATTTTTACCCCTTTAGTAATCTTTTATCGATGTGGTTTATCAATAAAATATGTGAAAATAAATTGGTAATATTGTGGTTTTAGATATTTGGAACCATGATCTTCCGAAGTAAAGTTTAGAATATCCATGAACTATCAATTTGGAATAACTCGTTTAAGAATTTCTGTTAAAATTAAGATTTTATTTGTTACAATTAATATATGGATTAATTTATAATATATGTATAACATATTTGTAACCATTTATTAAAATTATAAAATCTACCAAAACAATGTTGTGTACTTCCGTTTTATTATAAAGAGGATGAAAAAGCCAGAGTTGTAAAAAAAAGTAATGATTGTTGTTAAAAATATGTATTTTAAAAAAACGGAATGATCATTGTTAACGATCATTACTAGTATGTATTAGAGCATCCACATCTGTTGGGGACTTTCTTTGGTCCCCCATATTTAATAATAATATTTTGATAGTTTCTTATTTTTAGTATGAGCATTGGTGTCTATTTGTATTTGGTCCCCCGAATAAAATAATAATATTTTGAAAGTTTAAAGATTAATTATTTAAAGTTGAAAAAACAAAAACATACAATTAAGAAATTAATAACAGAAAACATATAACATAAAAACATCAAAACAAAAACAAATATTTTATTCAACTCATAGAATGTGTTCCTCACAGTTGGTCCCCTGAATAAATTACAAAGTTACAAAAACTTGAAATGTAATTATAGAAAAATATCACACAAATAAACTCTAAAATATTAAATGAACTAAAAGTATTATAATAATTGTGCATTTTTGTTCATATACTTTTGGGTAAGATAATTTAAAATTTGTTAGAAGTTAAACTAAAACTAGAAAGATATATAATAAAACAAATATTTATATAGAAAAACAATAAAATAAAGAAAATGCATCAATAGTAAAAGATTATTAAAACATGTAGAAGAGTTCAGACAAAGAAAAAAAAAACAGACGAGTTGGACAGCACAAAAAAGGATTAGTAGTACACAAAGTTGTTAATCGAACCCACCACCATTGATTTAACATGGGGCACCATGTTGCCAACAGAGCTAATAGGCCCAAACATCACATTACCACAAACGAAACTATAAGAATTAGTATAGGGCACGTGCCAAATAGACAGACGAAAAAACGTCTCTCTTTAAGAAATGTTTTTTCATTATTGAATTTTTTTGATTTATTTTTAAAAAACAAATACCCGGGGACGGCTCAAATAGACGCCATTGCACATGGTCTTAGTTGTTATACTAGTAATGATCGTTGTTTACTCTCATGTTTTTTATTTTATCAAGATGAGATCCTATTAAAAAAAAGTCAGATTTCTTAAATGATTCATTAAACTCCATTAAACTATATTCTATATCTTTTAACATTTTATTTATGATTTTAAACAAAAATGAAATGAAATTTTAATGATAGACTCATTACTCTATATCTTTGAACATTTTGGTGCAGGGAAAATCTTCATCACTTTTACTCTTTTTTTTTTGGACATCATGATTCATGCAGCTTCTACTTCAGAAAAGTAAAAAATAATATAAATTCTATAAATTTGGAACATAATATTTGAATTCGTGTTTTCCATGTTTAAACAAACCAAGATATGGTAATTTCTAATCAGAAATATATATTTTTGAAATGGAACAATTTATAAAGAATTGGTGTATTGAATCTTAGAGGGGTGTATTCAACTTGATATTTTAAGTGACATGTGTAAAATTTACAAATACTATGTTATTCAATCATGTATTTTAAAAAGTTTATTAAAATCTATTGATATTAAACTGATAATTTAATAATCAACTTTAAAATCCACTGTTGTTCAAAACAGTTTGTGGATTTGGATTTTAATGATTTTTAGTGATTCTGGAGGTTAAAAATAGAAAAATTCAAATCTCATGGTTTTAGGTAGGATTTGAAATTTTTTTACAATAAATCATATCAAATTCCATAAAATTTATCAAAATTTCAATTTTCCTAAATCGTATAAAATCCTCCAAAATCATGGTTTCAATATATCTTGCTGATTTGTCACCTTTTGAGTCTCTCTTCCCAAGAATTTGTAAAAGTCTTTTGTATATTTTCCATCTTGAAAAGTCTTTAGTATATATTTCCATGTACTTGCAAAAACGTACCATTAACAGATACTTACTCCATATGTAATTTCCATATCATTGTGATTTCCAAATCCTTAATTTGTCTTCGATCATAAACTCACTGATTAGTTCTCCATTGCATCTCTATATAAGAACCTCGTAATCACACTGAAATGATATACGCACAACATTACATTCTTACAATATATAATACACATTACAAAAATTCTTTATCTTTTTTTTTTTGTTCCAAATGTCATCGCAGCTGTTAACATTCTTTCTCCTTCTATCTGCTGTGGCGATTCCTGTCGTGACTAGCAACAGACAATGGTGTATAGCGAAGGACACTGCGTCGGCCGAACAGTTACAAGCTAATATCGATTATGCTTGTAGCTTTAATAATGTTGACTGTAGACCGATCCAGCCCGGTGGAAGTTGCTATGAACCTAATACTTTACTAGACCATGCATCGTATGCCATGAACTTTTATTATCAAAATAATGGTCGTATCGATAGTGCTTGCAGTTTTGGCAAAACGGGCTGTTTTATTTTTAACGACCCAAGTCACGGTTCATGTGTCTACTACACTTGAAGAAGTTTTTCTTTTTTTTTAAAAAATACGATTCATATTTGTTGTATTCCCAAACTAAAGATAAATAATATAATTGATTTGAGGTTTTCTTTTAAAAAAATACGATTCATATTTTGTAGCGATGATGCATTTTTCTTTAATGTGGTGAAGACATGAAAATATGAGATTGTAGTGGAATAGTGTCGATTATTGTTGAAACATGTCAAGCATGACAAAGCAACTAGTATTAATATTGATGCCTAGAAGAAATTGTATTCTTACAAAATATGGTTTTCATCTCTGATATCTAAACTTTGAGTGGTTGTAGATCTCTCCTACCATCTTTCATTTGTAAATTTCCTATATTCACAATACTCTTAACATGAAGTTTCTATATTTATTTGTTTATGATTTGCTTATAATAAACAGTCATTTAATTACTAGATCAACTCTTTTTATTCTTTTTAATCAATAACATATATTACGTCAAATATCAATATGCAATGAAGAAGTACTAGGATTATAACACACGTTGAGGTGTGTTCTACTAATTGCGATATACAAAACGAATAAGTGGCACGACGTATTTATTACTTTCGTTTGAACTGAACAAGTCAATAATACCTAACAAATTTTAATGATAGACTCACTACACTCTGTTATTCTATATCTTTTAACATTTTGGTGCAGGGAAATCTTCATCACTTTTATTCTTTTTTTGGACATCATGATTCATGCAGCTTCTACTTCAAAAAGTAAAAAATAATATAAATTTTATAAATTTGGAACATAATATTTGAATTCATGTTTTACAAGTTTAAACAAACCAAGGTATGGTAATTTCTAATCGGAAATATATATTTTTCAAATGGAACAATTTATAAAGAATTGGTGTATCGAATCTCTCTTTCCCAAGAATTTCAAAAAGTCTTTAGCATATATTTCCATCTTGAAAAGTCTTTAGTATATATTTCCATGTACTTGCAAAAACGTACCATTAACGGAAACTTACTCCATATGTAATTTCCATATCATTGTGATTCCAAATCCTTAATTTGTTTTCCGCCATAAACTCATTGATTAATTCTCCATTGCATCTATATAAGAACCCCGTAATCACACTGAATTGATATACGCACACCATTACATTTTTGCAAAATATTACAAAAAATTTTGATCTTTTTTTTTTTGTTCCAAAATGTCATCGCAGCTGTTAACGTTCTTTCTCCTTCTATCTGCTGTGGCGATTCCTGTTGTGACTAGCTACAGACAATGGTGTATGCCGTTACCAACTGCGACAGACCAACAGTTACAAGCTAATATAGATTATATTTGTGGTGGCCAGTATATTGACTGTACACCGATCCAGCCCGGTGGAAATTGCTATGAACCTAATACTATACGAGACCATGCGTCGTATGCCATGAACGCTTACTATCAAAGTCATGGTCGTACCGAAAGTGCTTGCTACTTCGCCAAAACAGGCTGTTTTGAATATCACGACCCAAGTCACGGTTCATGTATCTACTACACTTGAAGAAGTTTTTCTTTTTTAAAATATTATACGAAAAGTGCTTAACGTACTCATCGCTTTATCTTCTTCGTATTGTTGTATCTCCAAACTAAAGATAAATAATATAATTAAGGTTTTTTTTTTTAAAAAAAAAAGGATATACGATTCAAAATTTTATAGTGACGATGATGCCTTTTTCTTTAATGTGGTGAAGACTGAAGACATGAAAATATGAGATGGTAGTGGAATAGTGTCAAATTATTGTTGAAACATGTCAAGCATGACAAAGCAACTAGTATATATGAATATTGATATGCCAAGAAGAAACATGTATTCTTACAAAACAACTCTTTTGTTTTCATAACTTTTATTTATTATTTTTTTTTTTTTCTCCTAGGAATCAACTTTTAGTTTAAGATATATGTAATAAATAAAGAAATTCCATAAAATTGGGAAATTTGGGTTTTCTATTTTTCCTTTTTGTTTTGTTTTTTTTTTTGTTTTTTTAAAAAACATTATAATTAGGGTAAAACTAAATTAACTAGGGAAGACGCACGAAGCTGACAAGTTTTTCTGTTTAGTTTCCGTACTTGGGGATCTGTCTCTCTCTCTCTCTGCAAAAATTGATTAACCAAAGAAGAACATATATTTTTTTGGAGGACGAAACGAAACCATCGATAAGATCCATGTCGACGAGAGAGAGGACCAAACGTGAGTTACCTCCCGTTCAAGAGGTACCTCCCTTCTACTACTACTACTCGGAGATCTCCGATTTTTCGATTCATTCTCTCCAATTCTTCTTCTCCTTATTTGGTTCATTCCACTCTGTTTAAGGAGATAACACAGATCCTTCTTAAATTTCATGTTTTTTTTTTCTATTGATAAAAATTCGTATTATTATAGCATATTGATAAATTGCGGAAAGTGGTAGAGGAAGGCAATTACTATGGAGCATTGCAGATGTATAAATCTATTAGTGCCAGGTTCGTTCTTTGCTCTGTTTCCTTCTAATTACACAGTTTACTTGTTGATTCTGCATTGGTTGTTTCTTCATTCTTATTTGGTTTTGTGATTGGATTTGATTAAAAAGATTAGCTTTTTTTTTCTCTTGGTTTGCAGATATGTTACGGCTCAGAGATTCTCTGAAGCTCTTGATATCCTGTATTCAGGGGCATGTATTGAACTTGAACACGGCCTGGTTTGTTCTCTTTCTTTCCTTCTTTGAGGGGGACATGTTTATCACAAACAAAGACAACATCTTTGTTTCTGTCTCGTTGCACTTTTGTCACTTGTTTAGTTAGAGTAGAGGTTGTTTCTTATTACAAAAAGTAAATTCTCAGGTGAATTGTGGAGCGGACCTCGCTATTTTGTTTGTGGACACACTAGTTAAAGCCAAGTCTCCTTGCAACGATGAAACTCTTGGTTAGTTCCATCCAAAATATAATTGCTTTTTGACTGACCTATTGCAGTTTTTTTGGGTATACTGAATATATATTTTACTGTCAGATCGTATCAGGGGTATGTACAAATTGTTTCCTCGGGTTCCCGTACCACCTCATTTGGTAGACGTTAGCGACGATGAAGATGTTCAAAATCTTCAAGAATCTCTTGGGGAAGCCAGATCACGTGTTGACAACTTGACTTCCTTCTTGAGAGCTGCTATTAAGTAAGCCAGAGCCATGTGTATTATTTTTGCTTATTCAACTGGAACTGTCCATCGTTGTTTGTGTGAACATGTATCAGTTATATCATATTTTGCTGTTTCTTCTTCCTTTTAGATGGTCTGCAGAGTTTGGAGCCCTAAGTACTGGCTATCCTGAGTTGCATGCTATGCTGGGTGATTATCTCTACACTGAGTGTCCTGAACTTGTAATCCTCTTGTTCCCATTTCTTATTATAAACTCATACATTTTCATCTTTCTTGATTAATCGATTTTTAATATATTTCCTGCAGGACATGGTCCGGATATCTCGACATTTTGTTAGAGCTGAGGACCCTGAGAAGTTTGCGTCTATGCTGGTCAATTTTATGGGAAGGGTCAGTCAGTCTCTTTCTTTCAAGTTGTCTCATCTCGTCGTTTCTCTATTAGTAGTCTTAAGTTTTAGAGTAATAATATGTGTTTACTTACTTGAATACTATTCTACAGTGTTATCCTGGAGAAGATGACCTCGCCATTGCACGAGCAGTTCTCATGTAAGTTCATGCTTTATAACTGGATACATAGATGGCACAGAGTTTGCGGGGAACTAAAGAAAGTGAATTGATTTTTTTTTTTTTTTGCATGATAGGTATTTATCTATGGGTAACATGAAAGATGCAAACTTTATGATGGATGAGATTAAGAGACAAGCAGAGACAAAAAATCCTGAGCTTTCGGAATCAAAGCTTATTCAATTTATCTCATATCTTCTGGAAACGTTAGTTACCTGCTTAGGTCTTCTTCTTCCTTTTAGTCTTTTCAGCTCGTTGTTGTTTTCCTAAAGAAATTTGTTACCCAATACAGGTTGCAGAGGGATGCATTGCCTCTTTTCAATATGTTAAGAGTAAAATATAAGTCAAGCATAGATAGAGATCAGCTGCTTAACGAGGTACTGGTCCCTAATTTCTTCAACAAAATGCAACTCTTTTGTTTGGTCTCTGCATGTTTTAATCCTTGTTGATTCGATATATATTCCTCCTTCACTTTTGATGAAAACCCGGAAATTGTGTTATATTTTGAAGTTGCTGGACGAGATCGCAGAGAGGTTTTACGGTGTGCAGCGTAAGAATCCTTTGCAAGGGATGTTTGGAGACATCTTCAAGGTAAACTAAATCTTATATATATCTCATATCTTGATGTTACTTTGCTTAAACCATTGAAACTCTTGTTGTTTTTCCTGTGTAGATGATGGGCTGAGGAAGGTGATATAAAAGAGGCAAGAATACTCGTTTTCAAAATAGAAAAAAAAAAAAATCCTTCTGTGATTTGTTTGTTTGGCAATGTACAAATAATGGATAGCTCTGGAGAATTCTCCAGATCATAAGTTATTTCTCTTTTCCTCAAGTGTGGGTGAAAGAGTTTTGTTCTTTGTAACATTATACATTTTTTTGTTCCTCTTCACTACATTTTCAGGATAAATGAAAATTAAACTTCAATTTGTCAAACTAAATTCCAGACACTTTGGGATGGGAAGACTAGCAAGAAAGGGCAAATGTTTTCTTTAGATTCAAAGCCCGTTGCAGTCTTTGTAGTTATACTTTAATACTATTCAAGACAGATAAATTCTGAACCCACAGAACGACAAAATAAGTATTATAGAACGTCAAGAATCTCGAACAACAGTTGAAGAAGAGAAGCAAGTACAGAGCCTTGACATGGTTGTGGCTTTAAGCAAGTTAGATTGTGCTGCATCAAGCAATGAATCAGCTTCAAGGGATTTCTCGAAACAGGACTTAGCTTCTTCCCACCTCCGTTCAGCCACAAACACAAGTCCAAGGTTGTTGTATGCAGGTGCATAACCCGGTTTGAGTTCCAACGCCTTTGAGAACATTGCTTTGGAGACTTCGTACTGCTTTTTCTGTCGATAGAGGTTCCCAAGGTTAGAGAATATCGTGTGAGCTTGATCCTCTGTTGACACAGCCAAGGCTCGCTTGTATACTTCCTCGGCTTCTGAATGTTCGTCTGATAAATGTAGTGAGATACCTAAAAGCCAACACATGAAGCTAACATAAGAGTTATGCAACAAACTTAAAATTGTGGAACCACATCAATTTGCTCCTCATGCTTAGAGCAATGTAAGCATTGATTTGAAGAGGGGTGTTACCGAGATTTGACCACACATAGCTACATTCTCTAGAACGACCCACTGCTGCCTTGAGGTATTTTTGGGAGAGCTTATATTGTTGAGAACAGAGACTATGAAGACCGAGCTGGTGCCACCGGACAGCATCTTCAGGATCTTCTGTTATAGCCTAATGAAAATAAGAAGAGAATAGTGAGAAAACTCTCCAGTCCAGTTTTCCTCCTATTCTACCAAACATCTGAAACTGACTTCATAAGTATCGCAACAGAGTATGAGCATACCTGCTTTAAACTGTACACAGCCCGCTCTTCCATCTCCGTTAAATCATTTCGGTCAGCAACAAAAGCAGCTGCAATTTCATGCTGTGCTTTGTGAGCCATGGCAAGCCCTGCCCAAGCAATGGGAGGGTCAATTGGAACAGATTCTCCTTCTCTTATCACTGAAGCCATCTCGTTGCCAGCCCATGAAAGCTGGTCGCTTGCATCCTGAGACCTTTCCGCATCTTTGATTCGTTGGACAGCAACAGCAAATCTAGTAGCCATACAGTTGGGATCAAGCTTGGCTGCCTGAAAAATAAAAACAAGTAAATTCAATCAACCATAACCAAGACTGCTGTGTATGTAAGTCAAAGAGTTTACAGCCAGAATCTTATTATCACACAATCAGGGTCACATTTTGAACAGCCACCATCAAGGTTGAATGGCTCACTTGGACAAGGTATGATTAAGCTACGTAAGTCTCTTCCTCCTATGCATTTGGATCATGTTTGGTGAATCTATGTCTATTGCAATCGAGACTAAAGAACATGGACACAGAACCACAACCAAATGTTCGGTCAAAACAGGAATATTCAAACCAAGGTTATTTTATATTTCATCAGATAAGAGGTTAAAATGCCCAACCCATTCAGAGGAACAGCGTCCACCTTAATCCTCGCAAGTAAACGTATAAAGATCGGGTAGGTATGCATTACTTTCACTAAGTTCCAAATATGTCTTGAGAAAAAGTGAAACGGAAATCAAGTAAAAGAAACCTGTCTGTCTAAGATAAGGAAAACAATGAACAACCTCAAAACAAAGAAGTGAGCCAAAAGCACCTTCTCCAAACATTTGCTAGAACTTCTGTGATCACCCATCATATAATATGAATTAGCAAGATTCACCCACGTATGGGCAGACATTGGATCTGATCTTAGAGCAGCTAAGAGACATTCCTTTGCGACATTCATAGATGCCTTCTGATCTTCAGAAGCACCAGTACCACCATTAGCCCCGGCACCTGACATCAATTGAAAACACATTTACAAGTTACAAGTGGAAATACAGTATTACATAAGAATATTTCCCTCTAATTTTGCATGTGTATTTTGCTTAGGCAGGTTGAGAAGAAAATTTAAAAGGTTCTTTGATAAGAAGAAACAAACCAGCGACAGTTGAACTGTGTTTGCAGAGAAGCTCAGCAGCATAATTAATCAAAGCGGCAGGATGGTTATGATCTTTCAGTACCAAATCTTGAAAACATTTTGCTGCAAGCTCCATATCGCCACTGGAAGACTTTTTCATTAGAGAGAAGTATTACGATAAGTTAGAAAATTGAGGGGAAGCAAATTCCTCACCTTTGAAGATAAGCAACTCCAAGGTTTGCAAGGCAATCATAATTGTCAGGGACAAGCGCCAACAAAGATGACAAAAGCGATATGGCACTCTACAAATCAACAAAGCAGAACTATATCACAAAAGGAATCACATTAATAATCAGACAACATGGTGAAGAATATTACCATCAAACAACCAGCTTTGAGAAGCATTAAGCCAAGGGTATTCCACACGGCAGCCTGTCGAACATCTAACTTTATAGAATCCTTTAATTTTAATAGAATTTCCTCAAGCTCGTCTCCCTCAAGCTCTTTAAAAGAGTCTGTATCCCCAAAACCATCCAAAAGAATACACTACAATGTTTACAAAAGTGCAATATTAACCTTATGTATACGAAGCTCGCAAATACAAGACTTCAATATGCTGATTCAGACACATAGATCAGATCATCACCTGTCCATGGTGAATTTGAACTAACAAGAGTAGTTCTGGTCGAGCAATTTCTGGCTCACAACCCAGTAAGATCTCTTCAGCTTTCTCATATTCTGGTATCGCCTACAACCCTCTAGCAGTTAAACTTAAATAAAATGATAATTATGCTAAGATATATCAGTGTAGCCTCAGCTCAAGCCTACCTTTTGAGATTGGCCCAAACGTTGGAACATTAGACCAAGAATAAAATGGGCATGAGCATTTTTGGGCATCTTCCTTGCAACATGAATCAGACCCTATAAAGAGAGCAGGGTTAGCAGAGTTTAAATAAAGCATCATCATCATGAAACATTAGACCAACAACCAAATGGGATAAGCATTATAAAATTATAGGAACACCATCATCATACCATGAGTCGATAAAACTCACCATTTTGAGGTTACTGATCTTTTCTTCCCGGGATGCAGGGACACCTTGATTAGCCTGATCACCATCTCCATCAACTCCACAGTCAGAGGAACCCTCAATCTTACTTCTCGAGCGGCACTTCCCCACCTTGCTGCTCTTTTTGGCATCTACTTCTCCTGGCTCTACCTCCTTGCATGTTAATGTACCTCCCTCTTGATAATTTTCCTCGTTATTCAACCTACAAACACACACTGTAAGTCAAGAACCCTAAAGAACTAATCTTTCCAAATAACCTCTCTTAGCTTCGCCTACCCACAAAGCATTAAGAATCAAACCCTACTTATCCAAAACCATCAAATCCCCCATTTATAGAGCCAGACTCTATCCAAAGTCTCCATTTTTATCATTACGGCATAAGAAGACATCATTTTTAAAACCCAATACAAAAAATGTCACTCAGAAATAAGTTACAAAAAAATCTCAGCAACAGAAAGAAAGGGTTCAGCTGAAACACAAACAACTCTGTAGAAGCAGAAGAAGGGGATACCTAGCGATGGGAGGAGTAGGGATTTGAATGGATGAGTCAAGTTCATCAGCCTCAGGAGGATTGAAATTGAGGTCAGCTAAGACTACAAGCTTTGGAGGTCGAGCAAGAGGAGGTCTTTCGATAGATGCAGGAGAGTCAACAGTCATCGGTTCGTGTTTGACGGCGATCGTCTCCGACCGGTCCATCGATGTTCTGACTTAGTGCGCCGGAAAGTAAAGTTGAGCTCTCAAGCCCAAAAATAAATAAAAATCAAAACAAAAACATTTGACGAGGGTTAAGTTTGGCAACGATGATTGTTCTGTCCTTTGCTTGCACTACCCTAAATCTCACGACACCCACCCAAAAGGTTCTTTCTTTTTATATACAACTCTCAAATATAGCAACTAATTTTATTTTATTTTTGTTAATTAGGAATTTTATTTTTGTATTTTTTTTTTGTATAACAGGTTAACAAAAGAAGAGACTTTTACAATGTAACGAAAATACATCAGAAATTAGAACACACTAGAAAAGATATTAGTACAAAAGACAAAAATCACAATAACAAGAAAGAAACACATGAAAATATAAACATCTCATGTTTATCTACCAAGTACCAAACCCAATCCATACAATTTATATATATATGATGATATTAGTTACCATAATATATAAAGAAAGTGAGGAAAGTAATATAGTAAGAGCTTACACAAACATAAGAAACTGATAAAGGGAATCAGTCATCATCACTCTCACTCACTCAATCACTGAGTTGCAGAAATCGCAAACTCAGGAAGGATCCAGCCATTGTCCATGGCACGGCTAGCATACAACTCAAACTTCTCTTTCGCATTCGGTATATCAAGTGACAAGTCATCCAGGCTGTCTTTAACACGACCAAACCCTTTTGTCATTTGGTTAGTTGTAATCAATCCTTCACCAAAACACTCCTCAAGCAGATTCAGCAACCGATCATTCTGCTTCTCCATTGCCATCACCAAAGCTTTCTTAACTACTTCGTGGTTAAAAAACGGCATCCCTAGATCGCGGATACATTGACAAGCTTCTGATGTTACTCCTCCTGTTTCGTATTCTTCTAAAAGTTTCAAGATTTTGTCCTTTGCATCTTCCACTATCCATCCGGTTCCACCACCCCAGCTTCTCAGGAGTCTCTCTCCTGCGTGTCGGGCTGAGATGAGAGACCTGGCTGAGCGGACTGTTTCGGTCCCGGTTGATTTTGGAGGTAGCTTCGTTGAGATCTCTTCAAGGTTAAGTGGAACTAAGATGTCGTCAATCACAGCTCTAGCTAAAAACAGGGCAAGTTCGTTTGATGCGTCCATGATGTCTAAAGCTGTGTCTTCTGCGGATTCCAGGAGCATAATGAAACCGTTTATGAAATCTTCGGTTGTGAATAACTCCATGTGAAGAGCAGAAAGAAGAACCGAAGCCATTTCCTTTTCTCTGTTTTTCCTATCTAGAGCAAGAGTTATGAGCCTCTTCAGAAACACTGGGTTATATTCAGGTGTCGCTAAATCTTGAAGACTGCGGATTAGCTCAGGAATGTCATCAGATAAGAAATATTCCTGAATTATGTTCACTGTATCCTTCTTGTACTGTTTTAGCTTTCCGTCTTCACTTGATTTCCCTTCATCTTGATCAGAGGTTACCTTAAATGAATCATCAAGCCAGCCTCCAGAAATAGCCTTTGGAACTATAGAATTAAACAGCTTTTTGGCAGATGGAATATCTAGAGCAAGGTCATCAAGACTCTCTGCTACTCGGTAGAATCCCTTCACCATTTGACTCGAACTGATCAGACCTTCTTCAGCAGCTTCGTTCAACAGCTTTAGTATAAGTGACTCAGCGGATTGAGATTCCATAGCCAGAACCAAAGCCCTCTTCACGACCTCGTGATGGAAAAACGAGACGCCTAATTCCCTGATGCATCTACAAGCTTCGTAAGTGTCTCCGTTTTCCACGTATTCCTGTAAGATTTCAGATATCTTTTTCTTCGTTTCTTCTACTGTAGTGTGAGTACTACCTCCCCATTTCTTCTCCACTAGTTCTGCATGGTGAGGAGCTGAGAGATAGCTCTTTTCTGCAGTCACAATTACCTGAAACCCTTTGGAAGATTCTGGAAGAATTTTCTTAGATCTAGTCAGAAAAATCGGAGGGAGAATTTCGTCAACGATAGCCCGTGCAATAAACAATGCAAGGACATTAACAGCATCAAGAATGTCCACTGCTAGGTCATCCACAGATCTGAGAAGTCTAATAAACCCATCCCTAATTTGATCAGGTAAAATGACATCAACATACAATGCAGAGAGTAGCACTGAAGCCATTTCCTTCTCCTTATCGTGCCTGTCCATGGCCATAGAAACAAGTCGCTTGGTAAAGTAAGGATGATATTCACTTGAACCAAGTTCCCTGAGGTCAGATGCCGCCACTTTCACATCCCCGGTGCTAAAGTATTCCTCAATGATTGAAACTACAGCCTTTTTGTAATCATCCAACGGGTCTGATACAGGTGAATCAACAAGTCCATCATATGCGTCCTGTTAAATTGTATACATGAATCACAAACGCATAAGTCAAACTACTAGTAAAGGTTAAAGATCAGCTGATGCTAGATATAAAATTCCTAAACAAACAAGAAAAGTATCCAACACAAAAGAAAGGCGCAAAGTAAGAACCTCTCCACTATCGTAATTTGGATCATTCTTATCAATACAGCAGTCACCGTCATCAGTGTCAAGAAGCTTTCCCCAAGTTCCTTTTCCACCAGCACCCTCTGCAGATATCAATACCACATAAGTAAACCATAACAGCTGAACTCTTTTACTGAAAACTAAAGTCTAGAAACTGCTTTAACTCAAGATAATTTGAAAAGGAACTGATAAGTAGTCATATCACTCACTACAAAGGATATATATTTGCCAAGAAACAATCACAAAAAGGTTCAAGTTTTTTTACCCTTCTTGACACGAATATGCTTCCCTGAGTGTGTCCGTCGCACATGCCTTAGTGGAATCCCAGCTACTGGTCCTTTGCCGCCAGTGGGTGACTTAATGTTCAAATCAGCAAACAGAGTATGAGATTTCGGCGATGATGACAAACTTTCAGCATTCTGAGTTGCTATTTCAAGCTTTTTCCACTGTCCATCAGTCAAAATTCCTTCACCCGATGCCATCTGAAACAATAAAACGATCATTATTAACTCATAACACACATAAACTGAAAACCAAAGAGAAAAAAATTGACTCTTTCCCCCCAAAACCCCTAATAACGATCACCAAGAACATGAGGTATCACTACGAAATTTCCCACCTTTATCAGTAAACAACACTAATAAAACCAAGAACAAGAAACCCATAAACACAGAAACTGTAAAACCACAAGAACACACACACAAGTGCTATTTCCAAGATTCTACACAAGAGAAGAGACCTAAAACAGTACCAAAAAAAAAAATCGATTGAAGTAAACAAAACACCACAAAGACGTATGTATACAAACTATATGAAAAACAACAAAAATCTAATCATTCATGCCTGTGATCGCAAGAATACAAATCCAAATCGTGAAACAAAGTCGTCTTCTTTACTGCTTGGCTCGGATCTCGAGCCAAGACAGGAAAGACAAGTAATCGGATCTCCAGCACCGAGAAAGAAAAAAACGACCGGAAAAGTATCAACGTCAAGTAAACAAATCGAGACTAAATAGATAACGAACGATCAATTGAATCGCAAAGATTCAAAAAAGTCACCGATTCCTTTAGACAACGACGAGAGAGGATTTGGATTAGGATCACCAAAAAATAAAAACACACAAAACAATAAAATAAAGTTCAGTGGTCTCTTCCTTTTTATACGACGGGACACGTCATCAACCATGTACGTGGAGGGCTTAGATATTTCCTTTTTCTAATGTTTATTTATCCAAAAAAATGGGCCGTATTGGATATATTTTGGCCCATCAAATTAGATAATTTGGGCTGAATTGCATGGAATGATTCCATCACGTCAGTATGGCATCATGAATGTACATACATAAAGTTTTTAAAACAGATATGGATAAGTTTATTATATATATTTTTTTTTTTGAAGAACTTAATCCGTTTTGAAGATTATTGATTTGATTGATAAACTTTAATTTTGTTTCGTTATTTTAGTGAATGTGTATGGAATTTATATATGTAGAACACTGATGAATGAGGAGAAGAAGTTGGCAAGTAGTTTTCAAGCAAAACCGGTCACATGCCTTTTGTCTGGATTAAGTCTATGTTTCTCTGATCCGATGGTTCCTTTTACATCTACCACCTTAAATTTAAATCGAACGTCTCTACTGGTTTATAGAAATGTCAATTCTCTCTTCTTTTTTTTTCCTTGTTTTTCTGAAACAAGACATGTCAATTTTCGTAAGAAAACAATGAAATTGATGTCATATGGAAGAGAAGACTTTTGATGGTGGTGAGCATTTGTTCGAAACAGTCATTTGATTACTTTGATAAACCTTCGTTTTGACGATGAGAATACCTAAGCTAATGTAAATTAAAACTCTATTTAATATATGGTTGAATTAGATATGATCGATCATACTCAACTGAACTTGCTTAGTCTAATGCGATCTTTTGTATTTCATGAATCATGTAAAACATAGTAAACAAAAAAAAAAGATATAGGTTATAGTTATAAGTATATATTTTAGCATTTCAGCTTTGAGTTCTGATACAACCAAAAAAAAAACAAGAACATTAATGTCGGTTCTCAATCTTTGTCACGTACGAGAAACATAATCATTTACTACTAATCGAATGAATGTCCAAAACTTTCTAAAAATTTAGATATATACAAAAATTTGCTATGATTGATTTCTGCAATTGATGTACGAAATACACAGATTTTGCTTAAATGTATGATAAAAATCACTTGACTAAAACTCATGATCGACTATAGGAATTATAATAAAATGTCGGTGAGAGACTCATATAATTGTATAGGTTGATTGAATATAGTATTTATTAAAAAGTGTGGAAGATATATAGTGATGCAAGTACTTCCCATGTGCATTGATTGTCATCAATACAAGATTTTTAAACCAGCCAAAAATTTCAACACAGGTCTGATTGTTTGGATATGAATATACAATTTCTTTTTAAATGGTTATAAATAAAAATTTATGAAATTATTATATAAGCGTAATTTATTGAAAGATTGGACACGAGGTCGAAGCACATGGTTCGGTGGTCCCAAAATCAAACCTCTATGGGCCAGTGTCGGCTCAGTTCTCCTATTCCATTGTTTTTGGTGGGTCTTCTTTTCTCTTTTTTATACTTTTCCTGCAAACAACAAAATATTTTTGAGACACAAAACATAAATCACTGAAAAAAAGAAAAAAAAACTAACACTCTAAAGATAAATATTTTTATCAAATATTTCATCTTATTGTAACAATAAGATACTTGTATTCTGTGGTAGCCACGCCCGGTCAAGAGGATAAGCGGCCTTAGCCAAAAATATTGCTGAATTTATCTTAAGTAATACAAGTTCACACATTTTTTAAAGCTAGTTTTATTATGGGTTATATGAACCTATGATCAGCTAATCTTTTAACTTTAACAAAAAGAATACAGTATGAGCTAACTGTTAGGCTATTAATTATAGTTCAACGGTAAAGTTATAATAAATAAATGTACAAAACTAAACCGTATTACTAAAAGTACACTAACACACTGTTGACTTTTGTTGCACCCTACATAAGTGTTCACCAACATTTATCTTTAAGTTCGTTGAGATTTAATAACGATCGAGTTCTGTTTCTTTCTCCAAGCTACGTGACAATTGCGCTAACTGTTAACCTGGATGTTAATTGTTACATAGTGGTGTGTTAGTGTACATTTTGAGTAGGTAATGAGCCCTATTTCTTCTTCTCTAAATGACTTAGGTTGATTCCATTCTCACACGCTAAACAAAATAAAGAAGAGGAAAAAGCTAAAAAAGCAAGGGTGGGTCCAATTTAACATCAAGTTGCATGCGCAATAAATCACCCGAAGTGTTTCGTATGCTATATAGCCTCTAGCTTTGCTTTGTCTTTCTTCCTTCACTCATATGTTTCGTCCCAACTCTTATTCCTGTACCTTAAAAAAAAAAATTTCAACAACAAGTAGCCAATAAACGCAATGCTACATTCTTCTTCATATCTATCCTTCACACTTCTTGTCTTTTTCTTCTGCTGCATTTTGTTCTCCACGCTCGCTTCGTCTTTGCCCGTTTCCGACCCTGAGCTCGTTGTCGAGGAAGTGCACAGGTACTGTTACGAAAAAATGTAACACGTACGTTGGTATTTACTCCAATGTTTTGCTTGAAATATTGTTTCCATGCTCTTTTTGTTGAAGGCTAATTACGATCTTCATCACAAACTGACTTGTTGTTACTCTATTGCTGCATTAATAGCTGTGACCACTAATTATGAGTGCGCCTAATTACGTGCGTCCAGAATAATTAATGCTAATAAATTATCTGTTGGTTAATTAATTCTTAAGGAAAATAAATGAGTCGATGTCAAGAAGGAAGCTAGGGTTCTTCTCTTGCGGGACAGGTAATCCAATCGATGATTGTTGGCGATGCGACAAGGATTGGGAGAAAAACCGAAAACGGTTGGCCGATTGCGGAATCGGTTTTGGCAAAAACGCCATTGGTGGTCGTGATGGTGAAATTTACGTGGTGACTGATCCAGGAAACGACGATCCAGTAAACCCTAAACCCGGAACACTAAGATACGCGGTCATTCGAGATGAACCACTATGGATCATTTTCAACCGAGACATGACGATCCAACTAAAAGAAGAACTCATAATGAATTCTTTCAAAACCTTAGACGGACGAGGAGCATCCGTACACATCTCTGGTGGGCCGTGTATAACAATACAATATGTGACCAACATCATCATCCATGGTTTACACATACATGATTGCAAGCAAGGTGGGAATACGTACGTACGAGACTCACCAGAGCATTACGGGTGGAGAACAATATCCGACGGTGACGGTGTGTCCATCTTCGGAGGGAGCCACGTGTGGGTTGATCATTGCTCCCTCTCGAATTGCAACGATGGGTTGATTGATGCGATTCGTGGATCAACGGCTATAACGATCTCTAACAATTATTTGACGCATCACAACAAGGTTATGTTATTGGGACATAGTGATACGTACGAACAAGACAAGAATATGCAAGTCACTATCGCTTTTAACCATTTCGGAGAAGGCCTCGTCCAAAGGATGCCAAGGTATTTTATCGAAAATAGAATTTTTATATTTAGTATACTTATATATGTGGATATATGTGTAACCAACTATAAAAAGTCAAGTATATATTGTCGGTTGGACATACTCTTAAAAGAAATAGCAAAGCCAAAAAATACAACAAAACTAAACTTTAATACGTTTTTCCTTTATCTATAGATCTAAGATGGATCAACCGAAATAAGTATGCTGTCTAAATCAATTGAAAAACAGTTGGGGTTAGTTGAGCTAATATTTTAATATTAGATGTAGATCAGTGTCAGATAGATAAGTTACTCTATAAGTAGAATACGAAAATTAGTTTTAACAAACTAATGTAAAGTTTTGTGAATATAGGTGTAGACATGGATATTTCCATGTGGTGAACAATGACTATACACATTGGGAAATGTATGCAATTGGAGGAAGTGCTAACCCTACCATCAACTCTCAAGGCAACCGTTTTCTTGCTCCTGATGACTCTGATAGCAAAGAGGTAACAAAGCACGAAGATGCGCCCGAAAGCGAATGGCAAAGCTGGAATTGGAGATCCGAAGGAGATCTAATGCTTAACGGCGCATTTTTCACGTATTCTGGCGCTGGACCAACTAAATCGTCAAGCTATTCAAAAGCTTCAAGCCTAGCCGCGAGACCGTCCTCTCATGTTGGTGAAATAACTGTAGCCTCGGGTGCACTCAGCTGCAAAAGGGGTTCCCGCTGCTGATCATAACCCACCAACGTGTATGTGTGTGCGCCGTGCGCGTGTGTATATATATATACATATATATATTTACTGAAATCCAGTACTTGAAAGCTAAGTATGTAATAAGTTACATTTTATCGTTGTGTCGGCAGAGTTATTTCACTTGGTAAAACTTACAAGTTACAACTATATATATAACTCAAGACGCTTATAAACTGTTTATACTATTTTTTTGTTAACTAATACTCTCGTTTCAAAAGGTATGTCGTTCTAGAGTTAGTTTAAAAAAAAAATATTAACAAAATTATTTTACATTTATAATGTGACTTTTCAAACTAAATTCCAATTCTATCCCTTATTTAAAACTAAGAACCTGTGCATTTAAGTTATTAATATGGCTTAATTAGTGGTATAGTATTAAAAAGGGATATGTTTGAAACTTTCTTGTACGTAAGAAGAATCTGAAGATGTTTGAAATGAGTTAAAAAGACACTCTCATAAAATAGATGAAGTATTTAAAACGACTTTGTTAATTAACTCACATTATATGCATCAATGCATGTTACGTATTTCTCAATATGATAAAACAAATAGAATCACGTCCATTAAGTAAAAAAAAACTACGATGTTTAGCATTAAGTCGTGTGAACCGAATCAAACAGCCCACATCTAATAGCCAACATGATAACCTAATTCTATAGAAAAACACAAGACAGGTAAAACAAATCACCGGATAAATTCGATTCGGTTCACCTCTTAAAAAATAGTTTATTTAGTAACAGAAATACTAATTAACCATAACAATTAACAACTATGGTTCGTTCGTTAATAAGTTGCCGACTCTACAAATAAGCCCAAGCCTTTCTAAAACATATATTGAATTCAGAGGAAAGCAGAATATAACAACGCATACAATAAAAATGAATTATATAGCTATTCACACCACAATAGTATTAGTCTATGTTATATCAGTTTCTATCGTCCATGCCGGAAATATTACCGCGGTTATAGCGTTCGGAGATTCGATACTCGATACGGGCAACAACAATAATCTCTTTACTCTAACTAAGGTTAATTTCTATCCGTATGGAAGAGATTTTGTAACTCGGATACCCACAGGAAGATTTGGCAATGGAAGGATTCCTACAGACCTGATTGGTAATTTTCTTTTACAATAAGAAAAATAATATTGTCACCATTTTTTTATTAAGAAGTGAATTCATCATTCACTTTTTTTTTTTGGGGGTGAAATATGAATGCATGCAGCCGAAGGTTTGGGAATAAAGAATATTGTACCAGCTTATCGTAGCCCATTCCTTCAACCCAATGATATCTTAACCGGTGTTAGTTTTGCTTCTGGTGGTTCCGGTTTAGATCCAATGACCGCCAGAATTCAGGTAATTAAACTAATTAAGATAAATTTGATGAGCTTCTTTCATCTTATAACAATCTATATTTCATATTTATTAGGGAGTGATTTGGGTGCCAGACCAGTTAAACGACTTCAAAGCTTACATAGCAAAGCTAAATAGCATCACAGGAGATGAAGAGAAAACAAGATCAATCATATCGAATGCGGTATTTGTTATTTCCGCTGGAAATAACGATATTGCCATCACATATTTTACAAATCCAGCAAGAAACATGCGTTACACTATCTTCTCATACACTGACTTGATGATTTCATGGACTCAATCATTCATAAAGGTATAATACTTTTGCAAGAGTTAATTCCAAATTTACATAATTTGACATAAAAAAAAATTAATTTTTTTGATCATATGAAAAAAAAAAACTATTGATAATAGGAATTATATAATTTGGGAGCGAGAAAATTTGCAATTATGGGAACATTACCATTGGGTTGCTTGCCAGGAGCAAGTAATGCTCTTGGAGGGTTATGTCTAGAACCCGCAAACGCAGTGGCTAGACTTTTTAACCAGAAGCTAGCTAACGAAGTCAACAACCTCAACACGTTGCTCCCAGGTTCTCGTTCGATTTACGTCGACATGTATAATCCTCTTCTTGAACTCGTCAAAAACCCTCTAAGATCAGGTAAATTTTAAATCACCAAAATCTTAGTATGTTTTTTAACAAGTTTTTTTTTTAAATATTAAAGCTATGAATGGTTAAGCTATACGAAGCGAGAGAGAGAGACCAAACACATAGTACAAAAGTGTAATGTGTTTTTGGTAATATCTTTTAGGATTTATCTCGCCAACTAGGCCTTGCTGTTGTGCTCCGGCGGCTCCTATACCATGCTTGGATGCATCTCGTTATGTGTTTTGGGACATTGCACATCCTTCGGAGAGGGCTTATCAGACTATTATTCCTCCGATTATCCAACAAATTCAACAAAGCTTCGCTTGATTTGGATGTCTTCGTCTATTCGACAATTATAATTTAAATTGTTGTCAACATTTAAACAACAATTATTCTATTTATGTGTATCGTGTATATAAAAGATTTATTCTTCTTTTTAAGTGTTAAATATTGCTTATCCTGTTTACTCTATGTATTGTACAATCGTTGTTTTCATACTTCAAGTCCCATGCCTTCAAATTTTGGGCCCTATTGAAAGGGTTAGACCCAATTCCTTCGGAGCTCACTTGTAAATTACACACAGCTTCAACAAAATTAAAGTGTTATCTAATCATGAATGAAGCCCACAAATTTGTTTTTTTTTTCTTTTTGACCAAGTTCAAAGACTATTTAAAAGGCTAGCTTGAGAACTACCCGCCACGCTACATTGAGAATTTGTGATCAGCCAATTATCTATTTTACTTTATTCTACTTTAATTTAATTATTTTGTGGTATTTTCAATTATAAAAATACAAACATATCCGATTAGCATAAAAGTTTAGAAGAAAGAAAAAAAAAAAAGAGTTTCCAAATAGTAACGAGTCAGCGCCTCGTCGACGTTTTGGCTCCGAAGACCAAGGGAGTGGTGGTCAAGTCAACGGTCACCCTGGTTTGTGAGTTGGTCAACCATCCTGTTTATGTGTTAAGCATCTTTTTCTTTTCTATTTTTGTTTGAATGTTTTTTTCCAAAAAAATAATAGGAAATACATATACATTCTGTCACTACAAATATTTAGATTTCTACCATTTTTATTAGGGTTAAGTACATCATGATTCATGATACTTTGCAAATATAAAATATATATCCAAAAAGTCCAAACTCTTAAGGATAAGATCGGAGTACTATATAACATACACATCAATGTCCAGTGCTTCAAATAGTGATCAAGTGGAATATTAACAGTTTAGAATTAGAAAGTGTTCAGTAATATTTTAATTCCCAAATGCTAAAATCTGTTAGGACGAATCTTGTTACATGAAATCATCAAATCCATTAGTTTATTAACACTTTTCACTTTTGTCTTCCGTGGAAACTTATCCACAAGTTTTGGATTTTGATGTTTCGTTTTCTTAAAGAGCCATTTGTGAATACTTAAAAAGTTATAACAACAACATGAGTAATTTATCCAACATATACATACTTGTACGTAGACTTAATATGAAAGGATAACAACCCCCCAGCAGCTTATAATAAAAATATGTATATATTATAAAACTAGAAAAGTGTACATAAACTAAACTACAACAACTCTCAAGGCTTAAAACAAATTTTGCAATGTGTAATGTTAGAATAGTCATGGCCTTGTCAGCTTGTCTAAACTAGTTATGGTCAGTCAACACATGTTCGGATACCTAAAACGTTCGGAACATATGTAATGGTTTAAAGTCATAATTCGTTAAAGTCTATAAATTTTCCATTTTCATCACGTGTCATCATGTCAATGGCTAAGCTTGACTGTTATGATTGGCGTAAACCACCAAATCTGCCAACGTACACAACATTCACGATGCACTTTATTTCCTTCCACGATATTCAATTCTTCCAACTTCTTTGATGTTGTGACAATTTTTAATAGACCAGAATAAAGAAAATTTAGTGGCATGAATGGATAAATCAGAGAATGACAAGTAGCCAGACAAGAGGGCTTGAGAGTGGATGAGGATCAACCAGACACGTAGACGAGGAGGTGGCTCTTGGGAAGAGGCAAAGGTCGGTTTACTTTCAATAACCGGCCTTTCTCAACTATAAAATAACCATATATCGACACTTTTTCTACATTACAAGGCAAATATTTTTTGACCGGTTTTATCACTTTTGCCCACGTAGGATCAATAAAAAACATATACAATCGTGACTTCATGGGGACAAACGATCCTACATGGTACCAAAAAGTAATACTTGTTAAGTTGTCATCCCAAACATTATATCAAAAGTAATACTTGTTTTGTTGTCATCCAAACTTTATATGTACTTTTTAGTAGAAAGTAAGAAAATAATAGTATATGGGTGTAATGTTGGGAATATAATAGAGTCGACAACACTGGTGTACATCGAAAGGTCTAATTAAACACTAATATAATGATCATGATCTATAGGTTAGATCCTGTTGGTATAATCAGGTTGGGAATAAGAAAATATTTGTTAGGAGGCACTGCGGCTATTTGACAATGCTTGAGACATATTAATGCTATTGAATTTTATAACAAGATATATTACAAAACACTTCATACATATGTAACAATAGTTAGAACAATGTAACTTATCAAGAGTTTCAGATATATATCAGTTCTGATTGAAGAAGATAAAGTTTTTATTTAAAATAAGTCGTGAATTTTCAAACTTTGCCACTGGGAACACAAAATGATATTTCTCATCTCAATAATTTTGTAAGGCTAATTAAGAATTTTTATTTTTTTTTAGAATCTGTTCTTTGTATACTTATTAGTCAATTAACAAGTCCACATGGGCTTTTTTTTTGGTGTTGGGTTTGTTTACATCTATTAGTTTTTTTCTTTTTCTTGACAACACTAATCTTTTTGTCTTTGATCAACACTATTCTATTTGAGTATTTTCTGTTTGGTACATAATTTTTTTTTAAGTAACAATAACAACATAAATAGGCAAGCTAATTATTATTATGGGTAATTGGGTATTATCTGTATGATCAAAAGATATGAAAACGGGGAAAACAAAACCATAACCTATTATGTGAATCTGGGGTTTAGATATCATAAAATTGATACAGTTCAAAGACAGCCACAAATTATTTATCATGAGTCATGAGGACTTATCTAACGTACATACAAATACAATACAGATCTGAGAGCCTTAAACTCGTGATAATACAGTTCACTAATATATATCTTGTAACCAATTTATTCAGAATAACAACAAAATACAGAGAATCATATACACGAGAACGAGTGTGTGTTACAAAATAAACAAAAAAAAAAAAGATATTTTATCTATAAAGAAAGCCACGTGTAATCAGAAAAGAACCAAAGGCTTCGTTGAGCTGTCTATATAACACAGAGAAGCATGCCTCTATGCTTCTCCATCATTCAATTAAGAACTCTTCCACCCAAAAAAAAAAAACAACACCCCCATCACTCTCTTTCTCTCAAACGCAAAACGATGGCTATAACCGCTACTACAAACGGCGGCGACGTTTCGTTAAACGCTGATAAGGTTTCATACGATCTTGTGGAAACTGATGTTGAGATCATCACCTCTGGTCGTCGTCGTATTCCTGCACACTCCGGTATCCTCGTAAGTTTTCTTTTCCCCATGAAACTCTTCGTAACGTTCTTCATATAATCAAAACCTTTTGGTACCTTTGGTGTTAATCTTTGGTTCGGTTTAAAAACTGAAAAAAAATGCAGGCTTCAGCGTCACCGGTACTAACAAACATCATGGAGAAGCCGAGAAAAATCAACGGCGGATCATCCAAGAGAGTTATCAAGATTCTAGGTGTTCCATGTGACGCCGTTTCAGTTTTCGTCAGATTCCTCTATTCACCAAGGTTCGTTCGTTTATTCATAGTATCACCTTTAATGAAATTTCTAAATACATCCTCTTAAACTTAAACCTTTTCACCTAATTCGACTTTTCAACTTTATGAATGTTTAATAAATTTTAAAAAGTAGTACCTCTCACAACCAGATGTCCAGATTGTGATTGATTTTGCTTAAAAACGTGTGAAACACAACACACATAGGTTAGACGAAACAACCTAAATTGAAAAGATCAACTGGGATCTTTTAATTATTAAAACAATACTGTCAAATGACTAAAATACCCTGACTTGTCTTTGTTTAGTAGTCTCACCGAGAAGGAGATGGAAACGTATGGGATCCATCTACTGGCTTTATCACACGTGTACATGGTGACTCAGTTAAAACAGCGATGCACTAAAGGCGTGGGTGAGTCAGTAACCGTCGAGAACGTGGTCGATGTTCTCCAGCTGGCTCGGCTCTGCGACGCACCTGACCTCTTTCTCAAGTGCATGCGTCTCATTCAGTCCAAGTTCAAGACCGTTGAACAGACCGAAGGTTGGAAGTTTCTTCAAGAACACGATCCTTTTCTTGAACTCGACATTCTCCAATTCATCGACGAGGCTGAATCGGTAATTTTTACTCATCACAACACCTTCTTTTATAAATAAAAATTAGTATTCAAGAAAACCCTGTTTTATTGTTTGATCCTCACGGTTCGATAGGAATTAGCTTCTAATCATAGTTTTGGGTAAATTTCTTGCAGAGGAAGAAAAGAAGACGGAGACACAGACGAGAACAGAATCTGTATATGCAATTGAGTGAAGCCATGGAATGTATAGAACATATATGTACCGAAGGTTGCACTCTAGTCGGACCACCTTGCAACTTAGACAACAACAACAAGTCAACATCTCAAGTCAAAACCGGTCCGTGCAGTGCCTTCTCTACTTGTTACGGGCTCCAACTTCTGATACGTCACTTTGCAGTATGCAAGAAACGTGTAGATGGCAAAGGTTGTGTTCGTTGCAAGAGAATGATTCAACTACTTAGACTCCATTCTTCCGTCTGCGACGACCAATCTGAATCTTGCCGTGTCCCTCTTTGCAGGTAAAATTACCGACATTTTTAGAATCATCAAAATCACATGTTTAATGTTTCTAATGATTGAAGTTTTCACTTTTTGATGGTAAATCTCACTTGATTTTTTTTCTCTTCTTTTAAAACTTTCGGCGCCAATTATAAATATATATGTTTTGTGGTGGTAGCCTACTTATTAGAAATAGATGATGAGTCGTGATCGGACGGCTGGAAATATTTAGTTTTGTTGAAATTGTTAAAAGACATTTAATTTGTTTTTTTTTTGTTTTTCTTTTGATCAAAAGATATTTTTTATTTTTGAGCAAACATCAAAAGATATTTGTTAAAAGATATTATTCAAAGCATAAAAATCTGATATCGTTGTCAATTTTTTTCTTTTTTGGTGATTTGAATAGGCAATTTAAAAAAAGAGGTGAAAAGGACAAGAAAATGGTTGAGGAGACGAAGTGGAAAGTTCTGGTGAGAAGAGTTGCGTCCGCGAAAGCCATGTCTTCGTTGTCCCAATCAAAAAAGAACAAAAGTGAAGTGTTATTTAAAGAAGGAGTAGAAGATTTCATTAGAATCCGGAACAAGTTAATATGAATATTGTAAGATATATGGCATTTAGATTCTACAATGAGTGTTTGTTAGAAGCCATTATTAGAGTTGGAGGTTATGTTTGTTTGTAATGTCTTTTGGACCAGTTGATTGGGTTAAATTTGTCGATGAGTAACCCTTTCAACCTGTCTTTGTTTGGTCAGATTTTTATATATAAATGTGATATCAGTTAATGGTTACAACATAGTATAATGAAGGTTTTGGAGAATCTGTGGTAAAAATATATGTATATACAGAATTGTTGAATCCGGCTAAAACACGCTAACAACAGTACACATGGGGAATCAAAGGATTATCGAATCTGAATAATTTCAGAGTTGAATTAAGTTTGGGCTGATATAGTTCATTTTTGACAAGATGTATCATGTATCACGGATAATCATTATTTTGTCGCTGATTGGTCTGCTAAATCATATGCATAAACCTGATTGCATATGAATCATTAAAAGATCTAAATGATATTCAAGTTGGATTGGTCTAATCAATCACAGTAGTATCAACTATGCATGATCACATAATGAGAATTTGGAAGGAAAGAAAATAGAAAATACATTTTGGAGATCAAAATTGACCAAGCGGTCTTAGTCACTGATATGGTGGAAAGGTTGATCATAATTGAGGAGGATTCGAAAGCAAACAAAGGTAAATTATTAGAAACAAACATGTGCTTAATTATATAAGTTTAAAATAAAGATATTTCTTTAATCATTCGTTCGTCGACTGGCAAAAAAGGAAAGACGCGTGGGGAACAGATGAACCACGCATTGTGGTTTCGTGTCTTACATTTCTACTACTCATACTGCTTAACTACCAGATGAATGCATTTTACTTGAAAATATTCATATCATATTCACAATCAAATTCTTGTCATTCTTTTTAAACCCTTAACCATGTTATAACAAAATATTTTGAGAAAGAGATTAGGACAAATTGGGCAAGTTAAATCACTAAATTTTACTTTCAATTATTAGTAGTAGCACTCTTAAACAAATATTATCAATCAAGATTTTAATCTATTTTCTTTTACATGCATAAAACGAATATTTTAATTTTATTGATGAAACTATATCATACATGAAACATAGAATAAGATTCTTTTTTTTTTTAAGTTACATATATAAAAAGAAAAACAACATGAAATAAGTACCATCATGTCCATGTGTGATAAGTGACAAATTTGTCACCCGTCAAGCTTTCGAGTAGTGGAGCGATGCATGCAGCCACCGATGTTTTCATACTAGACGACAATAATGATTCCGTATCATGATAGAATACAAGTGACCAGATATTCAACCACGTATGAACTAAAGGGAAAACTAAAGCATACAAAAGAAGAAAAGGAAACGGCTACAATATTATTCATATTAATTCTATATTGTATGATATTTTGAGTTTGTTAATAGTATCTGATTTTTTTTTGAATAGTATCTGATTTATAATTTTAATTGCACTGATGACATTCTTGTTTGTCGCTCTGAACACACAAAACTTAAACATGAGTCATGAAACTTAAAATTTTGGATACGTTTCTTATTAACTTAACTAAAGTCATATTTCTTCTATCTAACTCTATAAATTTAAAGTTATTTCTAAACCATTCACGCATCTAAACCCCAAGCTAAAAAAAGAGAGAAGAACAAGAAAAGGTAAAATCAGATATAGATGGGGATCAATTCCTAAGCTATTGCTTCTTTGATCTTTAGACTCTTTATAGCATTATGTGGTGGCGTTTTTAGCACACTGGGACTGTGAGTAGCTCAAACAGAGCCAACAGTAGTGAGTATATTATTCTCCAATTTCTCTCATCGATTGTGGGTCATCGCTCTTCAATGTTCAAGGATGTGTACTTGAAATTTACAATTGAATTTCTCTGGCCAATTTGGACACATTGGAGCCGCATGTTGCATGACGTTTTTTCTCTGGCCAATTTGGACACATTTGAGTCGCATGTTGCATGACGTTTTTGACCATATATGCAAAATGTTGGCCCTAAATGTTCCCGTTGAATCCGTTCTTCCCTCATCTTCTCAAGGATAGCTGTGCACGGATTGTGCCTAATTCTCCCGCACGCAATTGAAGATGAGAGTGAAGTTTTTTGAAGTCTAAGAGATTATCTCTTTTGATTCTCTGTGACGATTCTCTAGAGTTTTGTTATTGATGTTAGCAGAAACAAAAGTGAGATACTGTATATAGCAAAAGTTATATTTTTTGTTCTTCTTAAACTCAATTCCGTTATGCAGTACAAAGGAAAAAGATAAGAGTTATCAGTTTGAAATTTTGAGTGTTAATAGACATTAACCACTAAGATCAAACAAAGATGAACTAAGCATATATATCCAATCATCTTGGAACAGGAATCAGAGGAAAATCCTCTGTTCATCGAGAAAGAACAGATAATCAAAGGCTTTGAACAATGCCAATAAGTAGGTTCAAGATCATATAACCCATTATTCTCTAAGGTTGCAGCCTTGGCAAATGAGCCATATCCAACAAACGAGAATGTCAAAAAAAAAAAACCGGTGCAAGTAAACTTCAGAGTTGGAACAACAACGCTATTGATGCATGGAAAGCAGAGAAACACAAACTTTCATACTTTGGAATGGTTAGTGTCATTCTTCTGATGTGAACTACTACAAGTTGCAATTGCAAGTCTTTAAATGCCCACACAGAGAAACTACCATGACTCGCTAAACTATGTCTGCAAACTCTGCATATGGGAGTCTTGAAGTTGTCAAAACCATTTCTAGCTACACAAATAAAGACGAAAACCGGTATCCTCTCTATCTAACTCAAGACATAAAGTCGGTAAAGAAGTCGAAAATCCATCAGATTGTTCATCAGTTAGTGATCAAATACCAAACAATCTAAGTTAACAACCCATCCGCAGCAACCGATATAAACATTGACTTTCTAAAACACACGAAAGGTAAAATCACTACTTGAATGACACAATGGGATACTTTACTCTATCAATCTTCTAAGAATGCCATGTGAGTCAGCGTATTCCCGTTGAAGCTCACAGGAAAAACACAAACTTGGAACATCCAAGCAAAAGACACTTAAAAATGCCATCTTTCACTACTCCAAATCTCAGCAATAACAATGCAAATTGTAAATCCAGCATAACTCAAACAATTGAAGTTACAATAAAGACATAACACACTACACCAGTGTGCGAAATGCGCAATCTTTCTTATTAGAACACAGACGACTAATGACAATGCAATGTTGTAATCTGTAATATGGGAATCTCAAAGCTATTCAAAGAAATTTAGAAACTTTTTTTGTTCTAATTCAAGAAAAAAGGTTCATCCTTTGAATCCTAATCATTCAGAAGACATGAAAGGAGTGAAATTTCTCACCAGAATAGCAAATAAATAAAAGGAGCAGCAAAATCTACGACTTGCGACCAAGCTGTTTCCTGAGTTTCCTATACTTGTGCTTGTTCATCTTCTTCTTCCTCTTCTTCTTCACACTATCAGCGTAAATCACAATCTCTTTCGCATCTTTCTCCTCCTCCTCGACCTCCTCCAACAATGTTGCTTCAGCTAGATCCAGACCTTGGATCTTATTATTGGGATTCAAGCACAACCCCATAGAGAAACTTGGGTAAAACCGCATAGATTGGTTATCGAATTCATTACGGGAGACTGTAATCACTGGGTTAACAAGAGAAACTGGATCGGGCTTCTCAAAAGCAAACTCGATTTTGTTGTTGTTGATGAAGAAGGGCTTCTGGTATGTGAAGAGAGAAGGAGTACTAGTAGTAGTAAGCCTCTGGATTGAATTGAAGCAAGACTTGTTCTTGATCAATCTATGCATTAGATTCGCCATTGCGGATCCCCAAAAAAAAAAAACCCTAAGAAACCACAAAAACAAGAGAGAGTGACGACGGATGAAGATGAACGAGAGACAACGTCAGGGGTTTTTCAGTTTTGTGCCTTTTGTCCTAAACGACATCGTTTCAGTAATAACGACGTCGTTTCATGAGGGAAAAAACACAAAAAAGTGCCCACACGCAGGATCGAACTACGGACCTTCAGTTTACAAGACTGACGCTCTACCACTGAGCTATACGGGCTACTTGTTTAAAATCTCTAACTTTGTTTATTTATATCATAACTTTAATAGGTCTGATAAGCAAACTAAACAAAGATCATAAATTCATAATCATCATAATCAAAACTCATAAGTTTTTTAACCAAAACCAAGATTTGCTTATGAAATGTTACCAAATTTAATTTAAACTAGTATGTATAGATTACAAATGCTATAATCAAAATTCATCATATATTTGTATTTGAACTTTGATTGAAGGTCAATTACATCAAACCGAGCTTAAACTAAACTCAATGAGAAACTGTTTTTTATTTATTTGGTTTATTCGTATCTATAGAAAGCAAACACCGAACATTTTTTTAGTAGACAGATCAAAACATAAACCACATGAAATGATTAACTCATACACGAGGAGCAACTAATCCGTTTGCAGAACTGTTCCAAAGAACTTGAGTGTCAATAACAGAGAGATGCTTATCATCAAGTCTCTTCCATGTCCTAATCGATTTCACATCTCCCCAAGTGCCTTTCCCTTTCTTATTCAAATCAACAACCACAACTCTTGCTCTTCTCTCCCATCCAGCTTTACCATAAGCATGATACCCAAATCCACCACCATAACATAGATTCAACCCTTTGAGTTCACCACAGAAGTCATTGACATGGTCGTGACCAACAAACACAGACTTCACATCTCCTCTAGCTACCAATGTCGTGAAGAAACCAGAGTTTGTTTTAGCCGCGGATGTAGCTTCTTGTCTCACTCCTTTAGCAGCGTTCTTTGAATCGAAACTCCAAAACTCAGGTAATGGAATGTGGAAGTAAGCTAGTCCTGGAGCTGTACCTTCTTGAGGATTAGGCTTAGCATTGTACTCTTTCTGCAATATCATCAGAACCATAGTTCAACAAACAATATTTTTTCATCTCATCATTGATGTTATTATATATATATATATATACCTGGAGACGTTTTGAAGTGCGTTCAAACCAAAACTGCTGAGAAGTTTTGATCCAATCATAAGTACTTTCCATGTCAGGAACACTAGAGTAATCTCCACTATCGAGAAAATAAAGATTAAGAAGAGACTTGTTCTGTAGATTGGAATCAGCAGCTCCATGGACTTTGAGATTGTAATTACCAAAACCATCAATGTAATGAGCAGCTTCAGGAGGATTCACTTGAGATAAAGCGTTTGGAAGCTTCACAATGTGTTCCATGAGTCCTTGTCTTGTCAAGGTAGATTCTTGATCATGGTTTCCCAAAACAGCAACCCATGGGATCTTAGACTCAATAGCAGGAGCAAACGCAGCGTTTAGTGACTTCACAGCGTCTTTAGCATCAGACCCAAATATATTATCACCTGAAACAAAACCAAAACCCCACAAAGATAATAAATTGCATTAAATTCAAAATCAGGGTTTATGCAACACAACCATAAAGTTCAGATTTTTACAAATAACACAACCATAAAGTTCAGATTTTTACAAATAACACAACCATAAAGTTCAGATTTTTACAAATATAAATTTGTGAATTGAGTAATCGACAGGACAAGATTAGGGATTTGTTACAAATTTGGGATTTTTTTTTTACCGGTGAAGACGATGAGATCAGGCTTCTCGGCGGCGATGACACGTGACATGAAGATGGTGGTGTTGAGGTCAGAACAGTGAGTTTTCTGGCTAGGAAGAACATTTAGACAAGGGGTTGTGGCACCGTTTGCGAAATGCATATCAGCAACCTGAAGTATCTTGAACTCGCCGTTCGCACCGAACCTGAGTTCTTGACGACGAGCTGATGCCGGAATCGGAGATAAACAGAGACATGAGAAGAGAAAGAAGACGAGTAGGCTTATCTTTCTTTGATTGTTCGCCATTTGTTTTTTTTTGGTACCAAGAAAGACGATTAAGCGTGACCTTTTATGGTCGTGTCTCAGTGTGGAAATGTTGGAGCAAGTGTGTCCGGAAGAAGCCAAAACGAAAGAAAGAACAATTGACAATTTGACAAGGAATGTTTTACTTTTCAAAGACGTTAAGAAAAGAAAAAAAATCGTCTAGTTAATTTATGTTGGTGTGATAATTAATTAGGAGTTAATGATACACAACTACCAAGTTCCAACTATATTTTACTTTTTAACACAAACATAACTCGATTCAAGTCATTATTATGTAGATTACATTTAAGGTTTATCCGGCGGTCTCTTACTCAGTTACTCTGTACAAGACTAACAATGAGACTTGTAGTTGATTTTATTAATTGGTTTTTATTATATGGTTGGTTTTTAATTTTAAATACCGCATATTGTCAAATGTTTAACATCAAGAAATATATGGGTTGTCTTCGTGCTTTCGTTTGGAAGCACTTTTACGTATTCGTGGGTTTAGGAGGTAACGAAAATTTCCGAGTAATCAGTACTACAAAGAAAGAAAAAAACACTAACGTATTCGTGGGTTTAGGCGTAACGAAAATGTCCGAGTAATCAGTTAAAAAGAAAAGAAAAGAAAAAAAGCATTCCTTTCAAAACAAAAGTTCGTTGATTGACTTGGAATTATTAATTAATGCTATAGCTACCAATAAATTTCATGAGAATTTTACATGAGTAACAGTGATCAAAAACATCGAATACAAACTTGAACATTATCGAGTTATTTTAAAATATAATAAGATATATAAATAACCATAGAAATGGATCGGACCAGGAATGCTTATTCCCCCATTTAGCTTCATCAAATGGAATCGAAGGCTTCAAGGTGACTTACTAGCCAGAACAATACCTTCCACCATCATCATCAGCA
Source organism: Camelina hispida (assembly GCA_023657505.1). Taxonomy (NCBI): domain Eukaryota; kingdom Viridiplantae; phylum Streptophyta; class Magnoliopsida; order Brassicales; family Brassicaceae; genus Camelina; species Camelina hispida. The sequence continues at coordinate 32,105,208 of CP094636.1, read as the reverse complement.
GTATGATCAATCTCAGTGAGGTAAACCACGATCAAGAACACAAGCTTCTGATGATCAAGACCTGAAGCAAGAAACATGACTTATGTATGTGTTTGCTAAATTCTATATCGATATCAAGCTATATATATTGTAATGTAGATATATACACAAACTCAGTGACTTGTATATATACGTACATATATATATGTCACAGTGTGTGGAAGTAATATAAAGATAGGTTTTTGTGTCGTTGTTTGGAGAAGCAAGGCCGTATTGTTATATTCCCGCATGCGAAGTTTCTTTCTCACAGGAAATGGGTGTGGGGAAAAAAAAAAAAAAAGGTATAAAGAGTTAACCTTTATAAAGGTGTGTTTGGCCTTTTTAAAATAACAATGTGATAGCTTTTTCGTTTTACCCTAAGTTTTTTACGCAATGTACAGCCTTTACAACTATTCACATCACCAGGGCCGGCGCAAGTTATATTGCTGCCTGAAGCAAAATTTTTTTTTTCCCATTGCTAAACAAAGAAAACAAAATATTTTAATAAAAAATGCACCAGGTAGAATCGAACCCCTCAACTACTAAACGTATATGGATGTTTATACCACTGTACCACACGAGTCATTAATGATATGACACCCCTAAATTATATTATAACTATCTGCTGCCTAAAGCCCTAGCTTTACCAGCTTTAGCTCCGGGCCGGGCCTGCACATCACATAAATTTGCAAAGTTTGATAGTCAATATTTTATCTATATATAACTGGCTTCTTTAAATTACGATTAGAGAGTACTGTATATAAACAGCAGTGACAGTGAATGTCTGAATGACATCCAAGTTAAATAGCCAGCTAGTGTGGAATAAAACATATGAACATTAAATCCTAAATCTTCTATAATTTTTAGTATAGATAATCAAATATATGTATTTTATCAATCGAAGATCAGATGCACTATATATATACAGTATGTATATATTTTGTTCGAATTTATTTTGTTTTTTTTATATAGGTTTCAAGAGTAAGTCACGCGCGGGAAGGTAGGGAGTGGCCCAATGGGCCTACGCGTAAGAAACACTTCTCCTTACAATATCTAAAGTAAAGGGCTCACTAGACATATAGCACTAGAGTAAAAATGCTTTTTAACTTTTTTTTTTTTTTTTAAAAGCAGTAATTAAAATGCATAAGACAAAAATATTACTTTCACTGTCTACTCTACGATTTCGCAATAGTAATGGGCTAAAAACATGGTACAAAGCCCAGTAACAAAAACGCAGTGTTTTGATAAACCTGCTGCTGCTGGTCGTTTAATTTATTTCCCGTCGTCCTCCTCCGCGAGAAACGAAGAAAGGGAGAAGAAGAAGAAGAATGTTACAGTTTCCGACGTTGATGACTCAGTTCCCGTCGTCGACGAAGGAAATACCGGCGTCTTATTTGCTTCCTATACAATGGCCTCAACCGCAGAACGAGGAGATGCTTCTCGCCATGGAAGAAGCTGAGTTCGAAGAAAAGGTATCTTCTCTCTTCTTTCGGAATTTGCTGATTTCAGTATTCGAGTAGTTACTGAAGCATAACTGTTTCAATCTTAATTCCTTTATTTTCCATGTAATTAGAGCTGATTTTGAATGTGAACCCTTAATTTGGTGATAACCGGATTGATAAATTATCAATCTTTATTTCGATCCGTGATGCTCTAACCGATGGACCTGTTTCTGGATCAAAAAGTTTGAATTTTTAGTGGAGTCCAATGCTGAATTGTGATTCTAGTGTTGTGGTTTTCAATGTGGAGTCCATGGATATAGGCAATTTTGTTCATTTGACTATCATTTTTTATAGTTTTGCTTAGACCTGCAAACATGTATAAGTAGACGAGAAGATCTAGAAGCTTAGTATGGTTTGGTTCCTAGATTTAGTTTGGAAAAAGAATTTGAGTCTACCTCAACATTTGAGTACCATTTCAGTGTTTCAAACCTAGTTCCGTTGTCCTGAATCATTAAAACAAAGAGTAAGGAATTAAGCAAAGAGGAATGTTTCAGTTACTGATTTGGAATCAGCCATTGTGAACTTTAGACAAGAATCTGTTCTCAAACATTATTTTACTACAAGCTTAACCTCACTACCTGTCTCCTTGTCATGTGATGTTTTGGCTTCTCCTTTAATTGTATGCGCTTCATGTTTATATCGTTTCATACATATATTAGATTATGTGATTATAGATATGGGAGTCTTAAAATGAGAGAGATCAGTGGGACTAGTTTTCAATATCAATTTTGTTCTGATGAATGTTAAGACAAGTTTGAAGTAATTCTTGTTGTCTCGGGTTTGGTGCAGTGCAATGAGATCAGAAAGATGAGTCCTGCTTTACCGGTAATTGGAAAACCAGTCGTTGACAACCAACAAGAAGAGGATGATAATGAAGCAGAGGATGATGATGCAGACAATGCTGAGGAATCAGATGGCGAAGAGTTTGAGCAAGAAACCGGATAAAAAAATCTTGAGGCTGGAAACACACACAAGGTTCATAATTCATGGAACTAAGATTGAACTTTAAGGCTACGTATCTGAACCTTCTTGTGCTAAAACCACTGTGGTTCTGACTTTTGAAGCCATTTTTGATTTTTTGTTTGTTTTGTTATTTTCAATCACTTCTGATGATTTTGGGAAACATCAATGTTTGGTTTTCTAAATTTGATACACACTTGTTAGGTCATTGATGGGACAGCTTCATAAAACAGAATCTCTGGCCGGACCTTCCTTTCTCCACAGTATCTGACCACATTCTTCCAGTTACCAACAACCTATATGTCATTTCACCGCATATATTTCCATCACCTCTCTCTCGCCTATCTGAATTCATTATTCAACTCAAGCAAGACAAGCAGTTTCGTCTTTTACCTCTCCTTCAAAAGCAGTGCGTCTGAGTTTGACCCACCGGTTCTTTTCATAAACTATGCAAATGTGCTCTTCTTCTTCTTCACCACAACCAACCTGCGTCACATACGTTGAGGCTGTAACAGAGACATAATGAAGAACGATAGGACAAATATTTGTGACCTTGTTTCAGTTTTTACCATTGACACAAGCCGGTACTTAGTGTTTGGTTCTAAGCCTTCGTATAGCCTGCTGATGTCTATTTCCCACTCCAAAGCCTTTGTTGTTTCAAATACTTCTTTCTCAGTTTCGCTCTTCTCCCATTCCAAAACTAGTGTTGCAAACCCACATAACACCAATATTGCTATATAAAAAGCGTAATAAATGAAATGAGTAAATAAGATAGAAATCATGGTGGTCCAACTTACCGATTATGAAGATAGGTGGGCGTTTACTTATAATGTGATGAACAAAGTTTGTCTTTCCACATCCTCCTGTTTTAAGGTCACAGAACATTTTAAATTCCATGCGGATCACCTTAATGATATCCACAAACTCCATATTCCCAAGAGAACACTGCATATTTATAAGCAAAGAACGACGTTATAGATGCTATTAAGGGGAAGTACCACTTCTGTAGGACAAAGAGGAAAACAAATGAAACATACCTTCAGGTCTCTGACTGAATCTGCAGCCATAACAATGCCATAAGAACTTTGCTCTGGATAATCTGACTTCCTTCTGCATCTGGTACAACTCATTTTTTCATTTTCCTCCAACGTGAAAAGGCGAGTTACCAAGCTTTCTCTTTCTTGATTTTTCCAGCAATGCCAAAACTCAAGGATGGCTACAAGTACCTCAGCAGCTTTACTTGACTGAAAAGATAGAACATAAGATGACTTTAAAATAACAGTTAAGCTTATTGAAACAACTAATAACAACACCATGCTAAGAAGCTTATCTTCACCGCACGTACCATGTAATGAACCTCTTCTAGGTAAGCAAGTAAGTCGCTCAACAGGCCACTGTAGATTCCCTCATCATTTTTTATCACCTCTGACACAAAAGCGTCAAAGAATTTTTGTAGCGCAGAAGGAACTTGTTCTTCCAGGTGCTCATGAAATGGTTGCCTATTGCGCATCAAATCTTCTTTGAAAATCTTAATGTTCAAGATGGCCTGCGATACAGTATGTTTTTGTGTACTTATCAAAGAAAATAAGGAAGTACAGAGGTATGGAACGAGCTGAATCAGAAGATGGGAGTTTAGGTATTGAATCTTGTGTTGGTTGCCTGGTTGGTAATTGCTTTACCTTTAGCGTCACGTCAAAAGCTGAATTGTATCTGGTTGTAGCTTCTGCAGCTGCTGGCTCTGAATCTTCTCCAAGGTTTTGCAAATCTTGAAGATGGGGAACAAAGGAAATAATAATTATGAATCCCAAACAAAATTATTCAAATTATTGGTCAATTGAGAAGCTTTCTAATAACCAGGGTCTAACTGGTGATGCTCTTCCTCTTGAATTTCATTTCCTGGTTCCACAGAATCATCTTCCACCGTCTTTTGTGATGAAGATGTAATTTCCGGTTCAAGGTTGACAGAAGGTTTACTGTTACATGTACGAAAATGCTTTTCTCAGAGAGAATCCAAAAAACAAATTAAAGCATGCGAAAAATGACTACTAAGGTACTTACTGTTCAACAGTCTTATCACGCGGTCTAGACTTGCTCGTTGAGTTTTTCTGTTGCACCATGAAGACCACTCATCCTTACAACTGATTAACCAAAAAGTCAGAGAAGCAAATAGAGAGTTTAGAACTTCAGAGACCTTATTTTTCTTCTTTGATTGTGGCTTCTTCTCCTCCTCGATTAAAAGATCTGCTTCTGCTGCATCTGCTGCATCTGACTTGGCTTTGTATTCCATATTCACGATTTCATTCTAGATAACATATAAGAAACAATTCAAAGCCAAAACTAGACGGATAATGAAATATCTCTGTATATAACCGAAGTTTCAACCAACCAGCAAGAAAGGTTTCAGCAGTTGAAGGATATAAGTGCGGTTGTCAAAAGCAGAAAGCCTTGTGAGGCTGTTTAGCAATCTAATCCTTGAATTATCAATCAGCAAAAATTTTGAATCCATTAGAAGAATCTGCAAGTCATGAAGATACTTTTAGATGGACAATTTTATGTTATTATGTTGTTAATGAATATTAAAAGTTTAAAACCATGGATGAACCTTTTGGGTGACCACTGATTTGAGAAGGCATACGGACTTCAACACTTTATTGTCACTGAGAGTTTTACGTTCACGTATAAGATTCAAGCAATCTTCTATATCAGGGGAATCAAACGTCGGATGCAATGCTCCTTCCAGGATATCTCGTATTGCACACAAGAACAACAATTTTGTAGGGAAGGAATCTTCAGAAACTTCCTTTTCACAAAAATCACATACAAGAGATGAATATAAGCTCCACTGGTCTTCCGGCAGATTCCTTCTCCTTTCATCTTCAAGCGTACAAAATTTCTCAACAACATTAAGAGCTGTATCAAAAATCAAGAACTGCACTTTCTTTGCATATTTGGCCCCCAGAGTCCTACATGTGAACTGAACAGCTTTCAGAACAGCCACCCAGATACTAAAATTGTGTTCCCTGATAGGTCTGGGAAAAGTCTTATCCACTGAATTGTAGTCAGTTAACCAGGATATGATATCATCTCCATGAGCATGTGCCTTGGCGTAGTGAGCACTTGGATTATAAACGTTGATTGTTCCTTCATCATCAAATGGAGCATCATTGCTTTTCAGCAGTCTTTTATCCAGAAGCAGATACGAATACTGAGGATCAAAGTCGATCTTTTCTTTCACTTGAGTACGAGCCAAGACGCTGTCCACTGCTCTGCAAACCAGATCTGTACCATCATCCCTTTCACACTTGATGGTTTTAAGAAAGCCTAGGATTTGATTGAGTTCATGGCATTCTAGAAAACATATACTCTGAGGTGTTTCCACTATGTGATAATCGACAAGATTCTGTTCAGAAACTCCAAGTTTTCCAAGATGCTCAAGTGGATAACGCATCACCCAGTCTCGGATGCTACATGAGAGAATTTTAAGGTTACAAAACGAGACAAGGAGCAATTTGATTTCCTTGAGTAACTTACTCCGCTCTTCATCCACAGATATAGGCCATTCTTTGGACCATCCATTCTTAGATGCAAACGCTTTCACATCTGCGAGCCGGTTCTTGATTATTTCAACGGCAGCTACTGCGTCTACTGGTTCCCAACTTCCAACAGATATCTTACGAGCCCAATCTTTTCCTATCCTCATGACCTTACCTTTTTGTGATGAAATTTTAAAATCAGCAGCATGTTCTTGTTCAAGATGATTCCTACATTCTTCAGCATTAGAGAACTTCTTCAAACATTTAGTTCTACACATCCAGAAAGTCCATTTACTGTCTTCCCTTGCAGAAGCGAGAACTTGCTCCAAAGCATCTCGTCCCTCCGCTTTGTAATGTTCTACTCCCTCGACAAAACGTAAAAGATTTGCTACGCTTACTTTCATAAAGTCCCTTTTCATCTTAACATCCAAACCTAACCAATACGACCTCAGTCCTTTATACTCATGCTTAAGCGGCTCTGGACTCTTCTTTGACTCCAAATCAGTTAGTAGCTCGCACTTCTTTGTAGAAGAAGCCTCGGACTCAGACTCAGCGATGATGAACTCTGCTTTACCTATTATAGTCATAATTTCTTTGACGTTACCGTCCCTTTCTTTAATATCCGAGCAGCTTGAGTTAGTTAACTGTAAACCTTCTCTCGCTTTGCTCAGGCATTTCTTGGCATACATCACTGACTCAAGCTCTTGGGCTAAAAAGCAGAGAGAACATGCAGAGAGTGGTGATATCCCAGCGTTTTCAAAGCATTCAACGGAACCCAACCTATATGCGAACTTCAAGTCAGGGTTCTCTTGTATTTTCGCTAGTTCTAAGAGTATATAACCTTGATCGTTATGAAGAATACTTGAGTCCTCGGCTTGCTTATGGACAAAAATCAAATCTTCAAGTATCTCCAAGGCCTTGACGTGGTTTCCATTAGCGACGAGTTCTGTAGCTTCGTCGTAGAGTTTTGCGGTCTCATCGAAATCCTTGAAAGAAGAAGAAGAAGACGACTCCATTAGTAACGATTTCTCAAGATTCTTGTGTGTTTTCTTGGTCTACACTCCAACGTGATTATATGATTCAGAGAGATTTGTGAGAGGCGGGAACTATATATAATAACCGTTTATAAATCGCTGGCTCGTGAGAGCCACAAGGCTTCATTAAAAAAACAAACAAAGAAACCCAATTTGACCATTGAGGATTTCTGTCGAACACCTTGTCTGCATTATTCGTTTGCGATTTTTTCGGGAAAAATGTAAGAAACAAAAGAAAACCCAAAAGCTGTGTAGCTCTTTGAATATGGAGAATGGTCTTCATGTTGATGATCGAAGAATAAATTTCTGTGAAAATATTTGGACTTGAAATGATCAACAATTCGCAGACGACGACGATGATACAATCACACACAAGATCTTCTTCTATATTTTGAAAGCAAAAAAAAAAAAAAGACAAGTCAAGAAGCACGAGAGGTTGACACGTGTATGACTATGGTTGGTTGATGCGTCTTTTGGTTTGTTTGGTTGCTGAACCATTTTTGTCCGGAAGACTCTCTCGTGTCTGTGTTGCTTGTTGGGTCTATTACATGTTCAGGAAGATGATTTTTTTTTTTTTAGTTTCCAAAGACAAAGAAAGATCGTAATCTCAAGTAAGCTAGTTCTGGTGCTTGAAAGATGAATCAAAGAATTTGAGTCTACCTGTACATTTTTGACTACCATTTCAGTGTTTCAATAACTCTAGTTCCGTTGTCCTGAATCATTAAAACAAAGAGTAAGGAATTAAGCAAAGAGGAAAAATTAATGTTTTAGTTACTGGTTTGGAATCAGCCATTGTGAACGTGTTAGACAAGAATCTGTTCTCAAACATTATTTACTAGAAGCTTAACCTCACCACCTGTCTCCTTTAATTGTATGCGCTTCATATTTATATCGTTTCATACATATATTAGATTATGTGATTATAGATATGGGAGTCTTAAAAGGAGAGAGATAAGTGGGACTAGTTTCCAATATCAATGTTGTTCTGTTGAAATGTCAAGACAAGTTTAAGTAATTCTTGGGTTTGGTGCAGTGCAATGAGATCAGAAAGATGAGTCCTGCTTTACCGGTAATTGGAAAACCAGTAGTTGACAACCAACAAGAAGAGGATGATAATGAAGCAGAGGATGATGATGCAGATAATGCAGAGGAATCAGATGGTGAAGAGTTTGAGCAAGAAACCGGATAAAAATCTCGAGGCTGGAAAACACACACAAGGTTCATAATTGATGGAATTAAGATTGAACTTTCAAAGGCTACGTTTCTGAACCTTCTTGTGCTTAAAACCACTGTGATTCTGACTTTGCAAGCCATTTATTTTTTGTTTTGATTTTTTTCAATAACTTTTGGCCATACATTCATTAGTCGTGGATGATTTGTGTAGTTCATATGTCTCAAAATCTCATGGTCTTTAGTTTGTACATTGAGAATAAAAGATGTGGAATGGTTTTGTTGTGTGTAATTTTGGTGGTTATTTGATACTATTATTGTTAATCATGGTGACATTTCCCTAAATTCAAGTTCAAAAGTGATGACTTTTAAACAATAGCATATACTGGGGTTTAAAATGAATAAACTTTGCTTGCTTTGGTAAAATAGAAAAGAAAAAAAAAACAATAAAAGATATTTGGTTTTTATGAATTTTAAAAAGGAAAAAATTGTGATACATTTAAATAAAAAATGCTTAAAAAAAACCATTTTACGTGTGCTGTGTCTGCTGATTGATTTTGTTCAACAAAATTTGAATTTGTAATATTTTAAGTAGGAAACAAAAACATTATGTGGCGCTACTACTCCAAAAGTGATTTATAAATTATAATCTTTGAACAACTTCTAATAATTTTTGTGGAGTCCCAAGTTTTTAAAATTAACAAAGAATGGGACAAGTTGCTCACCAAATTCCTCATTCTTTAGTCTTCTTCCTCGGTCTGTCTCATTCACAAGTTGCGCATAATTTGGAATTCAACTAAAATAGGCCGACTAACTATTTTATTTTCCTTTCGTATTTTTTTTTCAGTTTCAATGTATTTTATGGTCCTTTTTCGCCAAGTGGGGACTCTAACGTAATATGGATGGAATAAACAAAAGAACTCCGTGTGAGTGTCCTTCTCTAATCCTGATGAGACAAGCAAACAAATAAAAGCGAATGTTAAAATATTTACTTATCAAACAAGAAAAAGCAAAAACAAAAACAAAAACCTCGTTCCGTGTGAAAATCTGACACGTGTTGTGGTAACTAATCCACCAGACTTCACACGTGTCCACATCCCCGACATCGACACGAGATGGATCTCTCAGTATTCGCCACGTATCAACCGTATAACCAAGAAAAGAACGTCGTACGTGCAAACACGTCTTAACACCCGGTTATATTCTCCGTCAAAAATTTAATTAACTCCGCCGGTTAAGTCCTCGACCGGTAAATTTGTATAGGAAAAATTTAATTTCTTCTCTTCACCAAAAAAACCCAACACATCTTAAAAAAAATTTCTAAATTTCTTTTGTTTTCGTCATCATCAAAGTATTCGTATATCTATGGCGTATATTCGATTTTAATTTCTAAATTGTCCAATCTCCTCCAATTCAATGCCAGATGAGCCTGGAGTCTTTGTGTACACGACACGTATATAGTAGCAGCAATGAGACTCTTCCGATCTATGATTGAATCTTCTAGGAACAAGATGATCCGTGGGAGGTAAACAATACCGAGTTTGTAAATATCTTCCGTACGCCGGCGACGGTGAGTTCGGCGGTGAAGGTGTGACGGATAACGGCGATTTCGGTGATCGATCTCCGCTTGACGAAGACGGCGACGAAGACGACGACGATCTCGGAGGCGAAAGAACGGCTCGGATCTTAGCTCCGGTGACGCGGTCGTACTCTTCGACGATGTTTGATAGTTCTTCTTCTGATTTAACGGAGATTAAAGTCTCGAGATCTCCGTTTGGTAACTGACATCTTAGATCGACGGAGTAACCGCAGAATTCAAATAGTTTCTTCATCAGCTCTGTGGAGATACAGAAATCAAAATTAAAAAAAGCTGATTGGGGAAAAAATCGGAAGTCGAGAATACGAAATTGAAGTGGGAGACGAACCTGAGAAAGAGATAGAACGATCTACGGAGAGGACTCGTGTGTGACCTCCGACGTAACGGAGGTTGCCGTCGGTGGAACGAGGGAGGATTCTGCCACCGTAACTGCAAAGAAATTTTAGATTACTACTACTTCCACTGTTGTTCTTCTCGTTATAATCAACCGCCACCATTGTTTTTCTTTTTTTTTTTGAAATTTTTTGTTGTGAGGAGTTGGGAGAGAAGAAGAAGAGGTTAGTTTATAAAATTGATTTTGGTTGTTTGGTGTCTTAAACCGAGAAGAAAGGTTGCAGGTGTATGGGTTTTTATAGGAAAGGAGTGGGATGAGATCCTTCCGCGTATGGACCTTGTATGGGGCATTTTGGACAATTCTGTTATTATTCCAATAACGGAATATTCTCTTTTTATTTTTAATTGATTCCATTTAAGAAAGAAATCTTTTCTCTTCAACAAAGTAGAGAGGGTCATTTATTGTAGACTGATTCTTCTAAACAAAAAACTAGTCATAGAAATAATCAAATATTGAATGCTGATTCGTAACATCTTATTAGTGGTCTCATGTTATATGTTTTGAATGTTGACTTTATATATGCCCTTATTTTTCTCTTTTCTGTTTCGTTAAGGACATTTATTAGGTTTGAAAATTATAAACATGTTGTTAAGTAATAGTACCTTAGTTCACATGTTAAGGGTCAAGTATTCCAAAAAAAAAAGAAGAACGTATATTCCTAAATAAAAAGAAACTGTGTGAAAAATCCCATCACTCTTCTCAAAAACCTCCATGATACTTTCGTAAGAGGACCCGAAAAAAAAACAAGAGAGAAGACACAAACGATAGTCCAGTGGTGTTGTATATAGCCCATTAAGTGGGTTACTTATGGGCCATGGCCCATCTCTGATTGCCACAACCAAAGGAAACAAAACTGGCGTATAAAAAGAACAAAAATAAAATTGGAAATTAGGGTTACTAAATTGGGAATATTACTGTCCAAAAACGAATCATAAAAAAATATCTAAAGCTTTTATCTTTTTGCGGCTTTTCGTCGTCTTCCAGCACTCAATTCGAATCTAAAGGTTACTACGCTGTTGAAGAACTTAAGCGAGACACAGAGACAAAGAAGAACACAAGCAATCTCTAAAGTCACGATGAGCTCCTATGATCGTAGATTTGCTGATCCGAATTCGTATCGCCAACGTTCTGGGTAAGTGAAATCAATCAATCAATCAATCGACCAATTTCGTCGTTTTCGATTTCCTTCGATCTGTTAACCCTTATATATTTATCTGTGTTATTACTCTAGCGCCCCAGTTGGTTCGTCTCAGCCAATGGATCCTTCCGCCGCACCATACAACCCACGGTACAGTGGTGGTGGTGGAGGAGGATATGGTCCGTCTCATGTAATGGCAGGTGACAATTCCGGTTATAATAATAATCGGTACCCATCTTTTCACCCACCAACTAGTGGTTTCTCTGTTGGTCGCGGCGGTGGTGGCGGAAGAGGTGGTGGATACGGTCAATACGTGGATAGAAACGGCGGAGGGAATTGGGGAGGAGGAGGGGGACGTGGTGGAGGATCGAGTAATAGAGAGTTAGATAGCGTTTCTCTTCCCAAGCAGAATTTTGGGAATCTTGTACATTTCGAGAAGAACTTCTACGTTGAGAGTCCTTCTGTGCAGGCTATGACTGAGCAAGATGTTGCCATGTACAGAACTGAGAGGGATATCTCTGTTGAAGGTCGTGATGTTCCTAAGCCTATTAAGTTGTTTCAAGATGCTAATTTCCCAGGTATATTTCATTTGATTGCTCAAAAGTTTTTTTTTTTTTCTTTGGTTGGAGATGTGATCTAACTTTGGTTCAATGGTTTAGATAATATTCTCGAAGCAATTGCTAAACTGGGATTTACTGAGCCAACACCTATACAAGCTCAAGGATGGCCAATGGCTTTAAAGGGTAGGGATTTGATTGGTATTGCTGAGACTGGTTCTGGTAAGACATTGGCTTACTTGTTACCAGCTTTGGTTCACGTAAGTGCACAACCTCGACTGGGTGAGTATTGTTGTTATAACTCTTTATCAGTAGAATCCGATTTTTAGCTGCGTTCTTATTTTAGGGGACATGTTTACTTATGTGTGTATCGTTGTGGTGTTTATAGGTCAAGATGATGGACCCATAGTGTTAATATTAGCACCTACGAGAGAATTAGCTGTTCAGATACAAGAGGAATCAAGGAAGTTTGGGTTGCGGTCTGGTGTTAGAAGTACTTGTATTTATGGTGGTGCTCCTAAAGGACCTCAGATTCGCGATCTTAGAAGAGGTAATTTTATTTTTCATCTCAGTATTGTAGCATTTTCCATGTCTGGTTCTTGGATGGAGCCTAAAACTTTATGATTCATTTATCTTGTCAGGTGTTGAGATTGTAATTGCTACACCTGGTCGTTTGATCGATATGCTGGAGTGCCAACACACTAATTTGAGGAGAGTGACTTACCTTGTCCTGGATGAGGCTGACAGAATGTTGGACATGGGATTTGAACCTCAAATTAGAAAGATTGTATCTCAGGTTTGCTTGTACTTCATCCAAACCTATCATGTAGTGTCATTAAGTAAAGGGTGGTCGACCAATGAGATTCAATCGCTCGATCATCTCTACTCAAATTTTTGTTCCCTAGTTGTTAGATAAGAACCATTACAGCTTTTGTTGAAATTGTACCTTCATGTTCACAGATCCGACCTGATAGACAGACACTTCTTTGGAGTGCAACATGGCCACGAGAGGTTGAATCTCTTGCCAGGCAGTTTCTACGAGATCCATACAAGGTTTAACTTAACATCTGTTTAACTTAATTAGGATTGAGTATACTGTTGTTGAATAAAGTAGTGGATGTTTATGTTGTGGCCTGAAAACAATTGTACTTTGTAGGCCATTATTGGATCAACAGATCTAAAAGCTAACCAGTCTATCAACCAAGTAATCGAGATTGTACCAACGCCAGAGAAATACAACAGGTTCTTAACTTTTCTGTAACTAGAGAAGTAATCTTTCTTTGCCTTCCTTGTATGATTTTGTGCTTATGCTTTTTCTCGTTTGATAGGCTCCTTGCACTGCTTAAACAGTTAATGGATGGGAGTAAAATTCTAATATTTGTGGAGACAAAGAGAGGGTGTGATCAAGTGACTAGACAATTGAGAATGGACGGATGGCCAGCCCTTGCCATACATGGTGACAAGAACCAATCGGAAAGAGACCGAGTTTTGGCAGAATTTAAGAGTGGACGAAGCCCGATAATGACTGCCACTGATGTAGCAGCAAGGGGACTTGGTAGGATTTACCATGTGATACAGTAGAGAGGATTAGAGTTAGACCATTTCGTTTTCTTGGGGTTAAAAGATTAGAAAAAAAAAATGTCGCCTGGCTGCCGCTTTCCACAGTTTCCTCTGGTACTAGAAAGAAAAGGAAAAGGGAGTTTCTTGGAAGAATTTGTTTCCCGCATCCATCTCCCGGGAATGGAGCTGATTGGTTTTTGAGCAGCCTGGGCGACTGACACCCGATTGCATAAATAGTGTTTTAACGACAGTCACACACACTCCTTATCCCTGCAAGTTAAGGTGGGCACATTTACTTGGAAAAATGTGTTGCTCTTAGTTTCTTGATCTTTTCAGATCTGCAGATGTAGGGATAAGGGGTTCTGTTCATTCTCCTAGGCTTTAAAACACCAAACTCATCTACACAAATAGTTTTCTGTTCTTTTCTTGCATTTCATATCAGTTTATATATGATCTACATCTCTCTCAACTGTGTGTTTATTCTTTCTTTTGCAGATGTGAAGGACATCAAGTGTGTGGTTAACTATGATTTCCCAAACACCTTGGAGGATTACATCCATAGGATTGGTCGAACAGGGCGTGCAGGAGCGAAAGGAATGGCCTTTACATTCTTTACACATGACAATGCTAAGTTTGCAAGAGAGCTTATCAAGATACTTCAAGAAGCTGGTCAAGTTGTACCTCCTACTCTCTCCGCACTAGTGCGATCATCTGGTTATGGAGGTGAAAAAAAACTCATTTCTCTTATTTCATTTGTGAGTTTAACCAATCTTTTGCTTAGTTGGTTTGACGATCTGATTCAATTTTTGTTGACTTGTTTAGGTTCTGGTGGTGGACGAAACTTCCGGTCAAGAGGAGGAGGACGTGGTGGTGGTGGTGGTGGGTTTGGTGATAAACGGTCGAGATCAACGTCGAACTTTGTACCTCACGGTGGAAAGAGGACTTGGTAGTGATTGATTCTCTGGTTTGTCCTTAGATAAGCTTTAATTATGATAATACTTTATGATCAGTGTTTATTTTCGAGTTGAAGTTTTCTACAATCTGTTGTAGAGAGCAAACTTTTACTATTTAATTGTTACCAGATTTCTCTTCTTCTTATTCTTGAAATTATCTTAAAATATTTGCCTTTTCAAAAGAAAAAAAATTATAACTCATTTGCCTTTTTTTCTTAATTCTCTTAAGTAACATTGTCTTAAAACTACTTCAAAAAAACTGTTTGTGCGTGGTTTAGTTTGAGAGGCACAAGTAAATTCTAAAAGAAATTAGACAAATGTTGGCATGTAACACTAGAACATGTTTTCTATTCTTCATTTTCATTTTTTTTTTCTAACAATATCTAGAGTATGAAATTGTCATGAGATATCTTTCCACAAATGCTTATTATCCTATATCTTTCTCAATCAGAAATTCTATTCCTAAATCTCTTTGAATTCATAATTCTCATCAATTTTTCCATAACTAGCGGCTGATTTAGCATATGAGAAAGAGATGGAATAAGGTCCATGTGTCATGAAGATCAGAAAATTGAAACCACCGTGGAGAAACACTGGAGATTGCTTTACGGTAACAAATCGAGGAAGTAGGATGTGAATATCTCGCCGTCGATTTAAAGTTTTGAACGGCGAAGAAAACAAGATGATGGGCAAATGGGAGTTATAGATGTATTAGCGTTGGGCTATGGAGTTAGATACTGGAGTTAGATACCTTTATTTGGGCTATGGAGTGCTTATTAGCGTTTGATTTGGATAAAGCTCTTTTTGTTACAGATTGTTCAGATCTCCTAAAGATGACGTCTAATATCGAGGATTGGCCGATCTTTTCATCAGAATTAAAAGATTTTATTCATTTCAGAGATAGATTTGCTAATTTTAGTATTATATTCCCGAGAGGATAATATCCGTGCCGGTAAACTTGAGAAATGTGCACGAGCACGAGGTTTCTGTTTTCTCCATGTAAGCTCGTCGGTACCTAATTGGCAATTGGCTTCTCTCGAAGAGAGTCATCTCCGATAACTTAATATATGGGGTTTGATCGTAAAAAAAAAGAAAAATGTATTAGCTTGTGTCGGGTTTTTAATGGTTTTAATTTTGGTTTTATATTTGGTATGACCGGTTTTCTATTGAGTTTACTCTCTAAACCAATAACTCACAGCTTTATAGGTAAAATAAGTAAGAACTATCAATTCGGAAATTTATAAGATGAGAAGCGTTAGTAGAAAAATATCCGGAACGAAGTCATAATCTGAGCTCTATCTGATACGATGTAATAATAGTTCTAATGGATAAATAGGACGTTTTCCCAAGATAAAATTGGTAAATTCACTCCAAAATTAGGTTTAACTTATCTTAAAAAAAAACTTTACATTTATTTGTCCAACAATGTCTACCGGCTACCATTAGGAAAAACCAAATTAAAATTAGGAAAATATGCTAATTCAGGAATCGAATGTATATGGATTCTCTAAGTTTTAATGTGCTTTGTATATAAATAAACCTCGCTAATGAGTTTTTTCCGAGGCTTACTTAGACAAATTTTGCTCCGAGTTAATAAAAAAACTTGGGAATAGAGAGACTCTGAGTGAGAGAGAGAAAGGAACCATGGAGGCAGACGAGAGCGGTATCTCCTTGCCGTCGGGACCCGACGGTCGTAAGCGGCGAGTCAGTTACTTCTACGAGCCAACGATCGGTGACTACTACTACGGTCAAGGACATCCGATGAAACCTCACCGGATCCGTATGGCTCATAGCCTAATCATCCACTATCACCTCCACCGTCGCTTAGAAATCAGCCGTCCTAACCTCGCCGACGCCTCCGATATCGGCCGCTTTCATTCTCCCGACTATGTTGATTTCCTCGCTTCCGTTTCGCCGGAATCTATGGGGGATCCTTCCTCTGCACGAAACCTAAGGCGATTCAATGTCGGCGAGGATTGTCCTGTCTTCGACGGGCTTTTTGATTTTTGCCGTTCTTCCGCCGGTGGTTCCATTGGCGCCGCCGTCAAGTTAAACAGGCAGGACGCTGATATCGCTATCAATTGGGGCGGTGGGCTTCACCATGCCAAGAAAAGTGAGGCCTCTGGGTTTTGCTATGTTAATGACATCGTCCTTGGGATTCTTGAGTTGCTCAAGATGTTTAGGGTAAAATTCTCGATCCCTTATCTCTTAGCTTTGTTGGTAGAGAACTTGTAGTTGTTCTTCTGTAAATTTTAGGGTTTAAAGCTTATCTTGTTGAGTGGTTTGAAAGCTTTGATTCTTTCATGTTCCTTAATTGCATATTACCTTTAGGATCTTGCATTAGGTCAATTGCATCAGAGCTGCAACTTATATTATATTCTTTGTTGGTTTATTTGGGAATTGGTCAGAGACATAGCCTCTTTGTTTACATTGTATTCTGATAACATCCTTTATAATGTTGAGTATGCAACAATGTTTCCATTGCTTACATCTTAATGCTTTCATCCAATTTTGTTTTGCAGCGGGTTCTCTACGTAGACATTGATGTCCATCATGGAGATGGAGTGGAAGAAGCGTTTTACACCACTGATAGAGTTATGACTGTTTCTTTCCACAAATTTGGGGACTTTTTCCCAGGAACTGGTCACATAAGAGATGTCGGCGCAGAAAATGGGAAGTACTACGCTCTAAATGTTCCATTAAACGATGGTATGGACGATGAGAGTTTCCGCAGCTTGTTTAGACCTCTTATGCAGAAGGTTATGGAGGTGTATCAGCCAGAAGCAGTTGTTCTTCAGTGTGGGGCTGACTCCTTAAGCGGTGATCGGTTGGGTTGTTTCAACTTATCAGTCAAGGGTCATGCTGATTGCCTCCGATTCTTAAGATCTTACAACATTCCTCTCATGGTCTTGGGTGGTGGAGGGTATACTATACGAAATGTTGCTCGTTGCTGGTGTTATGAGGTCTGTTCATCTCTTTTGCACTTCTTCTATCTGTTTTTGAGATGATATTATAAGTTTTTGTTCTTGAAAGGTTTGTTTTTTGTTGCCTCGTTGCAGACTGCAGTAGCGGTTGGAGTAGAGCCGGACAACAATCTCCCATTCAATGAGTATTTTGAGTATTTCGGCCCTGATTATACGCTTCATGTCGACCCAGGTCCAATGGAGAATTTAAACACACCGAAAGATATGGAGAAAATTAGGTACTATCTCCTACTTCCCCTTTTTATGGTCATTGTACTTGATTTTATCTATAAGCTGGTTCCA
The DNA here is from genome assembly GCA_023657505.1 of Camelina hispida. NCBI lineage: Eukaryota > Viridiplantae > Streptophyta > Magnoliopsida > Brassicales > Brassicaceae > Camelina > Camelina hispida. Next base: position 32,087,526 of record CP094636.1, on the reverse strand, counting down.
CTAGTTCACAAAAGCTTCACATGCTCATAGCTTTTTAACTACTGAATCTCCGTGGCTTTGTCGATGAAATAATTTGAACTTAGAGAAATGAGTTGTTGAAATTTCAGGAACACGTTGCTGGAACAACTTTCGGGACTAATGCATGCACCTAGCGTGCAGTTTCAGCATACACCACCAGTAAATCGAGTTTTGGACGAGGTAATAATTTTCAATAATCTGTTACTGTGTGTATCTCACTCTCTGCTGTTTTAGTTTCGTCATGTTCTATTGGGACTGACTCAATATCTGTTTATCTGAATAAAAATCTTTAGCCGGAAGAAGACATGGAGACAAGACCAAAGCCTCGCATCTGGAGTGGAACTGCAGCTTATGAATCAGACAGTGACGATGATGATAAACCTCTTCATGGTTTCTCAGGTCTTGATGGCCCAGCTATGGACAGGTAAAAAAAAATGCTTCATCCTACTTACTCCAACCTACTCTCATTGTATCAAAGTGACTTTTTAGAATTTAATTGATCTCTTTTAAACCTCCAGGGACTCTACAGGTGAAGATGAAATAGAAGACGATGATAACCCAGAGCCGGATGTGACTCCTCCATCGTCTTAAAACCAGCTTCTATTGGTGGTGTGTCTTTTGCATATGGTAATGTCGCGAGATTTAAGACACTAAAAGTTAGTAGGGGAATTGATTCTTTTGATGTTTTCTTCAGCACCCTTTTGAGTACTGTGAAAACGCTTGCATTGTTAGAACAGTGAGTGACTAGTGGCCTTCGAGTCCCAAGTTAGAAAATCAGATGTGAAAAATGCAAAGAAACTTTTTTTTTTTTTTTTTTTTTCTGTTTGTTTATTACTGTTTTACTTTTACCATTTTTCTGGTTACCAAAACCGAACAGAAACAGATTGCAATAAACCCCAAAAATAAACCATTGAAGTCTGAAATCATCAATTTGGATAATTGAAGAGGAGCCATGGCGAAGGAGCTTATATCTCTCCAATATCTCCGACCACCACCACTTCACTTCTCTCGTCAATTCCTAAGCCTCTCTTCTCCTTCTTCAACTCTCAATCTCCGCCGTAAACCACCGCAAAACCCAATCTTTATCCGCTCCACCTCTCACCGGAACAAAACTTCCCACGACGACGAGGGAATCCCAGCCGACGAGGTCAAAACCATCGCCAAATTCAAATCACGCCACAACTACATCAGAGTCATCGAAGTTTCACGAAAGACCAATCACCCACTCGCCGGCTCTCGTCTCCTCCTCCTCGACAACCCCGGTAACATCCACAGCATCTCTTTCCTTCTCAAAACCTTAACCGATAGTTACTTCGACGTTTTCGCTACTCTGCCTCCGATCATACCTCCAGGACCCATCGGTATTCTCGGGTTCGGAGCTGGTTCAACTGCTCGATTGATTCTCGAGCTTTACCCTCCTGAATTCACCCTCCATGGATGGGAGCTTGACCCTTCTGTGATTGACGTTGGTAGAGAGTTCTTTGGTCTCTCTAAGCTCGAAAGGGATCATAAAGATAGGATTTTTATCAACATTGGTGATGCTTTAGACGCTAGTATGAAAACAGGGTTTTCGGGTATTTTAGTTGATTTGTTTAGTAAAGGGAGTGTGATCAAAGAGCTTCAAGATACAAAAGTGTGGGAAGATTTGAAAACTAGGTTGAGGAAGAGAGGGAGGATTATGGTGAATGTTGGAGGTAAATGTGTGGAAGCTGAGGATTCAGAGAGAGATGGAGGTTTTGTTATGGAGGAAACGTTGAAAGCCATGAGTCAAGTGTTTGGTGATAAGCTTTTTGTGCTAACGCTTGGCAATGGGAATGATAGCTCGGTGGCTTTAACCGGTGATTTACCTGATCTTGATGCGTGGAAGAAGAGGCTGCCTCGTAGTGAACTGAGAAGCTATGTTGATATGTGGATACCTTTTAGAGAACACAGCTTGAGATATTAGTCTTTAATGATATTTGGTTAGAAATCAGTTTAGGTTTTGTGATGGATGTTGGAATCTCGTTGTGGTGATGCCAAGTTATGATGAAACTTGATTAGCTTATACACAAAATTTGTTCTGTTTCAGAGAGTGTTACATACAAGTGTACAAAATTATTGGCTTGACCATTGTGTCTTTTATTGTTGATGAATCTTTAAGGCTGACTATTCTTTCCCGGGATTGAGATTTACTAACTAATGGTAAGTATGATTCGTTCTAATCAAAATCGAAAGTATGAAGCTTTTGCAGTTTTATAGTCTGGAGGAGAAGATCTATATAGTGGATAAAAGCCGCCATTGAAGCTTTATCACAAGGCAAAAAGCATTACAGTCACATTCGTTCTTCGACATCATCATCTAGCTTCCGAACGCAAATGCAAAACCCAAATAGAAAAAAAAAAAAAAAAATGTTAGTGTTTACACTTTTTGACATTTTTTGTTCGTTAAGATGATTAATGGATTCATCTGAATAGTTTCATACTAAATGCATAAGCAAATAATCAAGATTTCAAGTTCATTCTATCATCTCAATTCTCAAACAATATATCTTAAGTGCAATAGATCTTGATCTGTGCCTGATTATCAATATTTTACATATGTAAGATATAGACCATAGTCCCTACATCCATTTAACATGTTAATAAAAGTTGGTGTATAATTACAGGTAATAAAAGTTACTATTAGCTAGAGATATTAAATCAGACGCATGCTTCTTGCTTACCCTAGGCTTTTTTCCCCATAGGATACAAATTCCAATTAGTTTGCATAGTGTCATTGGAGTTAATAAACACAGTAGGTTTATTTTCTAATCATCTATTTTCACTATTTTAAGTTATATAGAATTATAACTATATTATACAAGACTGAAAGTCATATATTAAAATTTTCAAATCTCTACATTCCAAGCCTATTTGATCTATCACTCTTATAATACTTGATAGGGCAACTATTGAGAAATAAACTGTGAACTAAATTGGGTAGGCTAAGAAAAAACACTTGTAGCATAAATACGACATTTTCATTCATATTCATAGTAAGCGAAAATTATAATTACTGTATGGGAGGCTGACGTTGTTTGACTCAACATGTGGTTACTGCAGCTATAAGCAATCCCGAGGGAGAATAAAATCTCTATCCCATTCTCTTTAATTGATTCATTTTTGGTTTATATAGAGAATTACTAATAAATTCCATATTAGTGCGGATGTATATTACAACTTGTAATTCTAGTTCCAGCAAAATATTAAAATTTAAGAATTTCTTTTGTCATGTTAATCAAATGAGCTAGTATTTATAGTTTAATGGTTTTTAGTTACCCTTATCTGTTTTCACATAAAATTTTACATTTGGTGAAATGTAAGTGTTAATTTTAAAGAACGAAATCTATGTTTAAGTTATAAAAAAAAATAATTTTAACACATAAGACATAAGTATATACAAATATGTAGGTTGATGAGTCTCTGTTAAACTTAACTTAATAAAGTGATATTAGTTAATGACTTAACTCTTATCTCTTCTACACTTTTCCTTGCTATGTGTGTTTCATATTCATGATTGTAATTTTTTAATTCGGTTCTGCATACACACAAACAAACAACAAAACAAAAGGATATATTCACAAAACTATTCCTCCAAGTTGCATCATTGACCTCTCATGATATACCTCTAACTTTACCTTCCATATATAATCAGCACATGCAGATTTATTAATTAAACATTATCTTATGTGTGTGTTGTTTCATATGAGACCATATATATAAAATGTGGTTTCTAGAGATTCTTAGAGTCACATGGATTAAATTAAATTACAAGAAGAAGAAAAAAATGCGAGGGACAAAGTAGTACTAGTCTAGTTTTAGTAGATCATATGTGTGAGGAGGACCCATATTCTCTCTCTCTATCTCTTTCTCACTCTGCAAACCCTTTATAACACTTCATACCCCCACCTCTATCTATTGTATATTTTATACATCCCTATATGCAACCTCTATATGTAGATCAATACCCACTCTAATCGATTACTTAAAGCTATATATTGATGGTAAAATTTGTTATGTTTTTTTGTTTCTCTATTCTTAAGATATGTTGGTTTAGTGATGAATTTTATGTCTCGAGATACAAACTTTAATTTATGCGGATCTTTTGTTTTCAAGATACATGTTAGACTTAATAACAAATCCACCAAATCATAAGATCATTGTTCTTCAAACAACTTTCAAATTAAACTTGATCGATTTTTAGCTATCAGAATGCCGAAATCAATAACATTGAATAATCAGCTAAGTTTTTGTATATGAGAGAGGAACTATACACACTCCAAGTACGAGACTAGTTTCCTCTTTTGGAAAAGAATAGGACCTCTATTTTCGAACCCTAATCCCGATATTAGGGTCGTCATGACATTAATATTTTTGTTTTAAATATGAAGACATTAGTTTGGTGATAAAGCCTAGATGCTTCACTTTAGTGAATTACTAAATTCCCACCACTAACCACCATCATAACTTGGACCAAAACATAATAATCTGAGGGATCTTGAAAGCATTCCAAAGGTTAATATGACCACAACAATCATTTTCCTTATTATTTCTCGTTTACAATTGCATATGAATTTTCACAGTCTAACTCATCATGAAAATTAAAAGCGTTCCAAGAGAGAACGAGTCATCCCCAACTAGTAGCCTAAGATATGAAAATACAACATTAGTTTGAGTTAAACTATATACGTATCGAACCATTTTGAGTTCTTAGACCAAGAATCTACTAACGTCAGATGATATATAAATCATCTGATAATATATATTATTGATTCCGGCAAAAAATAGATGTTATTCAAATTGGTGCGAAAACTAAGTAAGAAGAAGACACTATTCAAATGTCTCAATCGGTTGTCACTTCCAATAATATATACTCTAACACAAGTAACTGTTGGTATGATACTAACCCTAGCTATAGCTTCAAAAATCTTTGGACCCCCTCATAGTTTTTTTTTTCCATTACAAAAGTTCTGATTTTACTAAACCTATTTAAACTTGACTTGAGTTCACATGAAATCGCTTGACTTTTACTGATCTTCCTGTCTCTACTTTGATACTGTGTGGTCTTAAGACTTTATTCTAGTTCATATTAATTATTTTTGATCGATTTAATCAAACTTCAAAATTATTTTGCAATTAACTGCTGTCGATTTAAGATGTGAAGATTTTTTTTTTTTTTGGTCACGACGTACGAACACGGTGAACATAACAAGTTTTACATCCACAAAATTACTATTAACAATTATTTCTCTAATCATCATATTCCAAATAAGGGTTTGTTGTAATATTCAACTAAAGTCGAGATTGATAGAGATGTTTAGGGTTTGTTGAGGCTCCGGCCATCAGTGTGATGACAGGTATATATAGAGAGATCAGAGGGATCATATATACACAAATTGATGCTTGATTAGTTAGCTTAGGGTTGATTTTGGGACTGTTAGGGAATATTGTTATCATTGAATGCATGAAGAAAATTCACAAAAGCTAAAGTTAAACAAATTAATCTAATGGGAGACAAAAGTGAGCACAGTGAAATGATATTACTATTATTCTTGAGATGAAATGTCATAGTCATTCTTTAAGGGACATACCCTCTCCTCCTCTTCCTGTTTATTAATTGTTCATTTGTTATTATTACACTTTGTCTTTTGCTCTTTCTTCTTCTCCACTAAAATTTTTCTCTATTTTCTTTTTCTCTTTTTATTTGTTTGTTTGGTTTCTTTAAATTCTCATCTTCTATACAAATCTTTCTCAATTGTTCTTGAAATTAGGGTTTCCCTTTCTTTGAGAGGGCTAAAACCCTAATATCTCTCTCTTTGACTAAAGAGTTAAGCCTACTCTATCTACTTTGGAAGCGAAATTCAAAGGGTAAGAAAAAAAGCCCTTGAAAGAGGAAGAAAGATACAAGATCCTCAAAGAACATAAAGATCTAAAGGCAGGTATATATATAAATCTATACATATACGCTTTAATTTGATGTATTTATCTAAATAAATCCTAGATTTATGCATAGCTCCCTTTCATCAAAGACGTAGTCAATTTCTAATATATGTTTTTATTTTCTATGTTCTACGTGCTATTGCTTATATATACACACTCAATTTCACTTTCATCGTTCTGTCACTTTCTTTTGAATTTCTACTCTAATAAAGACTTAAAAGGTGATCTAATTGTAGCACATGAGACAAAGATATGTAAAAACATGTGTAACAAACCTTCATCATAATATGTTATCTCTTTGAATTGGAATTATAATTAAGGCCAGATCTAAAGTTTATATACATATATCCAAATTAGTATAGACTTAAGGTCAGTGGAATTGCCTCATCTCCACAAGGGAAATGAGGGATAGGAGTGAAAGAGAAGGAGAGGGACATATTTTAACTAACTGATTTACTAAAAACAACTTTGAAATTCCCATGACCAACTTTAATTTTGGGGCATACAAATAGAATTTAAAGAATGAGTTCCCTTTCTTAAGTTAATTAGTGTCATTTTAACAAAGCTAGGGTTGAAGAGAGAGATCGGAAGATGAAGAAGATGATAAAGCACATAAGGGCATGCACAATTTAATTAGAATGACAAATGTTTGATTTGGGTAATATATGTCGTATCTATATATATGTATCTAACAAAAAAAAAGTAGAATTTATATGTAGCATTAATATAAATACTAGAGGGATACACAATCATCTGAATCTGACATTAAAAAAAAAACTAATTTGACTTTTTTTGTCCAGGGAGTTTCGGTACAAACACTCCACTCTCATATAGTTTGAATCTTCAACTGATCCACATGTATGTCGTCTTATATATATACGTTAGAAATAAAAGTGTGTGTGGGTACTCTGTTACGCAAATTCTGATAAATTAGCTAAACTTTCTGTCTCCTATTATTTCTGGAGGGAACTTAAGAATATATAGATCAGACCAGGATTCCTAAATTTGTATATTATTTATATATTTTGAAAAATTATAGCAAATTTAATTTATGTCAATAAGGTTTATTAAGAAAAATATTCAGAGACTAGAGTTTGAATCTCAACCTTTTAAATGATAGCTTTAGTAAGTTCATTGGGAAAACACAATATGTGAAACTAAAGTAACTAATAGTTTCCAGCATGTCCTGGAGAATCTCGTGTTCTTAACATGTTCATTAAATCTTCAATTTGGATTTAGGTTTTTGTAATTATAAATAGTATGCATGATTTTCGTTTCCTTAGACTGGATGTTGGACATTTTACATATTCACGAGTGTATACATATATATATATATATATATGTTGTGTATGTATGCATATGGTGATATATATTTGCAGACACAAATAAATATATACTCATAAAACGTACACATGCATATATATACAATGAAAGAAATTCAAAAACGTAAAAAGGGTTATCATGAAAGACGTAGAATTTATTTATTTTTTTTTATTTTTTATTTTTTATATAAAAAGACGTAGAAATTCAGAAAAAATGGAAAAATATAACCATTCTAATTTAAGTTTTAAGAAGATGAGTTATATGAAAATAAACACAACTCTTAAACGAAACCTTCGAGTTTAGCAAATTCAGCTATATATATATATGTGTGTGTGTGTGTCTTTCGACTGTATAAATGCGTATTTAACTTCTTTTTATCATGCTAAATGGTTTTTTTTAATTTAATATTAGGAGTAATTAAGAAACCAAAGAAAAAAACACAAATGGCGTCGTCATCAAACTCATACAACTCACCATGCGCGGCGTGCAAGTTTCTTCGCCGGAAATGCATGCCGGGATGCATATTCGCGCCATATTTTCCACCGGAGGAGCCACACAAATTCGCCAACGTCCACAAAATCTTCGGAGCAAGCAACGTCACCAAGCTCCTCAATGAGCTCCTCCCTCACCAACGAGAAGACGCAGTCAACTCTTTAGCCTACGAGGCCGAGGCACGTGTCCGTGACCCTGTCTATGGCTGCGTTGGAGCCATCTCTTATCTCCAGAGACAAGTCCATAGGCTTCAGAAGGAGCTCGACGCTGCTAATGCTGACTTGGCACATTATGGTTTGTCTACGTCAGCCGGCGGAACACCTGGCAACGTCGTGGACTTGGTTTTCCAGCCTCAGCCGCTTCAGTCGCAGCAACCACCTCCGCTGAATCCTGTTTATCGACTTTCAGGGGCTAATCCGGTGATGAATCAGCTGCCACGTGGCACCGGAGGGTCGTATGGGACTTTTCTTCCTTGGAACAATGGTCATGATCAGCAAGGAGGTAACATGTGAGTGTTTATAACTTATGTGTACTCATCCTCTCATCTCTCTCTTTCTATATATTTATGAGTGTGTGTGTGGTACAAATACTACTATATTATTTATTTAATGCATGGACTGTGTGGTACGAATGTTTTATTTATGGGTGGGATGAATTTCCTGTCGAAGTATAAATGCATGGACTGTTCTTATTTATATATGATATGCTATATACATTATTGTTTTTGATTATTATTCGTTTGGTATTATACAACATCTAAGCTAGGATGTAGTTATGTTGGTCATTTTAGGCTAACAACAAACAGGATAGGTCTACAAAACAAGACAAACATAATACTTCGTTTCTTTTGATTTTGTAAAATTATAAGTACCTAAGATGATATTCTACCCGTTTCATTCTAATTACTGTTTTCTATTTTTAATAACGAAAATATCGATTTTAGTAAGGTTAATATTATTATCTACTAGTTTTTTTTGGTTTTCTTAATATAATTAAATATCTAGAAGTTCGTTCATTATGAAACAAGATATTAGTTTAATGAAACGGAAAGGTGTTTTCCTAGTGGCTTTGGTGAATTATATTAGTATTTCATCAACATTTAATAAATAATATGGTGCTGATTGTTATTGCCTTGGTGGGTTCAATACCTAAACTAGGATGGTAGTTGTGCGTGGATGCATGTTTGAGAGAAGTTAAGGGTGCTAATAATTGAGGGATACTGTTTTATTATATATATATATATATATTAGCTTAACTTCTTTAACTATATATATCGTAGAAAAAAAATGTGAATGATATAGAAGTGGTACTCATGGTATGATTGTTTACGTGATATATCTATCTATTTAAGTGTATGTATATGTTTGTATATTATTAGTTATGTATAAATAAAAAAATTGACGGGTAGAGCGACGGCTAGGCATGTGGATTACGAAGTTTCCTTTTCTCTTTATAAATAGTATATAGTTTTGGTTATAAAGTTGTTGACAAAATATATATATATACATAGTTTAGCTTATTTATATATTACTGTGGGTGCAGCCTATCTGCCATATAAATATGATCGTCATAAAGTGTTAATGCATGAAAATATTAATGATAATTACTATTGAATTCTTCTTCTTCCTTTTTTTAATCTGATTATGGAGTCATCATGTGAAAAAATTTATATACCAAATATAGTCCAAGTCATGAGTAGTGAAATTGAAGTAGCAATATATACAAAAAGGGACAATTTTGGGATTTAAATTCCGTACAAAAACAAAAGTATGTTTGTCACATAGTCCCTTTTTTCAACATTTTGTTTTATTTGCAATACAAGAAAGTGAGCATTTTGGAACTAAAAATGATGTTATACAGTATACATTCATTTATTTTTCGTAAACCTACTCGGATGCCTAATTTTTGGTCTATATGTACATAACTACATAAGGCAAACCTTATAGTATAATTTAAGTCGAAAGTTTGGTATATATATCACCCAAGCTTGTGAATTGCAATAATTATCACTTAGTGGTATAAGTAAGCATAATTTGTCCCCCAAAAAAATTCATAATTAATTTGTCGAAAGACATATAGTAACATCCGTTTCTTCTGCCAACTCTAGTTAATTTAACATGCGTAGTTTAACAAGTAATTCTACATTTCAATCTTAAGCCCATAATTACCACTCTTTTTATCTAGGCCCAAACAAATACATTCACCATATCCAAAATTAAAACAACTCTTTGCCATTTCATTTTCAACCCCATTCAATTTATATATTCTGTAAGTTTTCATATTAGTTTGAGACTTTGAGGTGATATGCTAATTAGAGAGGCCTACTGTTTTGAAAGTATCTATAGAGATAGCTATACTCGCGAAACATCTAACAAAGACAAGTTAAATACATAGGAATAAATGTGCTAAAAAAAAAAAGAATAGCATAGAAATTTTTTTTGGGGAGGTCAATTATTAAAGAAAAAAAAATATTAAGTTTATACTTGGGGCTCGGAAATGAGAGGTCATCACTGTAGTTATTAACCAACTGCGCTAGTGAAATTTTATACAATTACATATAAAAACACCTATTTAATCAATTTAACCAGGTCAGCTGACCCACCACCTTTCTTAATAGGTCCGCCCCTGGCATAGCCCATGCCCCATGGGAAATAAATATTTTTTTCTAGCTGCAACGAGGAACTATGTACCATCAGAATAAAGGTTCATGCTCTTATATTTGGACAAAAAAAAAAAAAAGAAGAAGATAAAAAAAATTTCTTACAACGGAAGAGTGCATATGTTATTGTATCAGATAGATAATTATGTATAAATATATTTTTTAAAAGTTGGAAAAGGACTTTTGGATATTGTCGCGGAGAAAATAATAGGAACTCATCGAGAATCCATCAAACCCATCAATCAATCGATGTCTTTAAAGACGTGAAAAGGAAGCAAACTCTGAGTTTCTGCCTTTGAGCTAAACTACAAAAACCCAACAAGACATTTTCTTTTTACATTGTGCATTGCGGGTCCGATCCTTTGCTACTTTTTACAATTATAATTCATCAAAAACTTAATATATACATATATCTGTATATATATATATATATACACATTCTATCTAAAAACAAATAGAAATTTAGTTTCGACTAGAATCAAAAATTCGAAGTCCGAGGATTAAAATCAATCTTTTCACACCCAATGGTTTTCAGTTTAGTCCTACTTGGCGTTGGTCCGGCCGGACCTCGCTATTGTTAGTTTTTTCTAATTTCAGTCATCATCTAAAATTTTGGATCATGATGGGACCAATTCTAAGTTGTTTTGATGGAGTTAACGTAAAACATTATCTAAAATTATCTTGACAATGTCAAACAGAATGGAACATTTTTTGGTCCGAACGGATTAGAGCTCGAGATTGATTATTCTGCTTGTACACATATAAATTCAGTTATTAAAAATACGAAAATAGTTGTATCATATAATATATATATATATATATATATTAGTTGTATAATTTTCACGAGAAATAACATATATAGATGAGCTTCCATGTTTTTTTAGTTTGCATTTGTAATAGTTGGTGCATTTGATGATGTATATATATATATGATCTTTAGTCTTTTTATAAAAAAATAAAATAAATAAAGAATGATCTTTAATCTTCCAATGATTGGTTTGCAAGAATATTAGGATTCAATAATGATAGAACAATAAATTAATAACGTTATAACCGCCGACCATTGTCTCGATAGATTCTAATAATAGTGGGTTGAGATTTGGATTTGGAATATGCCTCCTTTTAGTTCCACTTTATCTAGTATAATTCTTTCACAATCATAATTTATATTTCTAGATTTAAGACAGATTAAACAAAATGTTAAGAGTGATTGTTCCAAAAAAAAGAGTTGTTAGGACTTAAGAGTATGATACTAGACTATTATTTGCTTTATATATAGTGGATGTCCGAGCAGTAAGTTCTTTTACAGTAAGTTTTGTTTGAGAATTTGACACAACTAAGGAAATATATGAGAATGTGGAGGCATACATACATACTCCTTTCTGTAGTTTGACTGTTCCCAAAAATACGTAAAACTTTGGTAAACTGATAACTAAAATAAATGCTCACTCAAGTGTTAATTTAATATTTGATAAATAGTTTTTGTGAATACCTGAAAGAGTTATCAGAAGATTTATAGCATCAAACAAAAGTCGGTATCAACAACTGCTAACACTAACCTGGTGCATGAAAATGTTAATATATGTGTTCTTTATCAGTTATTTAGACCAACTATATATTGGTGGTATATTAAAATAACATTACTCCACTTACTTAGTCCACTAAAGTATTGTTGTTGTTGCTGCTATTTATATGCATGCCTTTGAAAGGAAATCATGGCAACAATTATTGAGAACTCTTTTGTCAATCATAAGCACTATTCAGGATTCATAAGATCTGAATTCCCAACTATTTCAGCCATCGTGTCATACAAATAGATTATACTGAAAATGGAAAATATAATAATAATCATGATTGTTAAAGCCGCATGCATTGAACAGAACCACAAAAATGATTGATTGATAGATGGATACATACGAGAATCTGAGGATTTGAAAGAGGTCCAGTTAGATTTCTGAAAAAAGAATATATGAAGTGTGTTTCCATATAAATAATTTCAATTTGATTAGCAGTTTCTTTGTCTTAAGCAGAAAGGAGAGATGATAATGATCATCGATTAATAGAGTTTTGTTTGACTAATCTTTTTGACTGAATTATACTAGTGAAAAGGCAAATATTCTCAGTTGAGTTGCATTACTGAATCCAACCGACACACTTGACGAAATCCACATGGAATTAAAACTTAGGCTGATGTTGATGTTAAGACTTTTATGCCAAAGCAAAAATGTTTAGAAAAGGATCTGAAATTATTTTGAAAACGGTTCTGAAAAGTTATCCATAATTATAATTTTTGAAATATCTCTACACTCGCATATCTTCCATTCCTTTAATCTTCATCCTGCATTATTTGTCACCATATATTACAAACCATGTCAATTTTACTATTACACAAGGCACACACACACATACATAAATGCTATATACATTCAAAGAAAAAGTTTAAAGAGAAAGAGATTTACTGCGACTGTGAAGTTGAGTGAAAGGTATTTGTAGATGGAGGATGCTCGCATTTGGCCATGCAATCTTTAAAGCACTTTGACGTGAACTCTGGATCGCGGCATGTGATTTCACATTTGAATACACACAAATGATCTACTGCTTCTGTTCCAATTACAGCCAAAACGATCATCATCATCATCACCACCACACTCAATTTCTTCTCCATTTCTCTTCTTAATTTGAAAACTTTATGTATATAATATGATATATAATGCTTATATTTATTCAGTGGAAACCGAAGTTTTCTCTATTTATAAAGACAAAATCACCAACCCTTTGACCCTGATTAGTGAAGACTTTTAATACTTTAAAAGCATTTAAAAGTCTTAAAAGCATTTTGACTCTGATTGGAAAAGACTTTAAATGCTTTCAAATTAATTTAAAGTCATGCTTTTTACAAATTTTTAAAGTCACAAATGTGAGACTTTTTTGGATGAAAAAATAAATAATAATAAAATTTATCTTTTTCTTATTTTCTATGATGATAAAAACATTTTTTCAATCTATGTATAATTCATCACAAATATATTATAATTCATTAAAAATAGATTTTTTTTATTTTTGTTATTTTGAGATCCATTTTTCATAATTATTTTTGCCTCAACAACCATTAGAACACATCATCAATTATGTCATATCTTTATATTTTTTAATTTGTTGAAAATATTTATCTATTCATTTTTATGAGTTTTTGTATTTTTCAAAAAATTTTTTTAAGAAAATTCATTATGTTGCCATATAGATTTATTCTTAGCATGATTTATATTTATGAAAAATATACAATAAAAATAACAATCATGTTAAAGTTTTAACATTTAAAGTTTCTACAGCAGAAGGCTCTAAAGTCAAATTATTTATAGTCAAAGCATCTACCGCCACAAGTAACATCTGTTACCAATCAGAGCATTTATTTGCCAGTCAGGACATTTATTTGCCAATCAGACTTTTATGATTTTTCTATTTATTAAAGTTTCAACAGCCACATTAATTTTTTCTTTCTTTATTTTCCTTCTTTTTTTTAAAACGCTTTAAAACTAATAAATTTAAAAACTTTTTTTTCTTCCTCTATCATAATTAAAAACACTCTATAAATTTATATATATTTTTGCAAAAACTTTTTTTTACAGATTAATTATCAGCATTTTTTTTCCTTTCTTTTAACATCCACTTCTCTTCACAAATTTATTATTTTTATCATCATTTTTATATTTTCTTACAATTTTGTTATTAATAAAATTACAGTCACACCTTTAAAAGTTTTCTTTTAACAATCAGATTTTAACATTTAAAGTATGTAGATCCAAAATTTCTGCAGTCAAATTTTATACAGCCAAAATTTTCTAGTTAAAGTCTCTATAGCCTGAAATAACAGTTGTTACCAATCAGACTGCTAACTTTGAAAATTGACTGTAAAACTCTTAACAGTCGCACATGGAAGTGATAATTTTTTGACTGGCTATTTCAAAGAGAGAATATGACGACCAATAATAACCATATAAGAAAGGATATTGACCGGATGCGATCATACCAACACTAATGCACCAGATCCCATTAGAACTCTGCAGTTAAACGTGTTTGGGTGAAAGTAGTACTAGTATGTGTTACTTTCCGGGAAGTCTTCGTGTTGCATCTATTGGGCCAATAAATGGGCCGTACTAATTACAAGAACCTTTTAACCTTGTTTGTTAACCGCAGCGTTTTAGAATAATTTTTAACTAAACACCGCGCTTTATCGAGAGGAAGTTTCTAAAGTGAATTAGAGAGTATCTTTTGTTCTTCACCTGTCATTATCAACTTTACCGGCGACTTTGATCGGAGGTTCTTCACCGGTGGTAGCGACGAAAAGTTCTAGAGAGTTGGGGGAAATGGGAATAGAGATTATAAGTCAAATTGAGAAAATCAATGGTAAAGATTTGAGTTACGACGCTTTTGCGGAGAGTTAGTTAGGCTGATGTTGATGTTAAGACTTTTATTACAAAGCAAAAATGTTTAGAAAAGGATCTGAAATTATTTTGAAAACGGTTCTGAAACATTTACGAACCAAGCCGGGGGGGGGGGGGATTAACATTTTTTTTTGTGGTTTGTTAGAAAATTTAAAATAAAATTACGTTACAAAATAAAATAAAGGAATGACGTTACAAAAAACAAAAGAACTAAAGAAACCATACTAGTTATAAAAACCGTCTCTGAATTAAATTCTGTAAGTTTTATGTAGATCTTGGAAATTTAAAAATTAATTACTTTTGCCGAAATGAAAATAATTAGTAACACCAAACTGATTCAAAGGATAATTTGTCTAGAAATATTACAAAATAGTAAATCAGTGTGAATATTAGAAAACGTTAGATGAAAGAAACCTAACAACAAATTGTTGTCAGAAGTCTTTAAATTAACATTTGCTTGAACCATTACGGAAGTAAACGGAAAGCTTTCACCTTAATCGCTTAGCCAACAAGTAGGTTGAGCAATGTTAATAAACTCTTACAAGAGTTCTATATAACATTAAACTATATATATATACATTCACAAACAACAATCAAATCAGACAGGAACTTACAATATTGTTCGAAGAAGCTAAGCTGGGATACTTATGATATTGGTAACGTTCTTAGGGCATGTCCATTGCACATATCTGATACAGGGTCTGAAGAATAAAATAAAAAAATAAAAAAATGAGAAAAAAATGGAGAGATAAGAAAACTGTGTCTCTCTGCCAAGACTTTTTAAGACATTGGATCTACAGTTGTCACCGTTGTATTGGTTGAATAAAGAAAAAAAGAATAAATAATTAAATTAAAATAAAAGTATTATTATTTAAATCTTTTGACACTCAAATGTCAGCATGACCGTTGTAATTGCTCTTAGGGCGATAGCTAGGATCTGTGAAATACTACTCTCTACGTCGAAATGATCTTCTATCGTGCGCTGATTTATATAATTTGCGAAAAACCTTGGATTCCTTTTTCTGTGAACCAAACATATGCTTGTGTCATTACAAGAAAACATGCTTTTTGCGAGGAACAGTTGCGACGGACTACAGCTCTCGCAAATTTGTAGTGGATTTGCGAGGAAAGTACGAGAAACCAAAAACCTCTTGCAATTCCCTCGCAAAATTGCGAGGAAGCCAGTCGTCGCAAATTCGCTGCTCATTTGCGAGACATTTACGACAAATTCGCAGGGAATGACACCTTCCTCGCAAATCAATCACAAAATTGCGACGCATTTGCGAAAACAGTATCCAAAGCAAAATTGCTATGGACATGCGAGTGATTTGCGAAAGCTATAGCAAATCCATTGCAAAATTAGGAAATTTTTTTTTTATTAATATTACAAAACTTAATATAATTATTCTGAAATATATTTTAATGTGTTCATAAGGTGAATTATTCTGAAATACATTACTATTGATGATTAAAAAGATGATAGAAAAGAGTATGATGAGACATTGGACCTTGTAATATACTTGAAAGTTAATTTTACTAACTTTCAAAATTATTTTGATGGTTTTTATAAATTGGATATTCAAGATTTGCTACAAGCTTGCGACGGATTTGCTATATATAAAGCAAATTAGTCGCAAATCCATCGCAAATTCCTCAAATCATAGCAATTCTCTCGCAAATGACAACTTTAAACCCTAACCCCTAAACCATAAACCCTAAAGACTAATTACATTACTATTAATGATTAAAAAGATGAATCCAAGACTTATAATCAAAGATAGGGCAGTGCAACACAAAATTGTTAGAGAATTGGACAATTGAAATATTTGTCAAATATTTGTCTCAATGTAATGCATATGTATGATATAGTGTAGAAGATAGTTAATGATTAGAGGAAGATGCAAAATTAGACAAATTTTTGAAATTTTTATGATAGAAAAGAGTATGATGAGACCATTTGACCTTATAATATACTTGAAAGTTTATTTGACTAATTGTTTTAAATTATTTTGAATTGTTTTTATAAATTAGTTATTCAGGGATTGCGACTAATTTGCGACTGATTTGCTAGGTTTGTAGCAAAGTAGTCGCAAATCCATCGCAAATCACTCAGCTCATAGCAATTCCCTCGCAATTGTACAACTTTAAACCCTTGAACCTAAACCCTAAAGACTAATTTTATTACTATTGATGATTTAGATTAGATGAATCCATGATTTATAATCAAAGATAGGGCACAAAAAACAATTTCTAAACCTAAACCCTAAATACTTTGCGAGGGATTTGCTACGGTCCCTCGCAATTCGCTCGCAAATACTCATAAATTTAGATTAGTTATTTTAATAAATGAAAATTAATATTAATTAATATTTGCGAGGCATTTACGAGGGAGCTTAGCAAATCCCTCGCAAATTTTGCGAGGGATTTGCGACGCGTTTAATTTTCTATTTAACTAGAAAACCTAGTTGAGCGACACAACACTCTGCAGCCGACAAACCCTAAGTCTTCTTCTCCGGTTAATCAACCCTAGAAACTCCTCGTCCTCCGTAAGTCTACTCCTCCTCTCTCTTCTCCGACTAATCTCCTCCTCCTCTCTCTTCTTTTGTTGTTCAATTTCAGGTTTAGGGTTCTTATTAGATCTGTTTAGGTTTTAGGTTTTAACAGTTTAGGTTTCTTTTTTACATTTTAGGGTTCTTATTAGATCTGTTCAATTTCGATTTAGGGTTCTTATTAGATCTGTTTTGTAGAGAAAGATCCAGAGTTTGCTGCAAGGTTTCCCCGAGAAGATCCAGCTGTCGGAGATACAACCACCGGCGGAGAAGCTACCGGCGGCCAAGCAACCTGATGAACTCTCTTTCTCTCACCGGCGGAGAAGCTACCGGCGGCCAAGCAACCTGATGAACTCTCTTTCTCTCTTAATGTGTAATGATGTTTAGATTTGAACTTGATCTCTCTTGTAAACTTGTTTTGTTAATTACAGCTTTAATTTTCATAAGTTATAAGGTTTAATTCTAATTACAGGTTTAATTTTAATTACAGGTTCAATTCTAATTGCCGGTTTAATTCTAATTAAGCTAACCAAAATGAAAATTTTAATTTTTTTTATACCATTATTATTATTTGCGATGGAAAAATTAATTGCAAAAGCATCGCAAATTTGCGAGGGAGTTACTAGATACAAATTTTACGAGGAAATTGCTTTTTAAAAAAATCCTCGCAATATGCGATAAGTTTGCGAGTGACTTTTTTTCCTCGCAACAGTTGCGAGGGATTTGCGACGTTGACCAATTTGCGAGAAGCGAGAAGCGATTTGCGAGGAACGGACTTTCCTCGCAAATCTCTCGCTTTTATCGATTTGCGAGGGATTTGCTACATATTCGTCCATCGCAAAACGCGTGTTTTCTTGTAGTGTGTTCGCGTTCCTCGAATTTAACATAAGTAGAGCAAATGCAGAGATGATTGAAGTTTTCTGAATGTATTTACAACTCACTACTCAGAGAAGTCAAATACAAGTTTGGTGTTAGAATTTCCTTCATAAATATTTTATTCATGCGCGTGGAAGTCATCTCCGATCCGTAGTGCAATCTGAATGATAATTCACGAGACTTATTTTTTTTTTTGGTTTTATATATATTTTATTTCTAACTCTGTTGCTTAGATGCATATCTATGTTCGCCAACAGTCCAACTAATGTGTAACTCTTTAAATTTGTAAAATAATAATAAGTTACAGAAAAAAAACATTTGTGTTTCTCATTTACTGATTTGCAAGTTTACGACAAATCATTTTTTTTGGCAAATCAGTAGATGTCGCTATGTTCTCCGAATTTATAATACTTGTTCATCCCATATAATTTTCGCATGAATATGAGAAATCTTGTTTTTTATCATTATTAAATCTTGTTATATATATATATATATGTTTTCTTAAACATACAGAAAGAAAAGTAAGTGAAAGATTGCTGTCAAAAAAAAAAAAAAGTAAGTGAAAAATTTGGAAAACTTTCTCAATGCTTTGATTCTTCAATCACTCTAGTCTTCATACTGCATCATCACCATAAAAACCATGCAATTAATTTCATTAAACATTATATACACACATACATATATGGTCATAGACACACACGAATGCTATATATATAGAAGAGAGAGAGAGAGAGAGTTACTGCAGATGGGGAAGTAGAGTGAAAGGTATTTGCAGGTGGAGAGCATTTTCTTCGTACACAGTCCGTGTAGCATTCCCGAAAGTAAAAGTAATGCTGACCACTGTTTCAGAAAGATCTACATTCCTCTTCACATGGGATCTCGCATTCCCTTTCTACACATAGTTTGTAGCATCCTGGCATGGAGGGTATACCGCATGATAATTGACAATTCATTTCACATGTCATATATTCTGCTTTTCCTCCCATGGCAACCATCACTACTACCAAAACCAACATCATCACAACAGTACTCCACTTGTTCTCCATTTCTATCTTCTTATTTTTTTATTTTGCTTCAAAATTTATTCGTATATATATGATGGAAAGCTCTCACTCGATGTATATATACAATATAAAGATGGAATGACCAAATCTTTTGTATTGTTTCTGGCCGTTACATGTCATGTAATTACTATGACGAGCCTTATTTATAGCAAGTCATTTATTTGTGAAGCGTTCAAACTTTGAGTAGCGTACAAAATGCATATGGAAACATACACTACAAGAAAACATGCGTTTTGCGAGGAACAGTTGCGACGGACTACAGCTCTCGCAAATTTGTGGTGGATTTGCGAGGAAAGTACGAGAAACCAACAATCTCTCGCAATTCCCTCGCAAAATTGCGAGGAAGCCAGTCGTCGCAAATTTGCTGTTCATTTGCGAGGTATTTATGACAAATTCGCAGGGAATGACACATTTCTCGCAAATCAATCGCAAAATTGCGACGCATTTGCGAAAACAGTACCATAGCAAAATTGCTATGGACATGCGAGTGATTTGCGAAAGCTATAGCAAATCCATTGCAAAATTAGGAAATTATTATTATTTTTTTATATTAATATTACAAAACTTAATATAATTATTCTGAAATATATTTTAATGTGTTCATAAAGTGAATTATTCTGAAATACATTACTATTGATGATTAAAAAGATGATTATAAAAGAGTATGATGAGACATTGGACCTTATAAATTATAATATACTTGAAAGTTAATTTTACTAACTTTCAAAATTATTTTGATGGTTTTTATAAATTGGATATTCAAGATTTGCTACAAGCTTGCGACGGAATTGCTATATATAAAGCAAATTAGTCGCAAATCCATCGCAAATTCCTCAAATCATAGCAATTCCCTCACAAATGACAACTTTAAACCCTAACCCTAAACCATAAACCCTAAACCCTAAAGACTAATTACATTACTATTAATGATTAAAAAGATAAATCCAAGACTGATAATCAAAGATAGGGCAGTGCAACACAAAATTGTTAGAGAATTGGACAATTGGAATATTTGTCAAATATTTGTCTCAATGTAATGCATATGTATGATATAGTGTAGAAGATAGTTAATGATTAGAGGAAGATGCAAAATTAGACAAATTTTTGAAATTTTTATGATAGAAAAGAGTATGATGAGACCATTTGACCTTATAATATACTTGAAAGTTTATTTGACTAATTGTTTTAAATTATTTTGAATTGTTTTTATAAATTAGTTATTCAGGATTTGCGACTAATTTGCGACTGATTTGCTAGGTTCGTAGCAAAGTAGTCGCAAATCCATCGCAAATCACTCAGCTCATAGCAATCCCTCGCAATTGTACAACTTTAAACCCTTGAACCTAAACCCTAAAGACTAATTTTATTACTATTGATGATTTAGATTAGATGAATCCATGATTTATAATCAAAGATAGGGCACAAAAAACAATTTCTAAACCTAAACCCTAAATACTTTGCAAGGGATTTGCTACGGTCCTAATTCGCTCGCAAATACTCACAAATTTAGATTAGTTATTTTAATAAATGAAAATTAATATTAATTAATATTTGCGAGGCTTTTGCGAGGAGTTTAGCAAATCCCTCGCAAATTTTGCGAGGGATTTGCTACGCGTTTAATTTTCTATTTAACTAGAAAACCTAGTTTGAGCGACCCAACACTCCGCAGCCGACAAACCTAAGTCTTCTTCTTCTTTTCACTTCTTTCTTCTCCGGTTAATCGACCCTAGAAACTCCTCGTCCTCCGTAAGTCTACTCCTCCTCTCTCTTCTCCGACTAATCTCCTCCTCCTCTCTCTTCTTTTGTCGTTCAATTTCAGGTTTAGGGTTCTTATTAGATCTGTTTAGGTTTTAGGTTTTAACAGTTTAGGTTTCTTTTTTACAGTTTAGGGTTCTTATTAGATCTGTTCAATTTCGATTTAGGGTTCTTATTAGATCTGTTTTGCAGAGAAAGATCCAGTGTTTGCTGCAAGGTTTCCCGAGAAGATCCAGCTGTCGGAGATACAACCACCGGCGGAGAAGCTACCGGCAGCCAAGCAAACTGATGAACTCTCTTCTCTCACCGCGGAGAAGCTACCGGCGGCCAAGCAACCCTGATGAACTCTCTTTCTCTCTTAATGTGTAATGATGTTTAGATTTGAACTTGATCTCCCTTGTAAACTTGTTTTGTTAATTACAGCTTTAATTTTCATAAGTTATAAGGTTTAATTCTAATTACAAGTTTAATTTTAATTATAGGTTTAATTCTAATTGCTGGTTTAATTCTAATTAAGCTAACCAAAATGAAAATTTTAATTTTTTTATACCATTATTATTATTTGCGATGGAAAAATAATTGCAAAAGCATCGCAAATTTGCGAGGAGTTACTAGATACAAATTTTGCGAGGAAATTGCTTTTTAAAAGTCCTCGCAATATGCGATAAGTTTGCGAGTGACTTTTTTCCTCGCAACAGTTGCGAGAGATTTGCGACGTTGACCGATTTGCGAGAAGCGATTTGCGAGGAACGGACTTTCCTCGCAAATCTCTCGCTTTTGTCGATTTGCGAGGGATTTGCTACATATTCGTCCATCGCAAAACGCGTGTTTTATTGTAGTGATAAAACTATTATTTTGCATTTTGTAAGTTTTTTCGATTATACTGATCCCCTGATTTTGCCTTGTTCTTTGTCGTCTCGTTCTATTAGTTTAAACTTAAAAGCAATGAACCTAGAAGGGGTACTTACGATCCCATGTATGAAAGATAACAATAAATCCAATAAATAAAGAGTAGACCAGTATCAAATAAAAAGGCTCACACTTTATAAAAGAGTACGACTAAATCCCAAAATTGGGGGTATCATCATAATTTAGTGTCATTGTCAAACCTGACTAGACAAACTCAGCAATTTTGTTTTACCCGTGTTATACCGATAGTGATAGTAGCTAGTACCACAAAAAGAATGACCTGATGATGGGCTTCTTCTCCAAGATCGATCACAACAAAGACAACCATATCTAGATACAAACTAAATTACACAAATTTTAAACAAACCTAGAAGAATACAAATGGTCGGACACAACTGAGCCGAGATTCTTCTTGACTACGAAAATTAAGACTTCATCTGAAAGAGAGCCAATATAGTCGAACATGTGGACATGAAGAGTGAAACCATGTGGCGGCAACCACACCACCACTGTTTCTCCAAAAAATACTTTGTTTAAAATTGAAATATGATAATATCACTTGAAATATTTTTCATCGATCCCATTTTCACATGAATATAAAGAAACTTAATATTATTATTAATATTCATTTTATTATAGATATCCGTTTACATGTAGAAGAAAAAAAAGAAAAGAAAACGTAAAGTATCCATAACTAGAATCTTTTTGAACAATCTTCTCTACACTCGCATTTCTTCCATCCCTTTGGTCTTCATCCTACATTATATGTCACCATATATTACAAACCATGTCAGTTTTACTATTACACAAGACACACACACATACATACATGCATATATATACATTCAAAGAAACAGTTAAAGAGAAAGAGATTTACTGCGAGTGTGAAGTTGAGTGAAAGGTATTTGTAGATGAAGATTGACGGATGCATTTGGCCATACACTCTTTAAAGCAGATTGACTTGAACTCTGGATCGCGGCATGTGATTTCACATTTGAATGTACACAAATGATTTATTGCTTCTGTTCCAATTACAGCCAAAACGATCATCATCATCATCACCACCACACTCAATTTCTTCTCCATTTCTCTTCTTAATTTGAAATCTTTATGTATATAATATGATATATATAATGCTTATATTTACTCAGTGGGAACGAAGTTTTCTCTATTTATAAAGACAAAATCACCAACCCTCTTTATCTTCATTCTGTTAACATTCTATATATGTCAGTCAAGCCATTAAAATGGTAACTTTGAAAATTGACTGTAGAACTCTTAACAATCGCATATGGAAGTGACAATTTTTTGACTGGCTATTTCAAAGAAAGGATATTCGAATTTTTTTAGTATAGATATAAAATTGACCCCACCCGGTTCCGGAATTCAACAGGTCACCGTTTAACCTACAGTGAGCCATTACATATTGGGCCAATAAATGGGCTGTACCAATTACAAGAACCTTTTTAACCTTGTTCGTTAACCGCAGCGTTTTAGGATAATTTTTAACTAAACACCGCGTTTTACTTTTGTCGAGGAAGTTTCTAAGTGAGTTAGAGAGTCTCTTTTTGTTCTTCACCTGTCGTTATCAACTTTACCGGCAACTTTGATCGGAGGTTCTTCACCGGTGGTAGCGACGAAATTTTCTGAGAGTTGGGGGAAAATGGGAATAGAGATTATAGGTCAAATTGAGAAAATCAGTGGTAAAGATTTGAGTTACGACGCTTTTGCAGAGAGATACTTAGCCAAGAACCAGCCAGTAGTAATCTCCGGTCTCACTGACGATTGGAGAGCTCGGGAAGATTGGGTTTATAAGAATGGACGGTCTAATCTTCACTTCATTGCCACTCACTTCGGAAAATCTAAAGTTCAGGTCAAAGGTTCATGCTTTCATAAGACTATTAGTAGCTTTGGTTAGCTTTAGCTCCCATAGGCCAACTTCGTTAAACGGAAATAATAAAAATTGAATCTTTTGTTTGTTCATTGACTTGGTGGTTATCTACAGGTTGCAGATTGTGATACGAGAGAATTCACAGATCAGAAAAGATTAGAAATGTCTGTTAGTGACTTTGTGGAGCAATGGGCCAATGATTCTATCAAAGAATCTGTGTTGTATCTGAAAGATTGGCACTTTGTCAAGGTGCATATCTGAGGTTGAAGTTACTTTCTCTTTAGCTTTAGTGAAGCAAAGAGAGAACCAATATTGGCTTTATATATGTAAATCAATGTGAGAGTTGATTGTGCTGAATGCAGGAGTATCCAGACTATACAGCCTACCAAACACCGCCGCTGTTTTCTGATGATTGGCTTAATATCTATCTAGACAATTACCATATGCATGAGGATAGAGATAGTTTCAGAAGTATGATCAAATTAGCTGTTCTGATTATCGGTTTGTTTATATGGGTGGAAAAGGTATGAGTAAGAAGATCAAACAAACTGATTGTGTTGTTGTCTGTTTGAGTTTTTTGCCTTTGGACAAAGCTGATGATTTCTGAACTCTTGCCTACAGGATCTTGGACACCTCTGCACGCTGATGTATTTAGATCTTATAGTTGGTCAGCTAATGTTTGTGGTAAAAAAAGATGGCTTTTTCTTCCTCCTTCTCAAAGTCATCTTGTTTATGACAGGCAAGTGTTTTTTTAACCTATTGGTCATGTAACCTTTATGTGAATTGTCTGTGATCCACATTTCTTCACTCAGGTGTTGTTAGCCTTATAGTTAGATGATTACTTTCAGGTACATGAAGAATTGTGTTTATAACATCTTTGAAGAGGTGAATGAAACTAAATTCCCTGGTTTTAAAAAGGTAAATCAGCTGGTTCTATTGTAATATGTAAAATCGTCTTTCACCACGTGTTTATTCACATTTTATGGTTTGCATTCAGACCACCTGGCTTGAGTGCATTCAAGAACCCGGTGAAGTTATCTTTGTTCCCAGTGGGTGGCATCATCAAGTATATAACTTGGTATCTCTCTCCCTCTTTCTCTTTCCCTCTCAATGTACGTACAACAACATTGTTTTCTTGAATGTTCTCCAATATGTTTTATACAGGAAGACACGATATCTATAAACCACAATTGGCTCAACGCATACAACCTATCCTGGGTGGTAATGACTTCTCGACTTGTGTTTCTAATTTTCTAAATAAGGATATATGAAACTGAACTAAAATAGGAAGTAGTCATGTTTGGTTGAGTTTCAGTGGGATCTACTGTGGAAGGACTACAAGGACACTGAAGAGTCAATAGAAGATGTCAGAGACATATGTGACGATTTTGAAGCTATTTGCCAGCGTAATCTTGCTGCCAACACAGGTGCATGCATAACTTATCTCAGTTGACATATCAGTCTCTATATTTTTCCGATTTATCTCCTTTGTGTAATTTGATTGTTAGTTGGAGCTCTGCATCTGAGATTCTTCGAGTGGATATTTTCAATATCTTTGAGGAATTGAATGCAGAGATTACAGCTATCTGTGTAGAATGTTTGGAGAACTCACTGTGCAATAGTGTCATAGTGAATAAGTGTTGAGTGAATGTATTCTTATGAGTGTATAATCGAACAGTAGATTCAAGAATATCCTTGAGAGTTTTGGATATATCACATATGAACATGATGATCCTTATTTTGACACCTTCTCTTCTACAGGAATGAATTTGAATGACTTTTTCCTCTTCATGTCACGGTTCTCTTTGGGCAACATGGTTCTCCTGCAGTCTTACTCTGACAAACACAAAACCCTGAAGTCGTGTTCCTCAGCAGTGGCACAGAATCTGTTATTGAATCTCTCGACTATAAAGAAAACCATGATGATGATGATAGCTGCAGGCGGCGTAACTGCAAAGGAAGTGTATCTGGACATGCGAGAAACACTGGAGAATCCACAGTTTCTCAGTTTGGTCAGAGACATGGGAAGAACTTATGCAATGGTTCACATAGAGGAAGAGGATCAGGTACTCTCTTCGAAAGAGTTGTTACAAAAACTCAGTAGTTTTGCAGATCCAAATATGCAAATATGTTCTCCAAAATATCTTGTTGAAATGATAAATCATCATAATAATTTTTTCTCTCATCTCTTAGCATAAATTGTGAATATGAACTGAGAAAAATTAAAGAGAAGGAAATATCTTTTTCATCATCAGTTTCACTTGGTCTACATATCTTATTTTTCTTCTTTGGCCTTGAGGCCCTTGACATAGATATGTTTCTACACACATTCAATTTAATGAGTAATATTTGTTTGTTTCTCTTGATTTTATGAGGTGTATTGAGGTACTATTTTTATGCGATGTTCAAACTTGGCTATACGAATTTGCATACACGGAAACTATGCAAAAGATAAACTATATAGAGTAGTAAATTGACTAATTTTATTATTCTTTTTGTAATAAAATCAAAAGGTAAGTCGACAATAACTTTTCAATTTAAAATTTTTATAAACCCTGTGACCAAAAAAAATAAAAATAAAAATAATTGATAATTTTCTATGAGATTTTTTTTTTTAATATGATCAATCTCCAGAATTGTTAACTAGATTCATTTCTTACAATCTAACCATCAAAATTGTTAAACTATTTATTTGATTATAGTAAAGGTTTATAATAAACTATTAATTCAATTATCTAACTATTTTAATGTACAATTTTTATTAATTTTTATGAATATAAAAAAAATCATTGAAGTGAATATTACATTTTTATGGGAAACAAAATCAAATAAAACTTAACATTTTTGAAACATTAAAACATTTTGAGTTTTCGTAAAAAAAAAATTGTCAAGTGCAACGACATTTTGAATTTTTGTTGAAATAGTTTTGCCGCAAAATAAACGGAATAATTTTCCTCGATTTACGTTTAGCATATGTGTTTAAATTAGCGAACAAACAATTCATCTCCCAAAATTATTCACATAGAGCTAGAAAACAATCAGAATATACTCATTTCACTAGTTTTCAATCAAAAGTGCCAACAAACAATCCAAGGTTGCCCATTAGTTATTACAACACACATATATATAACACTAGATTTGCAGTCAAAAGTGGTAGATTTATTCTTCAGAATACCTTGTTGAGTTGATATAAGATCATATGTACTTGTTCATCCCATGAATTTGAGAAACCATTTGGCTATAAAGCCTGTCAATTGATCTTATTGAATTTTCTTTTACATATATAAAAAGAAACAGAGTTACATGATGACAAGCCTTGAACCACCCTGATTTATTTCATTCTCTATATCCCCCAAATAACTTGTATTTCAATATTATAAACCTTCTCCATTTCGCTACATATAGAGATAACCTAGATATAAACAAAGACACAAAGGCACAAATAAGACTTCATGTGCGTACTTATAGTCATATAATATCTGTATGATGGTTTCAGGTGGATAGTTGCATTTCTCGACCAGACACCAATTGTGGCAGATCTTTCTTGTGAACATTGAAATGTCGCTACAGTGGACCACACAGTTCGATTCATAAATTGAAGTTGAATTTTGAGTGATATATTTATCGAATGAAGTAGCTAAGTTATTTCGCAGAAATAGTTGGGATAATTTCATACGCAAACAATCAAATTAGACTCTTTTGACTCTTCTACTAAGCATAAAACATTTCAAGTTTTCGGTAAAAAAAAGTTTTGCCAAGTACAATAACATTTTGAAATTTTGTTAAAATAATTTTGTTGCGAAAAAACGGAATATTTTTCTTCTATTTACAATTATTATGTGTTTAAATTAGCAAAAGATTTTTTTTTACGCAAACAATCATATTTTTAAAAAAACCCTGTGACAAAAAGTAAAATATAATTGATTCTTTTAATGAGATTTTAAAAAAAAATATATGCAGAAAACCAATCCAGAATTTGTTAATTAGATTCATATTTTACAATCTTATCATCAAAATTTGTTAGAACTATTAATTTGATTATAGTTAACTATTAATTCAGTTATCTAATTATTTTGTTGTTTTACTATTTACCCTAAAAATTTGATGAATATAAAAATAAAATTCATTTAAGTGAATATTATATCTTCATTGGGAAACAAAATCAAATAAAAGTTTACATTTCCAAAGCATAAAACATTTCAAGTTTTCGGGAAAAAAGTTTTGTCTAGTATAACGACATTTTGAAAATTTGTTAAAATAGTTTTGCCGCGAAATAAACGGAATATTTTCCTTCTATTTACGATTATTATACATGTTTAAATTAGCAAAATTTTTTTTTTTTTTTTTTGATGTGATTGACATCTTTGGTATAGTACAACACCCTAAATATAAATGCCACCAAACAATCCATCTCGCAAGATTATACACATAGAGCTAGACAACGATGAGCATATACTCATTTCATTAGTTTTCAATCAAAAGTAAATGCAAACAAACAATCCAAGGTTGCCCAATAGCTATTACAACACATGTATATATAACACTAGATTTTCAATAAAAAGTATTGGATTTGTTCTTGAGAAGACTTGAGTTGATATAAGATCATACATATAATACTTGTTCATCCCATGAAGTTGAGTAAACCATTTGGCTATAGCCTGTTGATTGATCTTATTGGATTTTAATTATGTTACATATATAATAAAAAAAGAGTTACATGATGACAATCCTTGAACAACCACCCTGATTTATTTATTTCTCCCAGATAACTTGTATTTCAATATTATAATTCCTTATCCATTAATTTCGCTACGTAGAGAGATATGTACCTACATATACACAAACACACACAGACACAATCACGAGTAGATGTGCGTACACATAGTCAGAGAATGTCGGTTTGGTGGTTTCAGGTGGATAGTTGCATTTCTCAACCAGACACTGATTATGGCAGATCTTTCTGGAGTAGCTTGAAATGTCGCTGCAGTGGTTCACACAGCTCGATTCACATGATCCGTCGTCTGCCTCTACTTCCATGGCTACCATCACCACCAAAATCATCATCATCATCATCACCACCACGTTCCTTCTCCTCTCCATATCTCTTCTTTCTTCTGTGGCCTTCTTTCATGTATCCATCCAATGGACGTTAATATATATAACTTGACCAAACCACAATAGCAAAATCCTTTGACACGTGGGCCAAACCGTTTTGAGCCCAAACTTGATGAATGTAATTGGACTTTAGTTGTCACTTTCATTTTACAGCAAATTATGGCCACACTAAACAAGAGTAATAATAAACCGGATCAGACCGAACTGATTAATCTGTATAATTCATGCATTAGGGTACTAAAACCAAATATTTATTTTCAGTGATAAAAACTAAAATGTTATTAATTTTATCCTCGTAATAAGTGTTCCAATCAAATTCGTTCACATTATAACTGTGCTTTTTTTTTTTTCTTTTTCTTTATAATATATGAATTTAAAGTTTAAACTTAAGAAAGTAATTAACCTATATGGATCAAATTGAAATCATTATATATTTATTACAAAATCTGAAGATCAAACTAAAATATGTTATGTTAAGAATAAAAATCTTAAACCAATAATTGTTATTATCTTCTCATATCTTGACATGGTTAATAGATGGCATCATGGCAACATCCATAAATAGATTACAAGATTAAGGAATATTAATTAATTTTTATAATATTTCAAAAGTATTGCATTTACTCGGTCAATTTTTATAATTAATTAGTTTCCGATATTCTCGTCGATCCTCCAGATTTACGATATCTCCAAAGTCCTCCCAAACACTATTGTATAAATATTAGTGTAGCAAAACTAAGGAACCCTCACAACACCAATCTGTCTCTAATGGCATATTCTATCTTCTTGCAGAAAAATCCAAGTTTCAACAATGGCGATCAACGAACCAGAGTTTGCCACAGCCGTGGCGGTGACGAAAAAGGAGAGAACATTCAAGAAATTCTCATTCAGAGGATTCAACGTTGATGATCTTCTCAAGATGTCAAACTTTGATCTCGCTAAGCTCTTCAACGCTCGTGTTCGCAGGAGGTTCTACAGGGGATTAAAGAAGGGACCTCTGATTCTGATCAAGAAGCTACGTAAGGCGAAAAAAGAAGCAAGTGAAGAGAACAAGAAGAAGCCTGAAGCGGTGAAAACACATCTAAGGAACATGATCATTGTCCCTGAGATGATTGGAACTGTTGTCGGAGTTCATAATGGCAAGAAGTTTAACGAAGTCGTGATTAAGCCTGAGATGATTGGTCATTACCTTGCCGAGTTTTCGATGACTTGCAAGAAGGTTAATCACTATAGACCACGTATTTGTGGTTGTGGTTGTTTCCGTCGGTCTACTAGGTTTATTCCTCTTAGGTGATGAAGCAAAAAAAAAAAAGCTCTGTTTTTATTTCAATTTAGAGAGATTTTACTCTCTTTTTTTTCTTTTGGGACCTTTTTGTTTCTGCTTTGTGATTTCTGTCTTCTCATCTTTAGAATATCTCTTAAAGCTTTAAATAAAACTCAATACTATGAAGCAAATTGAGTACAGTGACTATAAAGCAAGACGACCATCTCTACTTAACACAAAAGTTTCACTACAAGTAATCTATTTGTTTTGCATATCATTGCCACTGCTGTAGATGTTCTACAACATATATTACTTTGTTAAAATGATAATTATAATGTTTCTTCTTCATCCCATTTTTTCACATGATCAAAAGAACTTGTTATTATTATTATAGTACGTTTATAGATTTTCTTTGACATATATAGAAAACATAATTAAAAAATTCAATCACAACAACTTCAAATATTATCTCTAGCGCCTCTTATTTCTTCAGCCCTCCAGCAGTCTTCATCCTGCATTAATTGTTACCATTAAAGCCATGTCAGTTTCACACTATTGACATACACACAAACAAAAAGTACATACATGAGAGCAGGAGGGAGAGAGGTAGAATTACGGCGAGCGTGAAGAAGATACGCGAAAGGTATTTTTAGGTGGGAGATGCTCGCATTTCTCTCTAATGCACCGGTCGTAACAACCAGTAAAGAAGTTCAGTTTGCATTGAAATTCACATTTGAATGAACATTCAAGACTCGCTTTTTCTTCTTCTTCTCTGGTACTGGTACTGGCTCTGGCAGCCACCACTACAAAAACGAGCACCATCAGCACCACAACACTCCATTTGTTATCCATCTTTATTCTTAATCGATTTATTTGGCTTGATTAAATTATAGGGTACATCTTTATAGGTGTATGTATATTCAATGAAAATCATCATATCACACATATACAATACCAAAATATGCATTTCTCAAATAGAATGCCATCTCATTATTATTTTTCTTTTATTAACAAATATTATATTCCGTTTTAATATTATTTAATTTTCTGTAATTTGATACCTAATAAATTTAAGAAAAAACAACTAAAGACTAAATTTTTTAATCTGTGAGAAAATAATTTAACTATATCATAGTTCATGTAAGCTGCCACTTTATTATTATTTCTTAAATAAAAAGAGAGAAAAAGAGAGATTTATTACTGCGAGTGTGAAGTTGCATAGGTGGTGGATGAGATCTACAACTTTTCAAACAGCCGTCTAAGCATATCTGATGAAAAATTGAATCTCTGCAGGTGATTGCACATTTTGTTTCACATGAAAGATCTGCTGATTCTCCTCCAATGGCAGCCATCACCACCAAAACGAACACCATCATCACCACACTCCATTTGTTCTCCATCTTTCTTCTTAATCTATATGTCTACCCTCAGAAATATATATGTATTTCATTGAAAACTGTCATAGCATTTACATATATATATTGTCAACACATTCATTGTAGTTAAAAATATGTTTAATTAGTCAAATGAAACATTATTATTTCAACGAGCAAAATCAGTTATCCTTTTAAGTCAAAATATTATTCAATATTCAAAGATCAATTTTTAAAATTACCAACTTTCTTTCTATATATTATATTTTTATGATTTAAATTAAATTATTACTATGTTGGTATTAAATATGGTCAACAGTCAATACAGTTTATTTTTTTTTGTAATATCTGAATATTATTAATTTGTAACAGTCAATACAGTTTATCTATGTTGCATGGAAACGGAAAGTGAAACGCGGAAACGAAACGTTTCGGAAGCGGGAAACAGATTTTTTTGAAAATTAGGTAATGGAAACATATAGGAAACGTATATATATATATTAAATATATATATTAAATATATATATATATATATAATATAGATATAATAAATCCCCAAACATAAAAATCATAATAAAAAAAAATCTGAAACAACACCAATTCAAAACATAAATATTAAATAGTTTAATTAAAAATAAAACTGTAAAAAAAAACTAAACGTTCAAAATCAATTTTTTTTTATCAGCATCGCCATTCTCATTTTCATTGGTTTCACCAAACAAAACTGCCTCTAAATTATAAAAAAGAGTTTTCGTCGCGTTTCCAAAACGGAAACGGAGTTTCCATCGTGTTTCCAAAACAGAAACGAGTTTCCATCGTGTTTCCAAACTGAAATTTTTAGGAAACGTATTTATGTGGCTTGTTTCCGAGTTTCCACGAGTTTCCGTTTCCGAAACGTTTCGGAAACGGGAAACGCACCTCAAAAAGAGTTTCCATGCAACATAGCAGTTTATTATCAACAACTTGTTTTAGTTTGAATTGTAAAATCAAAACAAATATAAATAAGCGAATGAATTATACTTTCAAAGTGATATTTGGTATACAAAATAATATAGAATAAAATACTACCTAATTTATTCCTAAATTAAATCATACCATAAACTACAGTCAAATCAAAATCAAAAATTATCTATGAATATTGCAATTTCATTTGTTAAATTTTGATTTTTTTTCTATATTTTGATTATTCTCTATTTTTAAAGTTACTTTTAAAAATCTTATAAATTTTTTGCTACCTATCAAAAGGTAACGATTTGTTTTACATAGAGAAATAAAAATAAATCGAGCATGAACAATAAGAAACTATCTCTAGCAGCACTCTATGCATGCATTTCTTCCATCCCTTTAGTCTTCATCCTACATATTCAAACCACATAAACCATGTCAACTCACTATACACAGAAGCATATACATATATGATATTGATATATTATATAGAGAGAGTGAGAGAGAGGTTACTGCGAATGCGAAGTAGATTGAAAGGTACTACTACTCGGTGGAGGATGCTTGCATCGCTTGTTATAGCAGATTCGAAGGCAGATCGGATGTATGGGGCCGACTCGGCTGCAGTGTGTTAAACACATCTGTTCACATGGAGTCGTGATTGCTTCTCCTCCAATGGCAGCCATCACCACCAAAACCAAAACCATCATACCACTCCACTTGTTCTCCATATCTCTCTTCCTTAATCAATTTCTTCTGCTTAAAGAGTTATATGTATATATTTGATAGAAACTCTTCATATATATATATATAGAAGAAAAGGTCAAATCTTTGTATTGCTTCAACAATGTATTTTCATTGAAAAACTGTCCTTGTATCTATATATACAGTCAACACATTTATTATAGTTAAAAAAATTTGTTTAATTAGTCAAAAAAAAAACATTATTATTTCAACAAGAAAAATCAAATATACTTTTTAAGTCAAAAAAAAATAATAATATTCAAAGATCACACATAGTTCAAAAGTACCAACTTTCTTTCTATATTATAAATCTTAAAATATTTGTATGATTTAAATTAAATTATTACTTTGTTGGTTTTAAATATGGTCAATACAATTTATTATCAAACATTTCTTTTTATCTGAATAATAATTTTTAAAAAATATAAATAAGCAAAATCAATTATACTTAAGTCAAAATAATATTTAAAATACAAAAATAATATAAAATAAAATATAATCTAATTTATTCCTAAATTAAATTATACCACAAACTACAGTCAAATCAACATCGAAAATTATCTATGAACGTTGCGATCTCATCTGTCAAATTTTGATTTTTCAATGATTTTATGGGAGTACATAACCACTCTAGGGTCGGTCTAGTAAATCGAGACGTTGAACCGAACCGGATCCGAGACCCTGAACCGGATCCAAAACCTGATGAAGACCCGTACCCGTGTGTATAAGAAACAAAGAGTCTATAAAAGGGTGAAGCAAAAAAAACCTTTATGCCTCTCTTTTGCTACTCTACAAATCCGCAAGATTCCAAATTCCGAACTCACAAATTCTGAATTCTTTACTCTGTGGTGAGCAAAGCCCAGATTTTTCAATCAAATTTCTGAAATTCAAAATTTCCAAAAGAGTAAAAGTTCCTTTTTTTTTTTTTTCCAATCAATGTCGATCCGTTTCGGCTCAACCCTCGTTGCTGCTTCAGTCAATTTCAAAAATTCGACGAATTTGAGCAGTACTCGATCTCGAAACTGCAGATTCTCTGTCCGAAGTTGCGTGTCTGAATCCCAACATGCTCACAAGGTAGAGAGAGACTCATGGAAATTGGATGAATATTACTTACGAAGAAGACATTACTTATTTTTAGTTTCTTACGCAATGGGTTTCTTCTCCGTATTTGCCTTTCTGCTTTCTTGTGTGTTGTTATGACCGATGATATGTTTTGCAAGTTGTCCTCTGTTTTATGTAGCTCTGTCTGAATGCCAAAAGAAAAAAAGATTAGTCTTTTAACTTATGTGGTCTTAGACCATCTCCAATATTTCTTATTTTTCCTACATAATGAGGAATTCTATAATAAAAGAATTTTACTCCAAATTCGTCTTTATTCTCTAAAATAGAGCTATTTTTTTTCATTTAGAGAACTTTGTAAAAAAAAAATAGGGTTCCCAAATATTAAAAATAAGCAATCTCTATTTTAAAATGTAATCAGAGACCATTGGAAAGATAACT
Source organism: Camelina hispida (assembly GCA_023657505.1). Taxonomy (NCBI): domain Eukaryota; kingdom Viridiplantae; phylum Streptophyta; class Magnoliopsida; order Brassicales; family Brassicaceae; genus Camelina; species Camelina hispida. The sequence goes on along the minus strand of CP094636.1, from coordinate 32,052,653 downwards.
CCCCTATTCTCACCTCTAAAATATAACTCCCTCATTATGCTAAAAAATAAGCACTATCATGGTATTTCCTGTGATTCTGTTCTGAGTTCCAATATCCACTGCTAACTAATATTGCAAGATTTGCCATATCTTAGCTGCATTGCTAGATTAAACTTCCTTTGGAGTTTGGAGTCGTGATGTTACTAAAGATATCATTTTTAGAACATGACATTGATTGTTTAGACTTATAGAATTGTGTGATGAATTTTTTTTTTTTGTGTTGTGAAACTTGTGGTGCAGCTAGTTTTGGAAGTTAAAGAACGGCTTGCGAAAGACTGTACTAGTCTTCCGATTGGTAAATACGGAAGAGATGATGAGGAGATGATTCTTTGGTTTCTGAAAGATCGGAGATTTTCAGTTGATGAAGCTATTGGAAAGCTAACTAAAGCTATCGTATCCTTTTTTCCTTGTAGTAGTATCTTCAATATAATCTAGAAAAGTTTCCATAGATGTCACTTTTATGTAAAATCAAATTCACGTGTTGCTTTTTTGTTTTGGTAATTATTTGATAAGGTTATAGTGAAAGATATTTGCATTGAAATTCACATTTGAATGCACATGCAAGACTCGCTTTTTCTTCTTCTTCTTCTCTAGTACTGGCTCTGGCAGCCACCACTACAAAAACGAGCACCATCAGCACCACAACACTCCTTTTGTTCTCCATCTTTCTTCTTAATCTATATGTCTACCCTCAGAAATATATATGTATTTCATTGAAAACTGTCATAGCATCTACATATATATATATATATATATATATATTGTCAACACATTCATTATAGTTAAAAATATGTTTAATTAGTCACATAAAACACTATCATTTCAACAAGCAAAATCAAGTTTCCTTTTAAGTCAAAATATTATTCAATATTCAAAGATCAAACAATTTTAAATTTACCAACTTTCTTTCTATATATAATATTTTTATAATTTAAGTTAAATTATTACTATGTTGGTATTAAATATGATCAACAGTCAATACAGTTTATTATCAACAACTTGTTTTAGTTTGAATTGTAAAATCAAAACAAATATAAAAAAGCGAATCAATTATATACTTTCAAAGTGTACAAAATAATATAGAATAAAATACTACCTAATTTATTCCTAAATTAAATCATACCATAAATTACAGTCAAATCAAAATCAAAAATTATCTATGAATATTGCAATTTCATATGTTAAATTTTGATTTTTCTATATTTTGATTATTCTCTATTTTTAAAGTTACTTTTAAAAATCTTATAAAATTTTTGTTATATATCAAAAGGTAACGATTTGTTTTACATTTATACTAGTATTTTTGCAGCAGTTTTTGCTCAAAAATATTTTTTGGAAAGTTTTTACATTTAGTGCATTGACTTTATTATTAGTTATCAAAACTTCAAAATTAATTGTAAGATTTAAAAAAAAATAAGAAAATATTTCTACCTCATTCAAACATAAACATATGATTCTCTTTCATTTTTATTTGAATTTATATTTAAATTATCATGAAGTATTCTATAATACATTTAGTTAATAAAAATTGTGATTTTTTCTGCATATGATGTAATACAAAATTAAAAAAACAGACATATATTACTCAATAGATGAATAAAAAATACGGGTACAATATCTCACATCGTCTAAAAAAATTGGGCAATGGTTTAGAGTCATACTATAAAAGAGACTAAAATAATTCTGAATACAAATGAGTATAAAGCTTGATTTATCAGGCATTCAAACTTTAAAAACTTTTGTTTGGTTTATTCCGGTTCTTTATTTTAAATATTTTAAAAGGTTAAATATGAAAAATATTTAAAACTTTAAAAAGTTAAATATGATAAATATTATACCGTAGATACACAAGAAATACTAAAAATTAAGATGATATAGTGTGAGTTAAATATTTCAGGACGGGGTTATATAGCGGGACGGATTTTATCGATATTTATATAAATTAGAAAATAAAAAATATCGTTAATTTGGTGTTACAAGGATAAAACAACATTTCATTATTTTGTTAACACTATCAGTATCAGAGAATAGACATATCTAATTAAATTGATTAAATAAATATTATATAAAAAATAAATTATATTGCAGTATTATATAGTTTATTTAACAATTATTCTATAATTATTACATATTTAACCAACCAATACAACTTATAATTTAAATATTTTATCTTATAAATTTTTCTACATATCAAATTAAGGATTTGATCTAATAGAGAAATAAAAATAAATCGAGCATGAACAATGAGAAACTATCTCTAGCACTCTATGCATGCATTTCTTCCATCCCTTTAGTCTTCATCCTACATTAAAACCATATAAACCATGTCAACTCACTATACACAGAAGTATTATACATATATGATATTGATATATTATATATATATATATATATATATATAGAGTGAGAGAGAGGTTACTGCGAATGCGAAGTAGATTGAAAGGTACTACTACTCGGTGGAGGATGCTTGCATAGCTTGTTACAACAGATTTGAAAGCAGGTCGGAACTGTGGGGACACGGCGGCAGAGTGTTAAACACTTATCTTCACATGGAGTCGTCGTTGCTTCTCCTCCAATGGCAGCCATCACCACCAAAACCAAAACCATCATACAACTCCACTTGTTCTCCATATCTCTCTTCCTCAATCAATTTCTTTTGCTAAAAGAGTTATATGTATATATATATTTGATAGAAACTCTTCATATATATATATATAAGAAAAGGTCAAATCTTTGTATATTCAACAAGAAAAATCAATTATACTTTTTAAGTCAAAAAAGTATTTAATATTCAAAGATCACACATAGTTTAAAAGTACCAACTTTCTTTCTTTATTATAAATCTTAAAATATTTGTATGATTTAAATTAAATTATTTCTTTCTTGGTTTTATATATGGTCAATACAATTTATTATCAAAAATTTCTTTTAATCTGAATAATAATTTTTTAAAATATATAAATAAGCAAAATCAAATATACTTTAAGTCAAAATAATATTTAATATACAAAAAATAATATAAAATAAAATATTACCTAATTTATTCCTAAATTAAATCATACCATAAACTACATTCAAATCAACATCGAAAATTATCTATGAACGTTGCGATTTCATCTGTTAAATTTTGATTTTTCTATGATTTTTAAGGAGTACATAACCAACCACTCTAGGGTCGGTCTAGTAAATCGAGACGTTGAACCGAACCGGACCCGAACGGGTATCCGAGACCCTGAACCGGATCCAAAACCTGATGAAGACCCGTACCCGTCCGTGTGTATAAGAAACAAAAGAGTCTTCTATAAAAGGGTGAAGCAAAAAACCTTATGCCTCTCTTTTGATTCTCTATAAATCCGCAAGATTCCAAATTCCGAACTCACAAATTCTGAATTCTTTACTCTGTGGTGAGCAAAGCCCAGATTTTTTTTTAAACTTGTTCAATCTAAATTCTGAAAATCAAAATTCCAAAAGAGTAAAAGTTCCCTTTTTTTTTCCCCATCAATGTCGATCCGTTTCGGCTCAACCCTCGTTGCTGCTTCAGTCAATTTCAAAAATTCGACGAATTTGAGCAGTACTCGATCTCGAAACTGCAGATTCTCTGTCCGAAGTTGCGTGTCTGAATCCCAACATGCTCAAAAGGTAAAGAGAGAGAATCATGGAAATTGGATGAATGTTACTTGCGAAGAAGACGTTACTTGTTTTTACTTTCTTACGCAATGGGTTTCTTCTCCGTATATGTCTTTCTGCTTTTTGTGTGTTGTTGTCTGATAATATCTGTTACAAGTTTGTCCTCTGTTTTTTATAGCTCTGTCTGAATGCCAAAAGAAAAAAGACTTAGTCTTTAGCTTATGTGGTCTTAGGATTTGGGTTCTTGAGTTCCAATATCCACTGCTAACTATTACATTGATTGTTTAGAGTATAGAATTGTGTCGTTCTGAGGGAAGAAGAATAGTGTGGTGAAAATTGTTTGTGTTGTGAAACTTGTGGTGCAGCTAGTTTTGGAAGTTAAAGAACGGCTTGCGAAAGACTGTACTAGTCTTCCAATTGGTAAATACGGAAGAGATGATGAGGAGATGATTCTTTGGTTTCTGAAAGATCGGAGATTTTCAGTTGATGAAGCTATTGGAAAGCTAACTAAAGCTATCGTATCCTTTTTCCTATGTAGTATATCTTTCACTATAATCTAGAAAAGTTTCCATAGATGTCACTTTTATGGAGAATCAAATTCACGTGTTGCTTTTTGTTTTGGTAATATATTTGATAAGGTTAGTTGTTTCTACGTGATCCCTTTACCTGAAAGCTTAGAAATGGCGTCACGAGTTTAAGGTAGATGAGTTATCTGAAGATTCTATCAAAGTAGCTACTGACACAGGAAAAGCATATGTCCATGGTTTCTTAGATGTTAAAGGTCGACCTGTGGTTATTGTAGCTCCTGCAAAGCACGTCCCCGGGGTAAGTTAAGACACCATTTTTATTTTAAAATATTATTATGTTTAAGCAATGCAGTTTTTAGGATAACTGTGAAATGTCTGGCGTTGTTGCAGCTGCTTGATCCTATAGAAGATGAAAAGCTTTGTGTGTTCTTACTTGAAAAGGCTTTAAGTAAGTTACCAGCAGGACAAGACAAGATACTTGGGATATTTGATCTCCGTGGATTCGGATCTCAGAACGCAGATCTTAAGTTCTTAACTTTCCTGGTATTCCTATCTTCTTACTTGGTTTGGTATCTAGTGAATGAAAAAAAAGACAATTCTTTGATCTTACTGTTTTCTTCTCGCAGTTCGACGTATTTTACTATTACTATCCAAGCCGGTTGGATGAAGTCCTTTTCGTAGATGCTCCATTCATATTCCAGCCAATTTGGCAATTCACCAAACCGTTGGTCAAGCAATACGCTTCTCTGGTAACTTCCATTCCGAATCACTTAAGTTTTGATGTTTCATTTCTAATTATTATCTTCAGAATCCTTGTTGTGGTGGCATTACTAGCTTTTTTAGCACATAGGGTTGTTATTTCCGGTTAAGTTCAAGTGCTGTTTGATTTATGGGTTTGCTCAGAGGATCTGTTATACTTGATGGATTTATCTAGTTTGCTTTATTTGAAGGTCAAGTTTTGCTCCGCAGAGACTCTGAGAAAGGAGTATTTCACTGAAGAAACATTACCATCAAACTTCGGGAGCTGAAGTGGTTATAAGAGACCTTCAAACACTAGTTGTTTCTTCTTTGGTCGTGTCTCTAAACATGTCGATACAAATGTGTATAGATTATTCTAAGTTAAATTAAACGGAACCTTGATAGTAAAATAACTCATTGTAAAACCTCAAAAAAGGTAACAGTATACATAGAGACAACAACATAAACATGAAAAGCCTCCTAAAATCAAGAATGAAAAAAGGGTAAACAAAACACCGAAAGATCATAGAAAAGCCCTGAGAAGTCAGAATTTGGGAGGTTCTATGTTGCAGAGCTTCAAATCAGGTTAGCCCTCTTCAGGAATCTGATAGTTCTGCAGTAATAAGGCCATACAGATTCAACAAAATCCAGGTATTTCTCAACGATCCATTCTTGGAACTGTTTCAGTTTGGTGCGTGTGAGCTCTTTGTAGTCTGTGTTCTTGATGGCCGCCACTGGTCGATACACTAGAGCTTTCACGTCGTCTTTGAGCTTTCCATGGGCAATGTAATGGTATGCTACAAGGTAATAAGATGGTAAGTTTCTTATCATCTTGATGGTTTGGTTGAAGCAGAAGGCGTAAAGGGCACATAGTCCTTGGAACATCTTGATATAAAGTGCGACAATCAAGGGTCCGGCCACCCACATTGGGGATAACTCCTTTGTAACTTCAGTTCCATAGATCGCGTTAACAGCTAGGAAAGCTGGAACACTGCAAAATGGTAAAGGTAAAATAGTATAAGTAATACACATAGAAGGAATTTTGATTAGAAGGTGGCTGTGACTCTCTTCAATCTTCATTAGGACAGTTTTCGATCATAAATTTTACATCTAGTTGATTTCCTACTATTAAATCTATCTGTTACCACATCGAACAAAGGAAAAAAGATGCTATGATATGATGCTGGTACTTACAATAACAGTAACGGAATCTTGATAGCTGCATCTAGACTCCAAAACCAGGACCAAACTGTATTTCTTGTACTCCGGAGGCTTTCTGTTTTCTGGATTTCTGATTCAGTTTCTGGCTTCGTCGTTTGTGGAACCTGTTCTCCTCCCAAAGCCTCGTCAATCACTTGAATAGGTGATTGTGTGCGCAGCAATGTTAACCATTTCTTAAACAGTTTCTGGATAGCAGGTTGCCCTGTGACTGAATCTTCTGTTTCTGAGGTATATGAAAACGAAGTGTTTTGTGCCTTTGGAGAGCCGTTCACATTATTTTCGTCATCATCTGAGCGGTAAGATAGCTTGACTGAGTTATTTGTAACTTTCTTCCCACCCTCACTTCCTCCTGATTCATTATTTTGGATGCCACCTTTGAAAGATGTAACTCTGAAAACTTTGGCTTTCAATCCACCATTGCAAGGGGACCCTAAACTGCAAAAGAGTTTTACAGAATTTTATGATTCCGAGAATCAATTGCAAAGGGAATTATATATGAGCTATAACGTAATATCTATATGGTTTCCTTCCTAAGTGATCCTAAGTCTATTATGCAGTAATCGTATCTCAGTATCTAACAAGGAATCTGTTAGCTAACAGTTAGGTCTCAGCCTATAACGAGGCACATTTCCATCCAAAATATACTAAGTATCTACCTACCAAGAGTACTTAAGAGAGTGTGAGTCTCAAACTAAATAGTACTTAAGCAGGGAACTTATTATGTGGGATTCTCACCTAAAACAACATTTTTGCTTCAATCGTAAATGCTTGTCCTTCCTGTCAACAAAGTGCACAGTCGTAACAGGTCTCCTTAAACTCAAGCCTCTGGTCCATGTTGGTGAACTCCAAGGAGACAAGACATGTGAACCCTACATGAGATAAAATGGGGATGGTAAACATCTATATTTCTAGAGTGGGAGAGTAAAAGAAAGCTTTACAAGAGTGAAACCGAAGGCACAACCATTTGCAAACATGAACATTACAGAGATACAAAGACACATGGAATTTAGGACTTTTAAGATCAATTTCATACCTGCAATTTATGGGTTACCAACACCATTGTTCTCTACCTGAGCAGTGAATCATTTACTCAAAGGTCACAATCTGTCCATCATTTACAAACAAACAACACTAGTTAATAAGCAGGACACAAAAAAAAAAAAAAAAAAAAAAAAAAAAAAAAAACAAGTGTGCGGAACTCGAAACCAATGACATACGAAAGACCTTACTTTTCTCCCAAATATGTAAATAAACATAAGCTAAAGTATGCATCACCCCATGATAAAGCTCTCTCTTGCATAATATAAACAAAATCTGAGCTCTCATAAGACATCAATTTGAAAACTCAAATCCGTATTCCCACTCCCAGATTACAAATGTCTCTATAAACGTAAATTATTTAACTCACTATTGCATATGTAGCAACTAGCAACGACAATAAAACCAAGAAATCATAGGTTTGTCACAAGTAACAGGCCAAATTCCAAGAAACTATCCAGAAAGAGAATTGAAATAGATGAATGTAACCTCCAAAAATGATCAAATCACAAGTAGCAACTATACAACATCATAATGCAATTCCAGTTTACATAACTTGAACGAAGCAGAGCAAAGAAAAACGAAATAAGATAACCTCGTTAGTTAGCGAACTCAAAATTCATAAATATTCCAAATTTTCAATTCTCTCAGCTTACAAAACACCCTTCTCCAACAACCAATTCCCCCAAAATTAGTTTTTTTCTTATACTAGAGCATAAATCTAAAGCGCAACCACAATAAACTTGGAAAAATCCTCTGGGTTTTGGTCCCTTAACAAACGAAAAAATATCAACCAAGAAAAAAAAGTACCCAAAATCCATAAAAGAGATTGAAAAACATAGAATACAGCTGCGGAGAAATTGAGTGAAGCAAAAAGAACCGACCTCAATCATGGAGCTTCGTCCGTGAGAATAAGAGAGAAAGGAAGAGAATTTGTTCGAAGAGAAGGTAGGAATAAGCAAAAGGGTAAGAACCCTATTGAAAGCTTTGAATCAAAATATCAATGAGAAAGATTGGAGTTTGAGAGGGAAGGAAGAAAGGGGGAAGCGGATAGAGAGATGATAGAGAGCAAAAAAAGAGAAGAAGGGATTGGAAGAGATAGGAAGATTTCATCAGGCAAAGCGGTTTAATCAAAGGTACCAAACACCTTATAAACGGCGTCGTTTCACCTGCTATTAATTTTTATTTTATTTTTCTTCTCCCATTAAGTCACAAATTGATTTTTTCATTTTAAATAGTCAAATAACGAAAACATTTAAATAACAAATAATGACAGTTGACAAAAAAAAAAAAAAGAAAAAAAAAAATATATATATATAATTTCCACAACAACAACAAAAAAACTCTTTACGTTTAATTAGGGGTAATTGTCATAAATACCACTAAAATATGTTTTTATTTCAAAAATATCATAATTTAGTTTTTTTCCAAAATTACCATTAAAATGTATTTTTTCCAAAAATACCACATAATTGAAATAAAGTTCTAATACTAAAAACTAACTACTAAATTATAAATACTAAACCCTACCCCTAAAAACTAAACCCTAAAACTAAATTTGTCAACCCAAACATAAAAAAAAATAATTCTACATTCTTAAAATTCAATTTTTTGTGTTAGTGGTAATTTTAGAAAAAAAAACTTTTATGGTATTTTAGGAAAAAAAAAAACTAAAATGTGGTATTTTTGGAGAAAAAAGTTTTTTAGTGGTATTTAAAGGAATTTCTCTTTAATTAGTGATGTTTTATTTCTTCTAATTATATTTCAACATGAAGTAATATTTGTCGTAATTATTTAAAAAAAATACAATGTGAAATAACGAGATAATGTTTTAAAAACTTGAAATCCTTTTTTCATATTATTTTTTGGGTAATAATTGTGTTTTTTTATATATGTGTTGGTTAATTATTTCTGAAGAGGCAAATTAAAACCCCTCGGTTCGTAGCTATTCTTTCAAACTACCCCCCATGCATGTTGAAGCCTGAGCTCAAAGTCCTTTCAATATATGACACTTTGATCATAATCAAGTTGTACGGCCCTGTTGATTATAAAAATTGGTCATCAAAAGCATGCATAGTAATTATTTCTGGCCATGAAGCTTGTACACTCTACTACATGCACAAACTAAGCTTGTGTAAGAGTCTGACGCATACTTTATCATCTCCTCTCATAACTTACGCTTTCTCTAGCTAGATACTGCAGCTTGCTTCGGCTTGAGGAAGAAGATGCTTTGACGATCACACAATCCATGTTCAACAAAAGACGTAATACAAGAGGAAGACGAAGACAACAAAGGTTTCGTTCAAGAGAATGAGATTTCTCCGGTGAAGAAGCCATGTAATATCTTAAGTTCTTAACGAAGAACTAGCAGCATGTAAAGTAAAGAACCACCGGTTTGAAGAATCCACATCAATCGTTTACAAGTGAAGCTTTTAGGACTGGATTCCCTCATCTTCAAGCCCATTACGCAGAAGGTTTTTCATTCCACTAAAATACTCACAAGCCCAAACAGGAATTTTAAATTTTCTTTTCTTTCTTTATGGATTTTTAAAAGCTTTTGTAATGAACCAAAGAGAACCTATCAATCCAACAAGTTATGGTCGGATTGATTTCAAATTATCAAGTTGGAAAAGAAGTTTAGTACTCTTCCTGCTCTAGTTTGCCCCCCAAAAAAAAAGGTGCTCTTCCTGCTTTGAGATTGATTTCAAATTAGCATGAAATTTACCAGGCATTTTTGTATTTGGAATATATAGATTTTGCCACAATGCAGCTTAACCTGATTGAAAGACTTGAGAGAAACTCCTCACCTTACTACAAATCGACTTTGTATGATTATTATACTTCAAGAAAACCAAAACAAACCAATCTAACCAAAACCGAAATTGGAAAAGAAAACAATTAGATTAGTAAACCAAAATGAACCGGGAACATCAAATTGCTGAATTGTTTAATTGACCGGGCAGCAGCTGCGCATAATAATATCCCAATTTCCTTTGAAGATGCCATCTGCCCGCTGACCAAACAGATTTCCTTCATTTCTTAGAAAATAAATTTCCACTTTTATACTATTTCCATTTATATTTATATTTCAACCGACTACAAGGACACCATTGACCTAATTTCCCAAGCCTCTTCTTCTATATAAAAACCAAACCTCCTTTTGCATATTATCCTCTCATAAACTTTAGAAGCCTCCTTTGTGTCTCCTCCTATTCGATTCCATGTCTTTCTATCTTTTTCTTTTTATGTTTTAGCCTCCTATACGTTTTGCTTGTCTCTTACACGTTTATTGATACTTGTCATAGGATAGTATCCATTAATAGTTGGATGACAGATCTGAATCTTTTGATTAGAAAATTTTCGCAAGTTTTGTTTTTTTTGGTGCGTTATGTAGTTCTTTCTGTTCAAAATCTTTTTTTTGTCGATTCATACTTGTCCATTCTAATAGTAGCTACAGTTTTATGTCTTTCTTAGTCAAGATAGTAATCTTTTGAATTAGATATGTGCAAAAATCTTCCATCCGCATGTCATGACTCTTTCGTAGGCAGAGCGGCCATCTTTTGCATAGATTGATTTATAAAGTGCCTTTTTATCATGTTTGGCCCTTCGGTGTGTAAAAGATCGCTATTTCAATATCTTTTCGGTAATATTGAAATCGATTTTTTACCTTATGGCATACATTACTATTCTATCTATGTTTTTAACCTTTTTTAAAAAAAAAATCTTTACTACGGTACCTTTCTTTAGAGATGATTGTGTCCAGTGCGGTGGTGCTACGTGGACAAGTTTGAAGTGCAAATGACTAACACTTCCCTTGATATTTGTATAAACAATATGCCGAGGACTTGATTACTTGAACAATGAGGATTAAAGGATGACTTTGGGAAGTTCAATGTTCGGATGAAGTTTATGCAACCAAACCAAACCCTAAAAATAAAGCAATTTGAACAAAACAATTATGGACTTTTTTCAGACAAGATATTCACATTCCCCTAAAAGTAAGATACCATTACTATTTTCAGGAAGAAAATCCAATTGCCATTAACAGAAAAGTTTGAGACACTTTTCAAATTACTACGATTCCAAGAAAATGTGTTAGTCACATTGGCACCTCTCAAAGCTTCTTGAAGCATAAATTTTTTCTTTCAACAGTGAGTTTCTCTACACTTAAAGAACTTGAAACAGATGTGTTATATATTTCTCTGTAAAAATTTGAACTGGACTTTAAAAGCAAGAAAGCTGTTTAATACATCAAGACTGGTTTTGGGAAGGTGATGATAACCACATGAGGAAACTTGATATAGACCAAATTGAAATCACACCTAGAACCTGTATCACATTCAAAAGTGTACCCAGAGATTTCTTGATTGCCAGATTATTAACTGTTGCTTCTGCTCCTTTAACCGTAAATGACAATGCTGTTACTAATTGCGCTGCTCTGTTCAGCTGATGCAGTCTGTATACCTACAAAACCAAAAAAGGTTCCTTCAAAAATGTGTTAATAAGTGAAATAGTTTTTGAGAGTTGTGTTGATTGTAAAAGGTGATTACATACCTGAAAGATGATGGGGATGACAGGAGATGATGGAGAATTACGGTATCTAGCATACTGTTCAAATGCAAACTGAACAACGATACCAACAAGGTACGGTGCAAGAGTAGCAGATGCTGCAGGTCCAGTCCATGGCCAGACGAATCCCATTGTCACCATTGGAATCATAAGACTAAGCACTAATGTTGCTACAGAGGAGATCCTTTGTCCTAGCTGAGAAGGATTGGTTCGGTTCTGGGGAATAAATCCGGACGATTTTCTTGAACGGTCTATTATCAGAAGAAAAGCAGCAACTCCACAGTAGAAGAGAGCCTCAGTGAAGAACAGTATGAGGAAGTCTGCATATAGAAGAGAGATAATTCAATAACTTTGTCTCTGCAATTTTTCGAAGAGCAGTTCAGAAGTAAATCGAAGCAAGAATTAACCTGTGAGCAAAGAGTCTTCAAAAACTGCTGAGACTATTCTTCTTAAGTAAACTGGAGGTAAAATGAAAGATGAAACTAAGACAGCAGGACCAATGAGCCAGAGAAGGCTTCCCCATTTACTTTTCGTTTCAAGAGGGACAATGATTTTATTCTCGGTTTTATTCCGTTGATTATAAAACGAAATGAAACCCGGTTTGCCGTCTCCATTGTATTGGATAGAGGAACTACTGTCTTGAGGCACAGCTTCAGGACCAGTTTGGTGACTTACTGTTTCTGGATCGTCGGGTGGTTGGTCAGTGTATTGGAACTGGTCTTCTGAAGTAGCAAGAGGCAAATAAGCTCTCTTTTGGGAGATTTCTCTTGGTTTTTGGTCTTTGAAGGAAATGTGAAGAGAACTCACTGCTCATAATGAATGAAACACAATCAGAAATTTTACTCACAACTCACAAGTCATAACTCATACCTGAAAGCGGAAAAAAACTAAAGGAGCTTACTTTTATCACGTTTAAGGTGCAGAGGATGGTAATAATGGAGATGAGCAGGTTGATGCCTTGATGAACGAAACTGAAGTTTTGAAAAGGTGAAAGTCAGCAAATATCCATAAACATGGCGGTCAGAAGACTGAGAAACAGCAGGTAATAACTACATAACAACAAAACCAACAACAAATGAAACAAACACTTGATTTCATTCCATCATAAACTAATAACCATATTTGATCAGATGAAGTTCAGATGATGTAGAGAGAACAGAGACTGCATTTTCCGAATCAACTTTTAAGTTTGAATTGTTCTTTAACTTCACTTCAAACTCACTGATAGTTCAATGTCTCAAACAAAGTGTTCCTAGCTATAGATCACATGAATTTTAAATAACAAAATTGGTTCTCACTCTCTCAAACCACATTATCTAAACGAACAGTACAAGAAACATCAATCCAGCCAACACATTGGGAGCAAGAAACACAGATGATGCAGCATAGAAGAAAGTCTAAGAAAGATTGATTACAAAAAGTGTGTTACCTGAAAGGAATTGCGAGGTTGAAACGGTGAGAAAAAGGAAGGAATCACAGAAGAAGCCGAGGAGGACACTAGTTTAGCAGCCATGACTCGGTGAAAGCAATACACAGTTGATGCCACTTAAACCCTAGCGGAGGAACAAGGGTTTGATCTAATTCTATTTATCACATAAACGGGCAAAACCCCATGATATAGATAAACACGAATTCCTCAAGTTTCCCACAAAGACAAAAACTTTCGCACAAAAATCAAAACTTTTTTCTCCGATACGGAAAGAGAAGCAGAGAAACAAAATTTGAAAAACTTTCCGAGAAATTAAAGAGAAAGGCTATTTGGGGAAAGTGAGGAGAGCAATGGCTTGGACTTAGCTTAGGGATTGTTGGATGTATGTATTATATTCATTTGAACAAATCTCCATCTTACACAGACCTGTCTAGGTTTCTCTTCTCTCTTTGTGTTCTAAAATCCAAAAAGTTTTGTCCTTTGTTCTCTCCTCTCTACTACTACTTCACAGGTCAAATCAATTTCTTTAAATTTGGACCCGGTCAGAATCCGGTCCGGGTTTGATCCTGAAGTCAGCCTCTTAAGTAATCCGAACTAAACCGGATAAATCACGTTATGAATAACCGGAAGTAACCGGTCGATTTTGTGGAACTTCTCCTCGCCGTCACGATTCTTCACTTCTTTGTTTGGTTCCTTTATAAAAAAGTAAACGACAATTTCCGAATTCGATTCGTTTCTTCAATTCCTTGGTTTAGCCAGCAAAGATTGGCACGAAACACGAGCTGAAGACATCTGTTGTAGGTGTTGTCGCTGTGTCCGATTTCTGAAAAAGATATAGTCTTTAGCAAAGAGAAGAAATGGGTTCTATGTTCAGTGCAAACCGATTGAGCAAGGAAGAGATGGAGGTCACCATGACCAAAGCCAAAGAGATCGTCTCCTCGTACCCGGTCGTTGTCTTCAGGTTTTTTAGTTGTTGATAATTTGGGTATTGTTGGAGATTTGTATTGTCCACCTTCTTAGGATGTCTTCACCTCTGAGGTTTAGTTTTATTATCGAAAGCTGGAGTCTTTTACCATGTATGATGTATCTAAGAAAAGCCAGTTCTCAACTTTGAAAGTAGTTAGATGTAGCTGTAAAAGATAACAGTATTTGATCCAATTCTCAACTTTAGGGAAGCTAGGGATCATCACCAGTTGACTAATTGTCGAATTCTTTTAAAATCTTACTGTTTTTTTTTTACTAAGGGTCTTAGTTAAGTGCTGTTAACGGTTGAGCTTCTATGAATAGAATGGATCCGTGCAAGCTACTAAAGGGGTTTCAGAGTTTTCCGTTTGCTCCCACTCTTTCAGCTTTTTGAGTCTTACTTTTGATCCATTTGTTCTCTTTCGCAGCAAGACTTACTGTGGTTATTGCCAGAGGGTGAAACAGTTGCTGACACAGCTAGGAGCAAGTTTTAAAGTATTTGAGCTTGATGAGATGAGTAAGAAACCAAAATCCCTGTCAACCTCAGTACCTGTATAATGATATTCATCAAATTAGATATGATCTCTAGAGAAGCACTATTTCATTATTTAGACGTGCTGAGAGAATCTCTAATACTGTGGTATGTGGTATCTACTCTTAACAGGTGATGGAGGTGAGATCCAATCAGCTTTGACAGAGTGGACTGGACAGAGCACAGTTCCAAACGTCTTCATCAAAGAAAAACATATCGGTGGATGCGATAGTAAGAGAAAACTAGAAAAGCTCTCTCTACACCTTGATTGAGTTTTCAAGTCAAAATATCTCAAGTAACTGTTCATTTTGGGTTTTGCAGAAGTGATGGAGAGTAACAAGCAAGGCAAGCTTGTGTCTTTACTTACTGAAGCTGGTGCTATAGCCAATAACTCTGCCCAGCTTTGATGAAACTTGAAACCAGCCTGTGAAGAAGAATGTTAATGTTTTAAAATCATAGGAAAAGTATGTCATGTAACCAAATAAAGAAGGATCCTTTGTCGTCGTTTAACTCTGGTTTATACAATAACATCAAAAGTGTGCTCTTCAAAAGTGTAACTCTGGTTAATGGAAATTTGATTCGAGTAAAAAAGCTGTTGGGAGTTTCTAGACCACTAGACATTGCTTTGTGTTGTTAACTTATTATTATAGCAAGACTTTTGCTTTTGAAGTTGACTCCGTACAAATGTGCTGATTTAACTAAAATCTAATCTCGGAGCAATTTGACTCGATTCAACCAGAAGAAAAAAAAAAAAGTAAAGTAAAGTAAACAACAGCTTGATACAACCGTTCTTCGAGCTTGATTCAATTCGATTTCTTGTTTTTATCAGTAAGATTGGCAAGAAACACCTGTAAGAGTTGCTTTGACTGATTTCTGCTAGATCCTTAAAAAGGTCTAGTCTTTAGCTAGAATTGATTTGGGTTCTCTGTTCAGTTCAAACGGATGAGCAAGGAAGAGAAGGAGACGGCGATGAACCAGACCAAAGAGATCGTCTCGTCGTACCCGGTCGTTGTCTTCAGGTTTTATGCATTTGTTGTTTCTGAGGTTTTCATTTACCAATCCGTAGGATCGTCATAGGTTTATACTTGTGAAGTCTTGAGTTTTGAACTATATTTTCTCTTTCGCAGCAAGACTTACTGTCGTTATTGTCAGAGGGTGAAGCAGCTGCTTACACAACTTGGAGCAAGTTTTAAAGTACTTGAGCTCGATGAGATAAGTAAGAAACAAAATTTCTAATAATAATGAAGATATTCTCGACAAACCTGAATCATATTGATGCTATTGCTTGTTCTTCTTTAAAACAGGCGATGGAAGTGAGATCCAATCAGCTTTGTCAGAGTGGACTGGCCAGATTACTGTTCCAAGCGTCTTCATCAAAGCAAAACATATCGGTGGAAGCGATAGTAAGAGAACATTTATGACAACCTCTCTGTCTCTGCACCTTAATTTAGACTATGGTCGAAAATTAAACTGGTCATTTGTGGTTGCTCCGTTTTTTTGCAGAAGTGATGGAGACTTACAAGCAAGGCAAGCTTGTGCCTCTCCTTACTAAAGCTGGTGCTCTTGCCAATATCCCTTCCAAGCTTTGATGTAACCGCTCAAACCAGTGTATGTTTAGATCATGAAAATGTATTGTCACTTAACCCAAATAAAAGAAATATCATTTCTCTTTGTTAACTCTGTTTACACAAAACATCTCAAGGTTTGGTTAGATTACTGGAATAAAGATTTGAGTTAACTGTTCCACTTTCCTTTGCTGAACCACTGGACGACATTGGTTGTTATAGCAAGAACTTTGCTTCTGTATTCAACTACGTAAATTAAGGACTATGTGCTGATTTAACCAAATCCAATCATGACTTGAAAACATAGTAATTTGAACAATCTAGGCAACAACAATCATACAACAGCAATGTAATATCCGAACTTCAGAGCTCAAATGCAGTTTTCTGGCATCCATACCCGAAGAAGCCGATCATAGAACGAACAAGTTGCCACAACGCTTTGCTTCTGATCTTTCCCTCTATACCAATCTGCTCCATAAGCAAGAGAATCATGCTTGTTATAACTCTCCAACACTTCACCTTTCCCATCACTAACCTTCGCTACAGCAAAACCGTTGTGCATACAAGCCGCCAATACAACACCGCTCAGAGATGGATGATGCTTGATTCTCCACACTCCTCCACCTAGAGACAAGGATGTTTCGTTCACAGGTCTAGTAACAGACCTCGTGTCCCAAACTCTTAGTGTTTCATCATAGCTTCCAGTGAATATAGAGTAAGGATCACTTGGACTTGGGGAAATACAGCAAACACCCATTGTATGAACTTTGGAATTCTGAAAAACACGATTCTCGGCTGGACTATCTCTGATATCCCAACAGCTGAACTTGCAATCATCTGATCCAGTATATACCAAATTAGCATTGTTGAGATCAAACGAGGCCGTCCAAACCTCAAAGTCATGCCCTTTCCATTCTTGAACTGTTTCTAGATTAGAATCAGTGAATGAAACAACTGAAGCAGAGCCATCTGATAAACCAACTACGACTGATGTTGATGATTGATTCCAATCCAAACAAAGACACATTGCTGAGCTTATCTTTTCACCAGCGACTTCTCTCAGAGAGTACCCTGTTTCAATAGGATAAAACTTTACTCATATCACAAAACAAGCTAACAAAACAGAACTTAGAAAGCTTCAATCTTGTTTCAATAAACTACTCATCAACTCATCAGCAGCATCAAAAGAAGAAGTTTTAACCCTAAGTTACCATGTTCATATACTCTAATGAGCTTACAAGATTTTTAAAAAACATTACCTTTAACTTCAGTGTCATCGATCTTGTAAACTCTCAAGCATCCATCAGCATCAGCTTGAGCAATTGCCACGTTTCCGCCTCCATCGTTGCCACGACTCCACCGGATATCGAAAACTCCGGCGGTGTCAATCTTCTGAAGAAGATTCAAACCAACATGTTCCCCATCTCCGACGTCAAATAGATACACAGACCCAGATCGAGAGGGAGAATCTCCTTCTTGGAGTGTGTAAGTAGAAGCTGCAAGCAAGTTTGAGTAAGGCTCGTGAGGACAGAACTCTACCGCGTCGGCGTTTCCTTCGAGATAGCAATGTCCTGCGTCCATGGCCAACTCTCTCTCTACCGATGTTTTTCCCCGGGGGCTAAAACAAAACAGAGTAGAGAACAAAGGAGCAAGGAAGACAATAACGACGTCGTTTTGGAGTTTTAAAAAAGCACACAAAGAATTGGTTTAATCAACCGGTTAAGATAGATTTGGTCGGTTTAGGAAAAATTGATCGGTTAAGATTTGATCGCCGACGATTAATGAAAGGATTCTCGTCGTCTTCTACCTTTCGATAACGGCGGAGGGGGAGATTCGAATTTCATCTTTCTCGTTTACTTTGGCGACTTCGACACTGTTAGATCAATGGAAGCGGTAGAGAAACCTGAAGAAACCATACCAGGGGTGAGATTTTTTTGTTCTCTTCTCTCTCTCTCTCTACGATTCCTTACACTACAAACGGGTTTAGGGTTTTATTGCTAAAATACACTGATAAAGATCATACGATTCGGGATCAATTACTTGAAATTGCGTTTCTTTTTCGATTTTGAATTTGTTGTTCTGATTGTCATTATGGAAAGTTCAGGTTTTTAAAGTGGTTGATTGTGTTATTATGAAACAGAACTCTTCAAGATTAGCTGGGAATCCAAATTGGGGAACAGCAACTGTTGTTGGGGTCTTTGCAGGATTGCTTTATGGAGGCAGCAAAGAGGCTTCTGCTTCTGTGGTATGTCTGCAATTCATTTTTCAGATCAAACTTCGTTACTTTTCAGGCACTAGATAGGTTTAGAAGATCTGAGATTCCACTATCTTTGTGTATGCTAGTATTAATAACTGAACTGAGCTCATAAGATATCAAAAGGTTAAGACTTTTTAGCTGGATTTGATCTAACCATGCTAATTAATATCAGTGCCTGTGGTTTGAAACAGAGTAAAGATGCAGAAGTGATGTTGAAGATGGGTAGTACACAGGATAAGCGTGAACAACACAGGTTGATGCGAGATGCTATGGAGAAACGATTTATCCGAGTAACTCGTGGTTCTCTTATTGGAGGGATGCGTCTTGGGATGTTCACTGCGTCTTTCTTCAGTCTACAAAACTTTTTAGCTGAGACGCGAGGTGTCCATGATGTTTTCAATGTCGTTGGAGCTGGTTCTGCTACTGCTGCAGTATTTGGCCTAATCAGTACTGATACATCCCACACTCTTTTTGGACTTGTGGCTTATTAGATTTAAGAAGATGCAAACTTTTTGTGTCGCTAACGTATCATTTATCTCTAATCAAATATGACAGTGCCGGGGTCTCTTGCTTGGCGTGCGCGGAATGTGTTGCTTGGTTCAGTTCTTGGAGCCACAGTCTGCTTCCCTCTTGGTAATCACTTTGCGTCTTGCATAGATATGTCTTACAAGTTATTACCATATTAGAGAATGATAGAAAATCATCGAGGAGTATGTATTGGAAAGTTGGCTAGAACTAAGTGAAAACCACATTGATTCTACAGGGTGGTTACAAGTGAAGCTCATGCAAAAAGCAAACGAAGGCAATAACGAAGACACAAGCCACCACGGCGAGGTCACAAGTGGTGTTGGCGCAGCCATAGAGAGACTTGAACAACAGTTAAGAAAATAATAAAGGGAACAGGCGCACAGTTTTGTATGCTAATTCGCTCTTCTCAATGAGAATAAGATAACAAACAGTAGCACTTGTGTTCTTTGTGTAATCAACAAATTTTCGAATATACAAAATATCAAAAGGTTGATGATTTTTCTACTCTCTTACCATTTTTCACTTCCCTTGTCCGAGTCATGATGATAATACTTACCTTCAGATTCTTACACACACATTTTATCCACAAACCCTCTCACCAACTAGATGGTAACGGCACAGGTCGAACCCGTTGGTTTATTACTTAACCGGAATCTCGCTCAATGCAATTCGTACCCGTAATCTGGTTAACAAAAACGAATTGGTTGTGTCGCCGCCTCGAAACAGAAAATCTCTCCGACCATTAGAACTCTGCAACAACGAAATCAAATTGTCTTAGCTTATACAATTTCCAGTTACTAAGTACAGTTTTAGGGTTCTACAAGAAACGTTAAACCCCGAAGAATCGTTCTGGAAATTTTTGGCAAAAAAAAATTTGGACCATTTCTCGATTTGTGCGTGTCATCCTTGCGCAGGGGCCATGCTAATCTTCTCTGTATCGTTCCAATTTTATCGGATGTCCCCGAAGGGACAATCACTTACTCGACTCTGTCGATATATAAACGCAGCTTTCTCTCTTCACCTGAGCGGTGTG
Source organism: Camelina hispida (assembly GCA_023657505.1). NCBI lineage: Eukaryota > Viridiplantae > Streptophyta > Magnoliopsida > Brassicales > Brassicaceae > Camelina > Camelina hispida. The sequence continues at coordinate 32,032,587 of CP094636.1, read as the reverse complement.
GGATTTTTGAACAATATTAACATCCTTAATGGGCCTATTTTGTTTAAAGGCTTTTTCCCTTTCATTCTTCGTAAGCCCATTCATCATATTATCAACACAGAGCTCAATTTCAAGTATATCTCCTCCCTTCTTTTTGTTGTCGTCTAGTATATCTCCTCCCTAATCGTGGAATAATGACAGTTTTGTTTCTATTATAGGTCGACATTCAAATTGTTGGTGATTCCTTTGCCACTTGTATTACATATTTTACAAGTTGTTGCCATATAAAACTAGGAGAGACATAGAGCTTTTCAAATCTTTTTTTTTTACATTTTCGATCACCATGATTCTACACCACTCTTTGCTTCATCACTGTTACTACCCGAAGAAGAAGAAAGCTTTCTACTCCAATACTCTACACTTTCACCATTATTAACCCACGCCTCGTCATCATCTTCTTCGTCGAAATGATATTCCACACCTGAATCTTCTGAATCAAACAAATTCTCAAACACATCTTCATATTCATCATCCAGATCACTATTATAATCATCAATAACAGATTCATCTCTGTCATTATCATTGATATAGTCTTCTGTGTTTTTGTCACCAAGTTTTCTTCTCCGTTCACGTCTATTTCTCTTACCTTCTTGAATAAGATCTACCAAACGTTCTCTGATCACCAATGTATCATCTTTCTCTAGAAGATCACCATTGTCGCTGTATGCTTCGACTAGAAACACAGAGTCTCTCGTGCCTTTTATACTCACATAGAATAGCTCTGGATGCCTCACTATCAAAGCTCTTAACTTATTTGGTAAAGAAAATTCCTTCCTGAAATGTGTCAAATGGTCTATCAGCGTTCTTTTCTCAACTGTTAACCCCAACACCTCTCTTACAACTGCGCACGCTCGCTTCTCGGCCTCAACTGACTCGTTTGCCAAACACTCAGATGCCATTTTGTAAGGACACACATCAGGTGATTCTCTGAATCTTATCAAGAAATCTTGGTGCCGCCTCTTCAAGTTTAAACCTTTACGAAGATTCAAACGCTTGAACTTCAAAGGACGATCAACAATCAAACCCCTATCAACTTCAGGACATGGCATTTGGTTCGCCAACTCTGGATCCCACAAGACAAGCTCAAGCGCTCTTCCATAAGATGTATCCACAGTCTTGAACTTGTCCGGATAGTCATTGCAGAGCCTGGACCTGAAATTAGGAGGGAAGCCAAAATCTGGCCCAATGTGAACAAGTTTAGACAAAAGCAACCTGCGGTGAGATGACAACATTAGCAGCTTCTGGAGCTTAGTAGCCAATTTATCAGAAATCTCAGACTTGAGGTTCAACTCTTGCATTGCAAGGTTCGATGCAGCCGATGTCATACGGACACAGAGTTGAGATAAAGGCTTAGTGGCATTCATAGGCAAATGCGGTGTAGGTGTTGTAAAAAGCTGGAAGATTGTGGGATACCTACGGATCATGGAGATAATTGCACGAGGGTTCTCGATGCCGAGGTAAGATCTGCATTTGTAGAGGATCTGAATAGGTATGTAATGCTTTGGTTTAGAGAGAAGTAAAGTCTTCAACTTCTGCACAAACCGAACTCTGTTCTGCTTCACTACATGTCTGTCTAAAGATGGACTCCTAACAATCTTGTGAGCTGCACATGAGATGTTTAAAGACAGACTTCCGAGTTTCTTGGAACGGGTTTTAGTACTGATGCTACATCTTCGAATCTCCAGAGGCGTTGAAGGGTGGAAGAAGCTGGAGAAGAAGAGAAGCTTGTCTGAAGTAGAAGGAACCAGTTGAGTAAGCGCCATCATCTACCGATCTCTCAGAATATCATGATTTCCTAAACAAAATCAAAGAAAGGATCATAATAAATACTAAACTATCTAATTGTCATCCACAAAACCAAAAAGCTAATAGAAAAGTAGGAAACTCAGAAGCAAGCAGCTCTCTTAGGCATTTATACAAACACATGGTGTGCAACTAATAGAAGATGATAGATCTCAAGTGATAAACTTGCCAATTGCATAATCGACATAACAACAAACACACATGCAAAGAGAGAAGCTGAGAGAGATTCATGGTTTTGAAAACTTCTATACCTTTGTGTAAATTGGAGGCTGAAGAACAATAAAGATGAAAAATTTATCGATTTTAAGCATCTGAAACAATGCTTCAACATTTTGCAGTAGAGGTCCTCATCTTTACTTTTGGTTAAAGATTGATCCCGAACATATTAAAATTGAGAAATAAACACAAGTGAAGCTGACACAATCTTATGAAACATAAGCTGGTACTTATCAAATCTCTCGATGTTATAAGTGTTATTTTTGGATATGAATATGAAAATTTCAAGGATACAAACTGAGACAAAGAAACAGAAAACACAACAGAATTCAAAATGGAGATTACAAAGAAGTCTTGTTTGAGAGTAGTAGACTAGTAGTAGTGGTTTATTCAGTAGAGCGGTTTCTGAAAATCTCAACACCTAAACAATCAATAGCGCTTTGGATAAGAGGAACATTTGGCTTCCATAGCTTCAGTCTAACAGCTTTAACCTGAGGGAATGATTCCAAAGTTTTGGACGTTATATGTTCTGCTACTGCCTCCAAAAGGTTTCTTGATGACCCTTCTACAACTTCCTTTGCCAAGCTGAAAATTCCACAATAGATTATAATAAACATACAGCAAGCATATATGCAAATCATAGTTACCTAGAACAAAAAACACTAACTTGTAAATGTCGACATAGCTGATGGAATCATCTAAGTTGTCAGATAGACCAGCCTTTTTGAGACACATCCAAACATCTATGTCAAGCATAAACATCTGGCCAAGCGTCTTCTCTTCAGGAATAGCTCCATGGAAACCGTAAAATTTCAAACCTCTCAGTACCAGTTTGTCCCCCATCATCAAATTCAATGCCATGTCTTTCTCCATATCGTTGTTCTGTTACAAAATAAACAACTAGTAAATCAGCTTACTATACAGTCTTTAAGTACTTTTAATAAATTTTGTGATAGTTTACAACTTAACAAAGTAACAAACACACAAAACTTGGTCACTAGTCACTGATGGTCGCAAAAATGTAACAGAACACTAATAAAAGTCAACGATCGTGTTCTTCCGAGTCCCCAATTCGTCATCAGGACCCGAGAAAATTAGGTTTCTACATCACATCGATCAGTTTGAACGAAAACGAGTTATGATTAATGATTGAACTAAAGAGAAGAGTGAAGAAGCTTACGAGATTGCGACTGAGACAAAGCGGCGCCAGAGTGAAGAAGAGTGAAGAAGCTTACGAGATTGCGACTGAAGTGAGCACCGACGACGACTTTGATATTTCCATTTCCATTTCCATCGACCAAACCAACAAAATTTTGTAATGTTTTGGGCTTGGTGGGCCACTTTTAAGCCCAACTAAAATTAATACTTTCAAGCCCAGCTAAAATTAATACAAAGGCGTTTTAAACCAAACTCAGAAGGAAAAAAATTTCGGAAGCCTATAAAAAAAAAACACATTCCTTTGGTAAACCCTAGACTAGATCATTAGTTTCTGAATCAGCATCAGTTTTGCCTATATATTGTTGTTACACAATATTGTAGTGGATTGAAAAGATGGTGACAGTGGACAATCTGGTTACATCTTACTTTCTTTTCTTCGGAGTAGTTTTGTATATCTACCTCCTTGTCGATACCTGTTCACCGTATTTTTGGAAAGAAGAAGAAGAAGATGATGATGATGATGGTGACATTGAACTTGGAGATGATGATCATTGTTGCCGCATCTGTCATGAAGATGTGAGAGCTTTCTCCGATATTATACGTCTATCAAAGTGCGACACTATTCGTTCCATGTTCTCCCAACTTAAAAGATTGACTAGATAAATCTACTAGTTTTCGAGATTGGGAAGAAGCATCCTTTTTAATGTTTTTCTTTTTTTTTTTTTTTTTTGGTTATACATAAACTAAGATTGTGTAAATTTGTTTTTTCTTTTGTAACTTAAATTCTTGTGAGATGTTATATTTTTAGTCCATGAGGTTTTTATGATCGTGCATGTGTAAATGTAATTTTCAAAAAGGTTCTGTTTAATGAGAGTGTGGGTAGGATTGTAATTTAACTTAGGAAACTAAATCTAAAACAGCATTATATATATACCATAAGATATTCGAAGTCATCCAAATCTTAATTACTTGCATTATTTTCGATAGGAGTTTGGTTTTAATGTGGAGTGGGGATAGGATTGTATTTTAAATATTCAGGAAACTAAATCCAAAACAATATCACATCGGAAGTTCGAAGACATCCAAATCTAAGTAATTTATATATATATATAACTAACCGCATGTCCAAGTTTCTTAGGTAATTCTATTTTTTGTTTCTCGAAAATATTTTTCTAATAAATTTGAGAAACCCTAGCTTAGCTAGCTAGATTTATTTTGTTGTGTGTGTGAAGTCTGTGAAGCAAGGGGAGTAATTAATGGCGTTGACGGTGGATACAGCGGATTTGGTAAGCGCCCTTATACTGCTCGGTATGTTTTTGGTTTGTCTCATTGGCATATTACCGGACCTTATAGATGAACGTCGTGAGCTAATTCTCGAGGACGAGGAAAACAAACGCCGCAAGAAATCATCGAACCTCAAAAACAACTGCTCATGCGGCGGTGGTGGAGTGGATCGGTGTCCGGTCTATCATGAGGATTTCAAGGCACTTGAGAAAGCACTTGATAAGTCCAAGTGCAAGCATATTCCAACCATCTTAACCAAATTTAAGGCTCATCCGTAGGGTTTCGGTTTTCTTTTTTGTTTTCACGCAGTGTAACCAAATTTAAGGCACAACGTATCTCTTTTGTTAATTTTGGTGGAATTAAGACTTCAACCACGTCTGAAATTTTAGTTAGTGGGTGTCTTAAATTTTATTAAACGACATATGTATCCAGAATCTTTTTGAACATTAACTTGAAAACACTTAATAATGACTTTCAAAAAACACATATAAATCATCTAAACGAAATGCAACAAAAACTCTAATAGAGAAAATCCAAAGCTGGCATTAAACTTGATTCGCAAGACTCCTCATCGGTCATCGAAAGAATTACGATGGGTGAAGCACGGAAACAAAATTTCACCTCCGTCTCCATCTCAAGCTTCTTTTGTGGATCCCACCCTAGTCCAAACAAAAATGTTGCAGTCTTTAACTGACAAGACTTTCTTAAGATATATTTCACCAGATCTTTCCCTTCTACAGAGACATGGTTATAACCTGCCCACTTGAAAGTTTGGAGACTCGACAACAAACATTGAGGAACACTATTCAGTTGCAACCAGCAAACCGATGTGTCCATATATACCATCACGTGAAATAATTCCCTTGGATTAAAGAAGTAAGAGTTAGATGAAAGGCCGCACGCAGATACATTGAATTTGAACAAAAATAATAGCTCTATATCGAAGAAACTTACATCGAATTCCAAGTTTCGTAGTTTGGGTGAAGCTATGAGCAACCAGTATAGTACCTTTGACCAATGTGCCTGGTCAAAGATATGAAACTTCAGATGCTCAAGCTCATTAAAGACAATATCATCACCATATACAACAGTGAGAGCCTGTACAAAGGACGGTTTAGTAATCTAAAGAGATATGAGTGAGATTGAAGAATTAAATATTATCAATAGATTTTAATTACCTCTGTACCGTTGCCTTGTATGATTGTCAATGAAAGACGCTTGACAGATGTGACAAGCTCAAGAAGCTTCTTGATATTGTGACTAGCAGTGATATTTGCCTCCTCCAGCTTAGGCATATTCTCAATCAAGCCGAATGAACTATTAGAGAAATCTTTAACTGTGAAATACTTCAAAGAAAGAGTATCTATCCTAACCCCTTCAGAAGCACACTGACCAGACATGCTAAAGGATAAACTAAGCAATGACGGGATGATAACAGCAAACTTTCTCACAATGTCACGAGGAGATAGATCCAGAACAAGATCTTCCAGAACAGAGGAGTTAGATAAAAGCCGTTGAAGAGATTCTTTAAATTATTCACTAGCAAAAAATCCTAAACTATTAGCATAGTAACTTTAAAAAAAAAGACTAATCAGTAAAGAATTTGTATGAAATTATTTACCATATATGAACTAGGGAGTGGAGAGCCCATTGGAATATAACATAAGCTATATTGTCCAGAAGAAGAAGTAAGCAATTCTGAAGCATGGAAAGCTCTGTAATTATGAAAATTCAAAAACCAAATGACAACAAGTTGATATCCTATTTCCGGTATGATGGTTTCTTGTTTTTTCCGGTATCCATCACCACCAACCAGAATAGTCCTTAGAGTGCCACGGCGACAAGTATCGGAGAAGTAACGCGAGGACACTTTTGAGGATGGTCGTGAGGTGGACGTAGCCTTCTCTTCCACCGTCCATCAGAGGTTTTTGGTCTATACAGGATATAGTGCTGAAAGCAGCTTGTAAGTCTCCTGATGACTCAGTTTCCTAACATTACAATTTACAGAACCATATCAAAATGTGGAATTTCTAGACACCTTTGGTTGTCTAATAATGCATTAGTTACTTCCATGCACCACAAAAACGACGGTTCGAGATGCTTAAGATCTAAATTGCTTGAATCCAATTTTTGCTTTTTGTAATTGAACTTACATGGGACAAAACGAATAATTTTTTTTTTAATCAAAAGAGAGACAATAATCCACATTTTAATGACAGAACATAATTTCAATTCTTGAGTACGTGTAAAACACAGAAAGACCTTCCATTTTTATTGATTGACATTTATCTCTACAATTAACAATAGTTATTTGCTAGATATATATATATATATATATATGTGTATATGTTCGTTTAGCATAGTTTTATTGTTATATAATATATACATACTAGAAAATAGCCCACGCGATGCGTGGGTTATGTATGCATTATTAATTTGAAATAAAAAATGGAGTTTCTATTCAATTGTATATGAAATGTACATGTAATTGTTATTATATGTATTGAAAATGTTGGCACAAATCATATTCCGGTCTTCTTTCTATTTATCATTGAATTTTTCTTTTTGTCAACATATAATCGACAAGGCTCGATTCATAATCAATTCCTACTAAGCAGGGTAACGCGCTCAAGACCTGCACCTAGTATACATATATATATTAAATTCCTTTCGCATCCGAGGGTTAGAGACTTGTGATGTAAGAAACTTATGTAACTACAGAAGCTTTATGCTTTTGATATGGAACATTAGCTCCATCTAGTATATATATATATATATATATATATATATATATATACTCCAACTTGAAACAATACCATTAAATTAAGGAGCTTAAGAGGTTATAAGAGACCTTTAAACACTAGCTAGTTGCTTGATAAATATAAAGCATATGAAGTAGACGGATACGTAAATAAACTTTGTAAAACCCTCATAGTGATTTAGTTCACATAAATACAACCTCATAATCTTTTGGTAAATAGGAAAACAAAGGAGAGAGAAGCAATGATAAGACATAATATTTTTCTAGCTAGTTGGAGCATGATAATCTCTTCAAATGTTGGACAAGGTCTGCCAAACCAATTTTAAATGCTATAAGAACTATATTGAAAAAACCTACCAGCCACAAAGATTTCTGGAGCTTCTTTCTTTGAAGTTTAGAGTTGATGTAGTAGAACAGAACCAATATCACATCAAACAACACATAAGTGGCTCCAAGGGAGACAAGTATCTTGGATGGCCTGTCCTTTATCAGAAACCCCCCTATGAGGACAATTGTCCCTCCCAATAAGAAGGACAAGGCTGTGCAGCTTGAATCTTTAATTGACTGCCAGAGAGGTTCTCCCTTAGTCATTGATGTGTTGAAAGATGACCCAAAATATTGTGATATCTCCTATAATATCTCCCATATCACAGTCAATGATACGATATCAATTACATTGATCATATGATTCTGTATTTACTCTGTAATCTCTTACATTAGGAAATACTCTCTTGTATATATGTAATGGCTCATTCATCAATTAAATCAACACAATTCAACACATCAATGATGTGATGTAAGAAACTTATGTAAATACAGGAGTTTTATGCTTTTGATATGGAACATTAGTAAATTTCCATTTAGAATATAGTATAAACTCTATAAATTAATAAGGTCGGGACCATGAATTTTATTAATTTAAAGAGGTTTTAATTTATCGATAAATTAATAATTATATTAATTTATGAAGAGATTTTTAATTTTTATAATTTTGAAAATTATGTATTAAAAAATAAGATACTTTTGTTATCATTCATATTTTTAAAGAGTTTTCTTAATTTATAATCTTGTCTATTGTAATTGCTAAGTTTAGAGTTTAGATAAAAATGATAGATGTTAGAAGTTTAGAGTTTAGAAGAAATTTCTACTAGTATCATTCATGGTAATGATGAAGTAGAATAAGATATTGCGGTAATTTTTTTGAACCAATTACATATAAAGAAGCAATTATTGCATTTAAAACTCTTCGTAATTTTTGGATGCGATTTGAGAAGACGACAATGAAAGGTATTAGAGATGAGCTCCAATAAGAATGCAAATTCAAGAATATGCAAACAAAAATAGAGTCATATTTAGTATTTCACTAGATTTTCTTAGATATATATATATATATTATTTGATTATTAATTTATGATATTGATGAGACTATATTTTTACATAGGATTTCAAAAAAAAAATATTATCTTATTAATTTATCTAAATATGTCATTTTTTACACCGGCCTTACTCGGGACCGGAAAAATTTATTAATTTAAAGAGTATTAATTTATAGAGGTTCTACTATATATATATACTCCAACTTGAAACAATACCATGCATTAAATTAATTTCAGGAGCTTAAGAGGTTATAAGAGACCTTTAAACACTAGCTAGTTGCTTGTTCTTATTCAAATTTAAGGATCATCCATAGGGTTTCGGTTTTATTTTTCTTTCACGCAGTGTAACTGCATGCACAACGTATCTCTTTGTTAATTTGGTAGAATATAGACTTCAACCACGTCTGAAATTTTAGTTAGTGGGTGTCTTAAATTTTATTAAACGACATATGTATCCCAGAATCTTTTTGAACATTAACTTAAAAACACTTAATAATGACTTCAAAAAAACACATCTAAATCATCTAAACAAAATGCAACAAAGACTCTAATAGAGAAACTTCAAAGCTGTCAGTAATCTTGATTCGCAAGACTCCTCAGCCGTCGAGAGAATTACGATGGGTGAAGCACGGAAACAAAATTTCACCTCCGTCTCCGTCTCAAACTTCTTTTGTGGATCCAACCCTCGTCTAAACACAATTGTTGCAGTCTTTAACTGGCAAGACTTTCTTAAGATATATTTCACCAGATCTTTCCCTTCTACAGAGATCTCGTAACATGTCCACTTGAAAGTTTGGAGACTCGACAAGAAACATTGAGGAACACTTTTCAGTTGCTTCCAGCACACCAATGTGTCCATACCATCACGTGAAAAATGTTCCTTTGGATTAAAGAAGAAAGAGTTAGAAGATAAAGGCCGCACGCGACGGGATACATTGAACTTGAACCAAAATAGTAGCCTATATCGAAGAAACTTACATCGAACTCTAATTTTCGTAGTTTAGGTGAAGCTATGAGCAACCAGTGTAGTACCTTCGACCAATATGCGTCATGGATACGAAACTTCAGATGCTCAAGCTCCTTAAAGACAATATCCTCGCCATATACAGCAGTGAGAGCCTGTACAAAGGACGGTTTAGTAATCTAAAGAGATTATTAGCGAGATTGAAGAATTAAATATTATCAGTAGATTTAAATTACCTCTGCATTGTCGTGCATGATTGTCAATGAAAGACGCTTGACAGATGTGACAAGCTCAAGAAGCTTCTTGATATTGTGACTAGCAGTGATATTTGCCTTCTCCAGCTTAGGCATACTCATAATCAAGCCGAATGAACTTTTACAGAAAACTGTGAAATACTTCAAAGAAGGAGTATCTATCCTAAACTCTTTAGAAGCACCCATATCAGATTCAGATATCCTAAGGGATAAACTAAGCAATGACGGGATGGTTACAGCAAACTTTCTCACATTGTCATATGGACATAGTTCCATAACCAGATCTTCCAAAACAGAGGAATTAGATAAAAGCCGTTGAAGAGATTCTTCATCTGCGTATATCACACGTTGAAGGTGCAAAGTTTTCAAGGAGGGGAGCCAAAAAACATGAGGAACATCCATGTAAATGTCGCTGTTTAGTTTCAACGTCACAAGTGATTTGCAAGTATACAAGCTACTCGGCAATACTACATTAAGTTTTCCCTTTAAACTAGAAAATGCAACGCTTAGCTCCTCAACACAACGAGAGATTGCAATTTCAACCCACCCTTTGATAGCAGGTTGAAAAATTTCATTGTAAAACGTGAGTTTCAAGCTTTTTATGACCGGAGAGCTATGTAATAGCAGATTCTTGTCAATAAAACACCGCATCCTTTCGCATCTTTCCAACTCTATAGAATAGGTTTCGCTGTCACCTTCCTCAGGGAACAAATATCGATAGATAAGTTCTGAAGAATACATGCTCATCTCGTACTCAAGTTTTGGCACCCGCATCCAAAGAAACTTCCATCGCTTCGACAAAACACTCGTTGTTATAGCAAATTTTCTCGGAAGAAACGATAAGATCTTTACGAGCAATTCATCATCAGAGAATCCAGTAATCTTGTCCATATCTTAAACAAAACCCCCAGCCGTAATTTAAAAGACTAGAGTTTTTATTTTTTTGACTCTCGCAGAAGAACAACATCAACCAAAAGCAGAGAATAATAAAAACAGAGGAACAGAACAAACCCTAAGGAAATATTCAATTTGTCAAACCCCTTGGAACGGAAGTCAAAAGAATTGGACGACGAGATTGTTAAATAAAAGAGAGATTGTTGGATATAAATTTAGGTTTTGGCATGTGGACCTTATCTTTAAACATACTAGCAAAAAGATCCTAAATTATTAGTAGTAAATCGATTAAATTATTGGTTTAGAGAGGGGTAAAATTTTCAACTTCTGCACAAACCGAACTCTGTTTTGATGCACTTTCGATCCACATTTTTCCTTTTATTCATTTTATTCTCCTTATAAATAAAAACAGCTCAATAAATCATGCAAAGAATTAATTATATTTATAAGCATGAGTTGAATTAGGAAAATCATTTAGGCCCATTTAGTTTGGTGTATATAAAAAGAAAGAAACCCTACTATGGATCGAGGACTTGTGTCTGTTATTTTCTTTGGTAAGGAGGACTTGTGTCTGTTATTTATTTTAGGTTTAGAGGGATGAGCAGTCGCGTCTCAAGGAGGTGGGAGGAACCGGCGAAGGCTGCTAAGATAGCGGTGTGGTGGGACATGAAGGACTGTCCGATCCCCGAGGGTTATGATGCTCGTCTCTTCCGTCCGAGTTTAGAAGCGGCATTCAAAAGTGATGGCTACTCTGGTCCTGTCTCCATCACTGCCTATGGCGACCAAACACAAACCTCTGATCACCTCTTGCGAGTGCTCTCTTCCACTGGAGTCGCTGTTGCACATACCAGACCCGGTTAGTCCAAATTTTATTGATCTCTAGAGTTTAGAGTTTAAATTTCTACTATCCTTACCCTACTGTAAGTAGCACTGTTACGTGAACGGGTTCGGTAGTATACTGTATATATACATAAAAAACTAAACATTTAACCTCACTTTTTTTGTTTTTTGCTCTGTTTTGGTACTGGAACAGAAAGCACAAACGCACTCATGTATTCGGATATGGTGGAATGGCGAGGTAAAAATCCTGCTCCGGCTTCAATGATGATCATATCCAATCAGGTGCACACTGTCTTCGCTTGGGATCTGGCCCGGCTACAACAACGGACGCTATACAACCTTTTTCTGGTTTCTTCAACCGAGTATCGGTCTTTGACAATCCTGAAAACTTGTAGAGAGTGGGTTTGGGAAAGATTACTAGGGTACACGGATGATGAGACCAGAAGCGTACCACTTGTTCAGGAGAAGCGCAGTGACACGGGCGAGTTATCATCTGCCACGCTTTACTGCAAATCTTGCAACTTCGATTCCCAAAGCCCTGAAATTTTCAGGAAGCATCTCTCGAGTTATAAGCATAAACGACAAGTACGTATCCTCTCTCTCTCTCTCTCTCTCTAAATATATATACTTGTATATCATCAATTGTTTCATTGTCTACTACATATTTTGAGCACCTACCTCTGTTTCCACTCTCTCTGTCAAGCAGGAGGATATAGACCCTACGGAGACAGCAGTTGACTGTGTAACAGAGGAGTGGGCAAAGGAATACCCGGCGACGCCTGAATACGCGACAGCTCAGATAGCGGTGTGGTGGAACTTGTTTCAATGTCCGATCCCCAAGGGATACGATGCTCGCCGGGTCCGGCCGAGTTTAGAAGCGGCATTCAAGAATCTTGGCTACTCTGGTCCTGTCTCCATCACTGCCTTTGGCGACCTAAACCGTATCCCTGATCACCTCCTGCGAGGGCTCTCTTCCACTGGAGTCAATGTTGTGCATTCCTTTTACGGTTAGTCCATCTTTGGAATTTAGGGCGGTTTAAAAATATTCATCGTCTATGCCTACTGATCAATAGCTGCTTTCCTTTGTTGAAACAGCTAACACATGCACTGTAATTTATGAAGATATCGAGATTTGGGTAGATTCTAATCCTCCTCCGGCTACTATAATGGTCATAACGAATACTTTGGAACCGGTCTATTCAATTTGTCTTGTCACGCTACTACAAGTGCACAAACACAAGCTTTTTCTGGCTTATTCATGGAGGCCTCGCAAAATGTCAGCCCTGCTCACTTCTGCCGAGTGGTTCTGGGAAAGCTTACTTGCAGGTGTTTATTTGTCTGTTCTCTCATCGATCATCCATCCAGTACTGTTTGACATAGCCATTAAACTAATTACGATAATTTCTTTTCCACAGTTTCAGAGACAAAAAAACACGTTCTTGACAAGTGCAGTACAAGTCAAAGTTTTGCCACAGTTTCAGAGACAAGAAAACACGTTCCTCACAAGTGCAGTAAAAGTGAAAGTTTTCCCACTCTTTCAGAGGCAAGAAAACACTTTCTGAATTGCAGTGAAATTGAATTTTTATGCACAGTTTCAGAGACCAGAGTACACGTTCGTTCACAGTTAGAAAGCCACGTTTATCAGAAGTTCAGTGAAAGTGAATCCACCTCAGTATTTTATTGCGAAATTTGCTACTGTTATTACGAAAGCCTTGATGATTTCAGGACGCATCTCTCAACTGAAGAACATACGCGACGAGTAAGTATCCCTCTCTCTCTCTCTCTGTCTCCTTGTATCATAATTAACATTGTTTCATTGTTTAACTGTTTCCACTCTCGTCGTCAAGCAGGATGGTCGTTTTATTGGGTATTTTCAACCTAAGGAGAATGTTCATTCGGCCGAGTACGATCCACAGGCTTGGCGAGAGGCAAGTTTTTTTTTGTTAATGTTAAACTAAAGATTTGTTGCTAAAAGGCACTAAAACATTAATTGAAAGAAGAAAGTGTGCTTCTTGATTCTGTCGTAGAGCTGAGACAGATTAAAAAAAAAAAAAACAGTCCCATGTTTCATTCATATACAATGTTGTAGGTACACGAGATGAGACGTAAGTTGAAGAAGCAAACTAAATCAGCCGAGTACGATCGAGGGCATTGGCTCCAACAGGCAAGTTTTTTCTTAAATGAAAACTAAATATTTTCAACAGATAGAAAGCATGTAATTGGTTTACTACTGGCTCTGTTTTGTTGCTACAAAGGCCCTAAAACATTGAAAAACAAAAAAAAAAGTGTGCAGTAGAAGGGACTGAGATAAATAAATAAAAGTCCCATGTTTCACCAAATGCTCATGTTTCATTATTTGATATGTTGTAGGAAGAACGTAGGAAAGCATTCCGGACGATTTTTCCTCTTCGTTTACGTCTTACTAATCGTGGACGTAAACCTCGACGAAAATCTCAAACCTGCAAGAAAGAGTAATGGACTAATGGTATATATAGTAGTAATTTTAAATTAAACGTTTGTTTTTCAAATTTACTGAATCTTATATGCCATATTTAATAGTAACTGTTTAGTACCTATACTACCTACATAGTAGTATGTGTTGAGTGCAATTAAATTATCTAAATCGTTGGGCCTAAAATCAAGATACTGCATATAAGTTACTTGCGACGGATCCAACTATCTGTTACTAAAAGAATTCTTTATTTAAAACCACAGAACATCCGCCTGACTTTTGCTGTACAACAATGATCAAGCTAGTCCATTGAGTCATCGAGCTTTTTCTTCGGTATATTAGAGTTTTAATTCTGAAAAGTTTCTGTCATGGAATTTGCATTTGATGGGGGAGGTAGGCTCAACATTTGTAGAGGTCCTAAAGGAATTGAATTGGATAAACCGAACTCTGTTCTGATGCAATTTCGATGCACATTATTCATTTTATTCTCCTTCTTATAAATTAAACAGCTAAATAACATACTGCAAAGAATTAATTATATTTATAAGCATGAGTTTTGTTGCTCCACACTTTTTTTCGTTCTGTATCTTTCAAAAATCATCCTTTCTACTTAAAAAAAAAAAAAAAAAACTTCCAATCGAATGCTTTTGCTTGCTCTTGCGTTGCAAGTAAGCTACTACTACCGAGGACTCTGGTAAGATTCAGGAAACCATCTTTGTAATAGCCGATGTTTTAGCTTCACCAACAACGCAAAGGCTCCGTAGCATGGCAAATGCATCACTGCAACTGAGAAATACCTGTAAAAAAAAATGCCGCATCATTTGAATGTCATCAGCCCTTAATTTTCCAATGAAACAAATTAAGGAAGCATTGAAAAACATTATTATAATAAAGCTTTCAAGTTACCATAGTGGAGCATAGTGTGATGATAAGTCCAGGAATGGGTAAGGCCACCTGTTAATAAACAATACTGTCAAAGTTAAGAATGATTACTGTAAAAAAAACTAATCAGTGGAATTTGTATGAAATTAGTTACCATATATGGACTAGAGAGTGTAGGGCCCATTGGAAGACAACATAAGCTATTGTCCAGAAGAAGAAGTAAGCAATTCTGAAGCATGGAAAGCTCTGTAATTATGAAAATTCAAAAAATCAAATCAAATAAGGGTCAATCAGAGATTACATATAGCAAATACATATTTCATTTGTTAGAATCTGAGATATTTATTACCAGAGAATTCAATGCAGCATCACCAAGCAAGAAAATGGCGTTAAGAGAGTGCATGTTGATCACCAGCTGCAATATTTGATCATATATAAACTGATCAACAAATGCTTTTTATGTAATGAGTCAAAAAAAATTCTATGTAGCTTATTAAGTTACTTACAACGTTGAGGCTATAATCATGGATCTCAAGGAAAGGAACAATGATGAACCAAAAGACACAGTCAGTGAGCAAAACTGCACCTGCATTCATCTGTTTTAAGCAAAATATCCCAAATTAAGAACTCATTACAATCCTATATAATCGTGTCGCATGATTATGAATTTTTGATCTTGATGATACCTGAAAGATTATTTGGAAAACATATCCCCAAAAACCAGCTGGATTACTAGAGTATTGGCTCTGTTGAATAGTATTATCAGCTCCTTTGGATCTCGCTCTCTCTGAGTCTATGGCTTCTACTCTGTCGCCAGCTGCTCTTTTGTTGTATTGGTAACATCCGTGGAGTGAAAGAAGCGAGCCTAGCTGTTAACAGATATCAGATTACAATGTAAGAAACAATGTCACTAATTATAAGGTTAATAAGCAACGTATTGAGACAGAACATTACTCCAAAATAGAGAGTGATCAGAGCAAAAGTCCACCTGCAAATCAAAATAACAAAGGCCAGGGAAAACCGATTAGAGACAATTACATAGACATTGGTTTTGTGTGTACTACCTATTGTCTAAAGATCGGATTCAAGAACTGTTGCTACTCTCTACCGTAATCAAGAATGTTACATTATTGCTCCTATATGCTTGTGAGGCTGCAAAATCTTTAATTCCCCACTAAACAATTCAACAATGTTTCATTTTTTTTTTAATAAAAACAACCACAAATCTTAATTCAAGAATGTGTCAATCTCGACTCTTAATCAAGAATGTCACATTTCTTGTGAACCAGCAAAATCTTTAATTCCCAATATAAAAATTCAAGAAAGTTTCGATTTTTTTTTCCTAAAACCCACCCAAAAACTTAATCAAGAATGTCACATTCTTTGCTTCTATGTTTGTGAACCTACACAATCTTTAACCAACCACATAACGATTCAAGAAAAGTATCAAATTTTTTTCTCTTAAAAGACACAAAAGAAATCTAAAGAGAGAGAGAGAGAGAGAAAGCTTACTGAGTGTAGTAGAAGAAGATGGTCGGTCCATCGACAAGGCCAATAACAATCAACATAATAAGAAGAACGAAGAAGGCAACGACACGAAAAGCAAGAAGCCAAGCTGGATGAATATTACGAAGACAAGGCCTCCAAGTCTCGTCTTCATATACATTCCCTGACCACTCTTTCTCTCCTCCGTCTACGTCACCGTCACCGTCACCGTCGCTACGTTTCCGGCGATAGCCTTCGTATTTGAATATAAGAAAAGCAGTGATCACAGTCGCTATAGCCATCCATACACAACAGATCATTACCCTCCAATTAAACCAGTAGCTTGATTCAGTTGTGTTCGCCGCTGTTGTTGATGGATGCCAAGCATCTTTTAACTCTGTATACGAAGATGGAGATAACAATGATGAAGATGATGATGAAGCCATTATGATAAAGTCTCAGTCTTTGAGAAAGAAAAGATAAGGGTTCAATGTTTGAAGGGAGAAAACAGAGTAGAGAGAAGAAACAAAAACAGAGTAAAGAGAGTATGGTTTTAATTTTATTAGGAGGATTCAATAATAAAATTAGGAAAGCATTTATAAAAAAAAAACAAAAACGAAAGGTTTAGGGAATTTGAAATCTTGAGTGGGGTGATTTTAGATTACGTGATGAAGCAAAGGGAGAGAGATTCGAAGCTTTTAAACCATGTGTTCTTCTTGCACATAAAGAAGAAGGGAACCATATAGACTATATATATCTGATCAGATTTTTTTTATTCAAAAAATGTTTATAAATAATTAAATAAAGGAAAAGGGGAAAGAAAGTGAATAAAGAAGAAGAAGAGGGAGCTGAATTCGAAGCCAAGAAAAGAAATGATCCTTGCAAAAAAAATGTAAAAAGCCTGTGACTGTGTAAGAGAGGACACGATTCTTTGCTTCTTTGCTTTAGGAAAGACAAGTATTTTTTAGTTACATATTTCATCATATTATATCGAGAAAGAGAGAGAGATAAAGGGAGATAAGTAATCAAATGTTCAAATTTAATAACTATAAAT
This sequence comes from Camelina hispida, assembly GCA_023657505.1. Classification (NCBI taxonomy): domain Eukaryota; kingdom Viridiplantae; phylum Streptophyta; class Magnoliopsida; order Brassicales; family Brassicaceae; genus Camelina; species Camelina hispida. The sequence continues at coordinate 32,015,125 of CP094636.1, read as the reverse complement.
AAATAATGGTGTTAAAAAAAATGCATGAATAATGTAGCATAATTTTTTCACTACTGAATTTCCCACGTATATTTTAAAAAAGAGTAATGGATTCGAGGTAAATCGGGTGAGGATTTATGTCTTGAAAGGAAGATATGTGTTTTTAAATTTTCTTTTTGGCATATACTCAAAGTTGATGCATTTGATACACGTATACGTGGATAAATGGTTGAATACTGTATATAGTATTATTATTTATAGATTATCAAAGGATAGAGAGAATCTATAAAGATGTGAATAAAATATGAAGGCATCTCTATGTGGAGTCTCAATCTTTTTGCAAATACCCAAAAAAAGAGTATATAAAAAGCTAATAGCTCTCAAACAGACCACTGAGACGTATGCATTGTTTATGCGTGGTTTCTCTTTCACTATAATGCTACGTATATACATATAGGTACCGTACATGGATATACGTATAAATTGGGAGATTCCATGTGGGGAGAGAGTACATAAATCAGAATTGGTTTGTGTTTAGTTAGGTTATATGGTTCCACCACTCAAAAAGGGAATAAATCTAGTTAATAATGTAATCCAAGCAAAAAGAAAAATAATTATGTGCAAAGGAAATGTTTGGGAGCTTTCTAAAAATAATGTGAACCGTTGGATCTTGAAAGATACTGATGTGTCAATGACAAATTAGAAAATTAAATGAAGGAACAGCTTTTGTTGTGATATGCAAATTAAAAAAATGTAATGATAGGTTGCTTTTGGTCAAAGGCAGAGACTGCGTGAAAGAATGGGACCAACCTAAACCCAAACCGAAGACTTTAAAGAGGTTTCAGAGATTACATGCAAAGAGACCACAGTCTGTGGGGTCCTTCTCTCATTCTTCTTCTGAGTTTTCGAAGATATTAAATGCATTGTACATTCTAAAAAAATCTCTATATGTTCGAGAAGAGAACAAATGTTTTCGAGTTTGAATCTTCGATGGTAAGGTGGCTCGTGAAACTAGTTGGATCACGTGGTGTAGATAGATGAGGAACAATACAATTGAAGTAAATGTGGCTAGTGTATTTAGCGTGATTACTACTATAGTTGTCGCGAAATAAACAGAAGAGTCATCATGTGAATCAAAAAAACAGAACGGATTGTTCTATTATTTGTTTGGGATATGTGTTTTTTTGTTGTTGTTGAATTAAGTCGGTAGCTATATGCCTATTTTTGGTAGGGTTTAACTTGTTTTTAGATTTTCTTGTCGATGATATAATGCATGGCTTGTTGCATAAGATAAAAATATTCATTCATAAGAAGAAAACAAAGTACGATTTATATTACCAAAAATTCTTAATGGGCCATCATAAAGGAATGCTTATTGGTAAATCCAAAGAAAACAAGAAAACAAAATCTTTGTATCATTAAATATATATAAACCAAAACATACGATACTAGTGGACCAACTTTGGGAAATGCTTATTGGTAATTCCAAAAGATTTTGATGCCTAATGTTGTAAGACTTTTGTCTCTTGTCATTACAACAGCCAATGCTATTTACGCATATAATTTCTTTTTAAAGGAAATCAATATACTTTAAATGTGATATATAATGACTATTACATTCACCAAATACTGTATGGTGTAGTGTATCATACATCAGCGAGTCAATTAATCAAATCTTTTTGCACCTGTTTTAAAATCTAACAAATTAGCGGCTTTCATGGCTTTGTTAAAGAAAACTTCTTTCTCAAATTGATTGTAACCATTAGCGAAAGACAAGAAAAGAAAAGAAAAAAACGAATTGTTTTGTCCTTAAGATTATTTGTGAGTTGTGAAGGAACAAATTCTGTCGGCAGTCTTTTTTGTTTCGTCATTTTTTTGTATTTTCTTACATTTGTCATTAAAGTTAAAAAGACTCATATACTCATAATCTCATCTTAGAAATGTTAATATGTAATTAAATTTTCCTTTTAACTCCAAAAGGAGTTTCCAAATTAGAATCTAGACTTGGATTTGTTTGTGTAAACAATAGATATTTTGAGAGAAAATTGGCCAAAAAGAAAATGTAACTAATATGGTTCAAAAAAAAAATGTAACTAGTAGTGCTTAAAAAAAAAGGAAACTAGTAGTATTAGATATATTTGTATATATAAATTTTGAAATCTTATTGTCATCGTATGTAACAGGTGAGGCTACAGGTCGGTCACGTAGGCTAAGAAGAGGATTCATGTGTGACAGAGAGACAGCTGTTACAAACGAAGCAAAAAGAGCGTGCAAGAGAAGACAGACAGCGACGCGTCTTGGCCGCTAAGTAAACGCGTTTGCAACAAAACTGCTGTTCTCTTCACGTTAATACTACTATACATTCCATTTTTTCAATTCGACAACACACACTTCTTGGATTTTTTTCATCTTTTGTCTCTATTGTTTTAATGAACAAACTCACAAGGTTCACTTCACAATCACAATGTCAATTTTAAATAATATAATACTGTATACATTATTTTCTTTATTTTTATCCCACCGTAAACACAAAAACGTTTCTTTTTCATTTATCTATCTCAATAAATGTGTGTAGTTGCAGTGATAAATAAAACTTAAACATATTTAGATATATTTCTAAAATGCATTGAGAATAATAACATTTAGGAGACTGACTAGAAAAAACATCATTCGTGGTTCCACGAGCAAATGTACTAACAAAGAAATTTACAAAAGGGAAAGAGATTGGTACCTGTCATGGATTCACAAATTTCTTGCAAGACAGGAAAAAATGGGAAAGAGACACCCAAAGAAAAAGAAGAAAAAAATGTTGAAACAAACGAAATAGATGATGTTTATATAACAAACCCAAAAAAAATATTGAAATGTGTAAGAAAATACATATATGTAATATTGTAATTTGAGATTTTTTAAGAGAGGGTGGAAAGCATGAGGAGCTTTAAAGACAATGAGAGGAGCCTTGCCAAATTGGGGTATTACGAAAGGCAGTTAGTTAGCTTAGCTTGCATGTTTCAAGTGCTTTTGTTCTCCAAAGCAAGAATCATGTGTCCTAATTCCTTTAATTTGCTTGAAATTGTATAAACCATTTTTAAAGAAAGAACCGTTTAGGTCTTTATTATCAGTTTAAAATCGAGACGCCGCATACAGATACAATATGTAAAAATCTATTTTCTCAAAAATCTAAACAGACTCTTCTTAAAATCTTTTTTGGGGGCAATTCCTCTTGATAAATTTCCAAAAAGAAAAAAAAAATGTAAATTTATGATTAAAATCATTTAATTCATCTTAGTTATTTTTTAGGTTACTTCTTAAAAAGATTTATGTGTATATTTTACGTGTGAAGTTTTTTTAAAAACTATTTTCATTTTTTTCGAAAATTATAACATTTTAAATTTTCTACAACACATGATCTTAGCGTTTGCATTAGATTAGTGTAAACAAAAGTGTATCTATTGTGAGTTTGTGACAGTTAACAAAAAAAGATATCTATTGGGACATGTATTTGGGTTTAAAGCCCACGAAGCTGAAGAGACGGGCCGTGGAAGCAATAACATATTCTTATGGCATAAACAGGCCCAGCATTTTGTTGTTAACGTTTTGGCCTAGGGTTTTCGACGACGCCGTTTAAGATACTGATTGTTTCCTTCGCCGACCCGAAGAGCAGAGCAGACGCGACCGAAACCAAACCACCGTGTAGTTTCCATCTCCGCCTCGATTTTGACTCGCCTCTGAATCATACCTCGAAGGAGCTTCTCGAATCCTTTCCGTCAAAGAAGACAAGTATGTTATTTCTTCCCTTGAATTAGTCTGAAAATAGTTCGTTAGGTTTAATCGAATCGATTACGTTTGTAATTTCTTGATCGCAATTTTAAGTTGTTCCTCTGCGTCGTCTCTCTGTTAATTGGGTTTCGATAGGGTTTCACTTTAAGCTTTGGTTCCGTAGGGTGCTGCTAAGTACTGTAAACGTGATTGAAGGTTTCAAGTACTGTGATTAAGAAGAGCTAATATAGATGTTTTCGAATTTTCCATTATAATCTTGGTTTTGTAAGATGTTCCCATTGAACCTTAGATTTGTAAACGTGACACAACTGATTTTGGTTCTTGATGTTGATGTTCCCATTTGAAATTTCAGGAGCAAAACCTCTTTATCTTCTTTGCCTCTGAATTTGGAGCATTTGTTTGGTTTGAAACAAATTCAAGAACAAGCTTCTAGGTGGTTAACGTCTCTGCTCAACATAAGAGATGAAAATGTATGTTCCTTTTTTTTTTTCTTTTGGTATCTCATGATGATGGATGTATGTGGTTGATTCCTTTTTGGTTTTGTAATCAAAAAATTTTGTGTTGGCAGAGTGAAGGCAAATGCAGGAGCACTTACCAATTTCGAGGTGCTTGACTTCCTAAACTCAAGAGGTGCATCAAAAGATTCTACTAGAGTTATAGCTCCAATTGCTAGATCAGAATACAAGGTAGTAGGTTCTTCTTGCCTTCCTTCTTCTGGTCTGATTTTGGCCTTAGAAGTAAGGTAGTGCTTTTGCTAAGAATTCGAACTATCTTTGCTTTTATAGGTCTATGATTATTTGTTGGAAACTGCTGCTTCCACTCAAACACGAGAGAGCGTTAACAAATTCGCAGATAAGTGCAAAGATTTCAAAGTTGCCAAAGCTGAGATTCTCAACATCATCAATCTCCGGCCTTCTTCTATTGTCGAATTGGATCCGGTTTGTTGTTTCTGTTGTCATACCATTGCATTTAACAGTTTTATTTTTCTTGTATATAAACATATCAACTCACTTGTTGTGACTCTCTCGTAGATCATAGAGAAGGCCCCCGAGGGACAGGAAGAACGAGTAATCGACACAGATGGGATATTAGAGCTTGTGAAGGATTTGCTACCGCCTCTGCCTACTACTGAAACTGAAACTCCTAACGATAATGACGAAGAAGAAACAGACAACGTTGAACAGTCGTAACATGCAAATGAAGTTTTCGAGTTGTTAATCTTTTTAGCTTAAAATATATATTTTATGTAATCTAGGTTCAGAACGAGACTGAAATTGTACTAAACTAGATTGAGTTAGAGATGATTTAATTTTGGTTTCATATTCTATAATCGCTAAAGTCGTATTCAACAAAAGAAGAGGAATCGAAATTCGTAAACTAAATTGTGCACCATGCATGTAGAGAGATTAGGTCCATTACTTTCGTGATTTACAAAAACATAGAGGTACGACCCACAAAAGTAGAGAGGAATATATTCTACAATTATACTAAGAAAAAAAAGGAATACTAGACCTTATTTAATATACTTTTCTTGTCGAATATTATTTCAAATTTTCCTTGGATAAGCATAAGGTTTGACATCTTGACATATAACAAAATAGGTATCTCAATTCTCAACCTTTTTGAAAGCATATGTAATCCATTCCATTTTCACGGATAATTACAGCGAGTGTGTATAGAAATATTCAAAATTCGTATGCATATGGTTGAGTTGGAGTATATACTTAGACATAATCAGAATTTTCGTATACTAGACACGTATTCGGATCATGGTGTTGACAAACATTCAAGAAGAAATTCATGGTATCACTAGAATGTGAATATAATACTATTTTGTTGGTTTGTGATCTCGATTATTAGACATGGGTTCAGTTCATTAATGTGATGGTTCAGCACTTCAGTGGTTATTCATTTAGTTCATTCCTGATTATTCATTTACGATGATCACACAATATTCATTTACACATTGGGTTTGATCAGCGTTACGTTGGTTTGGCGTAAGAAAGAAGTTGTCAGTAAGTTAGAATACTCGTTAGTTTTTGATATGCTAGCTTCTACTGCCTTCCTTAATTAGTACTTCAGAATTGGTAAATTCCTTAAGAATACTCGTTTTAGTACTCCATTTGTCTAACGTTAGTATATCACACAATTCTCTCGAGCTTTTTTCAACATCATATGTATATCACACTAATTTTTCAAATGTTGTATTGTATATCAACATCATATGTTATCGTTAAGACTCATAATTTCATTCATGATGATATGATGATGTAACGAACAAATAACGAGTGATGCAATGGAACAAAAGATATACGCGGGATAGATATACTTTTGTTATCTTTAAAATGTGGGTCTCACTAGCTAAATTGTTGAGAAATATATATAAAAGTGCCAAAGAAATTGTCTTCGTCACGCTTAGCTTATCTTGTGTGATATATTCTCTCTTCACACTATTCTCGATGCCCTTTTATTCCTCTTTCCTTTCTTTTTAGTATTAGTTTTTAGTTTTGTTCTGTTATTTTATAAAATATCCTGTGATGAACCAACTATGAAGTATTCTCCCTAGATCCTTACAATCTTCAGTTTCCCACTTGTCTCATATAGTTACGAAGCTTTCTCTTTAAAGCTATTTGTATTTTCAGGTCATTAATTAATCACCCAATACAATTGTGATTTGTGTGATACGAATGATGAACAATATGTAATGTCCTCTAAATGAAGTTTGTATACGTGTTAATCTAGGTTATGAGTTATGACTAGGTCTGAGCTTTGTTCACTGTATTTTGAAGAAAGTTGTTTTACTATTATTTCTCTCTTTAATCATCAGTAAAAAAAAAAAAAAAGTTGAAATCCAACGTCAGATTCAAATGGTACGAAACTATAATCTATAGTGCGTAGTCTTATATGATAGCCTTAGTCGTCCTTCACTTTTCAATATTTTATGTATAGTCCATAGTCCATAGCATGTGTCGCAATACAATGGGAAGTGCCTCCGGCGGAAATTCGTTTTGAAATATCCCACCATCATCATCAACTCACCAAATATTTAGTCATAATATTTTTCTCTTTCTGTAAGCTATTTTCAGTCATTTTATTATATATTTATATGTATCTCTGTCGTAACATTATATTGTATGTAACTATAAACGCATCATGGGGATCTTAGAATTAATCTGCATTTTGTAATGTGTAATTTGCATAAAACACCAAATTAATTAAGGTTTTTTTTCTTCACTTTCTTACATAATAAAAGACGATTTAGTGCACCCAAAATTCATGAAAACCTAGCTAAACTCTTTGGTATCTTTTTGATGTATTGTTTAGTTTGGCAAAATCTTAACGATCTTGTATTTCTATTTTATTTGTTCTTATTGAACTTTAGTGTGAATTGCAAGGGTTAATATGTATCCCACCACAAAATATGCAATCTCAAATTCACTTTAATTTGATAACTAAACTGTTCCTTAACCGAATTTTCCTATATACACTCAATGTAATTATTAGTATACTGGCAAGACAAATTCGAAGTTTGAGCCTCGAAGGTTATTAATCCATGGAAGCTGGCTAATAGAGAAACTTTTACTTACAAAAAAAAAGAGAGTTATTCAGAGACAAAAAAGAAAGCAAATTATAAATAACCTCTTTTCTTTGATGATCAGTTAAGGGAAATACTTTCCTAACAAAGATTAATGCATTGTTAACCACATTTAACATTTTGCAAGATAGTATTATATTTTTATTTAATAAGCTTTGAAAAGAGAAAAAACAAATTCGTAACTTTAGACTATTTTTATACATCCTACCGTCGGGTAAATTATTTGGTTAATTAACAAGCGTAATTTACTCAATCTAATTAAAAAAACGAAATCTGTTTAGTAAAAAGCACTGTTACTTACAGCCCTCAAACTTTTGTCTCTTCTTTATCATCGGATCAAACTCTTTAACCTTTATTTCGAAATCCAATAATAAGAAAATATCAAAAGTGGTTTTATTAACTCTTTGAATAATTTACTAATGATTCAGGGAAGTCAGAAAAAACCAAAAACTTGAATCATATTATTAACAACACATGTAGGAAAAGTGACATGTGGCAAGAGAATAGATACTTTGCTTGAGAGGAGCGAGCGAGTGGAACCCATCCCATTACTAGTCCAGTCCCAGTAGTGTCCCACCATTTAGTTCTCAAACTCTCATCTCTTCTTCTTCTGTCCTTCTTTATCGTAAGTCTCAAAACACAGACAAAACTTACGATAAAGATATTATTCTCTCTCACTTTTGTCTCTGTTGTGTGACGATCAAGCCGCTATTTCTGAACCCATCCGACGGCTCACCTTGTTCGTTTAGGTCCCATGGCTTTAGTCGTAACCGTTGGATTAGATAAAGATGATTTGGTCAAGTTGACGTAGACCCACCCAAAGAATGTGGGTCCGAGGTTTTTGGAACCACCGACGCTTTCTTTTTCCTCCTCCTCCGCCACATCCGTATCTATATACACTTATAGAGACATTTATTAATAATACCAAATCACTCGAAATCAAAGTTTTTAACTTTTATCATGATCACACCAAAGCGAGGCCGTATTAACTTTTCAAAAATCTACATTTTGAATAAAAACAAAATCTTTGTACCTTGAAACAGAACATATTGATTACTTAATATCAATGTCTACATATCAAGAAATAATTAAAGAAATAGTAAAAAATACACAGATACTGAGAATTACCCACCATACCCTATATTATTTCTAAAAATAGAAAATTCAAAGGAAGCTCTGTAGTTCACGTTTTGATGTCCATGTATAAATTGAACTTCTAAATAAATGTGAACCAAACTAATAATTATATCCATTGTATTTATATTATTATGTGGCTTAAAACTAAGATCACCTGAGTTTATACATTAAGCATTTTTCTTCGAAATAACATTTTTATTAATTTGAAATAATTTATAGTAATATTTAAAAGTAATATTAAATTTGGAAAAAAAGTAAGTTAAAAACAAATAAGTGTGAACTAATAATAACTTAAGTAAGCAGTAGAAGTAGCTTTGAGTGGAGACAGCAATCCCGAGGAGAAGAAGGGTCCTCTTCTCGCTTCCTTCTTATTCACATCCCAACCCCCAAACTCTTCCTTGCATTCTCATCTCATTTTCTCTTCTCTCTCTCTTGATTTTGTTCAACAACTTCTCTTAAAATTCTCACTCTCCCCCAAACTAAACAAGCAAACAAAACACAAAATGGGTCTCACTTCTCTTCAAGTTTGCATGGATTCTGACTGGCTTCAGGTACTTTCCCTCAGACCTCCATTGTCTTTGTCTATTGTCTCTTTTCCAAATGAAGATATATAGGACTTCAACCATTTCAAGCTAAAGTTTGTTAACTATAAATATAAAAATTACAAATACTATGGAAGATATCTGTTTGAAAATGTTTGGCCTATTTAATTAAATATGTGAATTATTATCTTTTTAATGAATTTGTTTTGTCACATGTAAGTACAAATGCAATAGCATATATCAGGATTGGTACAATTTATCTTACTCATCTCGAACCGTCGTTTTCATTATCATACAACTTCGATTATATATAGAGAGAAATCCCACATTTTGATATGGTTCTGTGCATTGCGATGTTAGGAAGCTGAGTCATCAGGAGGAAGCATGTTAGACTCTTCGACGACTTCTCCATCAGCAGCCGACATACTAGCTGCTTGCAGCACTAGACCACAAGCCTCGGCTGTGGCTGTAGCGGCCGCGGCTCTGATGGACGGCGGAAGGAGGTTACGTCCACCTCACGACCATCCTCAAAAGTGTCCTCGTTGCGAGTCAACACACACTAAGTTCTGTTACTACAATAACTATAGCCTCTCTCAGCCTCGTTACTTCTGCAAGACTTGTCGCCGTTACTGGACCAAAGGCGGTACTCTAAGGAATATTCCAGTAGGTGGTGGATGCCGGAAAAACAAGAAACCATCTTCCTCTAATTCCTCCTCCTCCACTTCTTCCGGCAAAAAGCCATCCAACATCGTTACGACTAATACCACTGATCTTATGGCGTTAGCACATTCTCATCAGAATTACCAAAATTCACCTCTAGGATTTTCACATTTTGGTGGGATGATGGGGTCTTACTCAACTCCGGAGCACAGTAACGTTGGTTTCTTGGAGAGCAAGTATGGTGGTTTACTTTCGCACAGCCCTAGACCTATTGATTTCCTGGACAGTAAGTTTGATCTCATGGGAGTGAATAATGACAACCTGGTCATGGTCGATCATGGAAGTAACGGAGATCATCATCATCATCAACATCACAATAATCATCACATGGGTCTGCATCACGGGTTAGGTATTAATAACAACAATGGTGGATTTAATGGGATATCTCCGGGAAGCAATGGAAATGGAGGTGGTCTCATGGATATCTCGGCATGCCAAAGACTTATGCTATCTAGTTATGATCACCAACATTATAACCATCAAGAAGATCATCAAAGGGTGACAACAATAACGGATGTGAAGCCAAATCCGAAGTTGTTATCGCTTGATTGGCAGCAAGATCAATGCTACTCCAATGGTGGTGGTAACGGAGGCGTAGGAAAATCTGACGGTGGTGGCTACGGTGGAGGTGGCTATATCAACGGTTTAGGTTCATCGTGGAACGGTTTGATGAATGGTTATGGATCCTCCACTAAAACAAACTCCTTGGTTTGATAAATTAATCAGAACTTTTTTCTCTTGTCGTCAGTAATGAGTAGTAGTAGTAGTAGTAGAGTAGTAGAGAATCAATTAAAATTATGCACCGGTTTGTTTGCTTAGACAGTCTTAGTTACTTTCGTAATTATCATCGCTAATTACGAGAGTAATCTTGATTAGGGTATTAGAGAGAGATCATCGGTTTGTGTGTGTTCGTGTGGTTGAGGTGTAATGTTACTTGATATATATACTATTTCCCCATTTTACTTTTAATAACTTAGCTTCATACGACTTCAAAATTAAATTACCAAACAAACTTATATTCTTATTGTCATCAACTAGTAGTAGAGAAGCAATCAAATTCTATATGACAGTGAAATGGATATTTAGCATTATAAAGAAGATAAGAAACTTTCAGACTGGAATATATCGTAAGAAGACATTTAAAGATAGAAAGATACTGCAGGCACAAGTGTTCCACAACATATAGTAAGTACATCATAGGTTTATTACTCTTGAAAAAGATCTCTAGTGATGCAGTTTTCAGGTATTTATTCACATCGTCAGTTTTCCAAATCTCAAGATTGGAATGTGTTCATGAATTTAAAATCAAAAGATCAACCTGTTCATGAATTTGAGGATGATCGATTTATCTTATAAGCAACGCTCTTCGAAAGCTTTCGACGGGTTCTCACCATCGATCTGCGAATGATGAGGGAAATCAAACGGCATTTCTTCAGGAGAGAGCCAAGCTTCTCTAAAAACTCTCGAGACTTCCTCAAAAACTACTCCATTGCCTTCAGGCGTGAGATGCAATCCATCACTGCTTATAGCCAACAACAACGAGCAAGAAACATTTATAAACAGCAAAGATGATTCAGGAGATGAGCATTTTGATTTAGACACAGACCTTAGGTACTTTTTCTGCCAATCATTGGTTTCTTGCATCTTAGACCATAAGTTGACACATCGCAGACCGAGTTCCTCGGCTAATGAGACACAATGTTGTGCGTAGATTCCCGTTGTTTCATTCGTCCTCTCAGGCTCTTTCATAGCTTTCTCACCATATAATGATCTGATGTAATAACACAATCACTGTCTCGTTACTAAGAAGTATCGAACTAAATGTTTTGAAAAACAAAAAAATGCAAAGATAAAGATAAAAAAATGAAGCCTTACTCTGCATAACTTTGCCGCCCAGCTTCATCAATTGGAGGTGGAGTTATAAGCACAATTAGCATTGTAGGTGAACATTTCTACAAAACAGAGTCATTATTCATTAATGCTTCAGAACCATTCACATAAAGGAAGACATTGTCAAGAAAAGACAATGCAAGTGAGAGAGGATCATAGAAGCATATAAAAGAAGAAACCTTCAAATGCTGAACAATTCTTCTGACATTATCTTTGTACTCTTCCACCGGCACATGTTGCCTATCACTGGTTCTTCCTTTAAGAGCTGCATCGTTTGCACCAAAGAATATCGTCGTAGCAACAGGAGGAGACGTCGAGCCCTAAGCAAAAGAGAGTAGAGAGTAGAAAACACACTGAGATATATTCATACTCCACTGACAAGAAGAGTTCTCATCATCCCAAATCTAAAATATTTTCATACTTGAACCAGTTCTTTCATTTCAGAGAACACTGATCATCCATGAAAATGTCATCAACAAACACATCCTAGACTTATATCAAAACATTCAGAACTGAATCCAGAGTTACAGAGTAGCACTAAGCAACACAAACTGATGTGTAATGTACTTAGAGAAACACATGGATCCAGAGGTACTCAAAAGATCTATCAGATTCACACTCAGTCATAATCACAATCACTACAGCAGATTTTGAAGAAAACAAATTCGTGTTGTAGATCAAATCTCAAATTCAACATTGAAGACTCGAGAGAGAGAGAGAGAGAGTTAGAGAGTACTGACGAGAGGGAAAATGTGATGAAGCAAGAAGAGAGCCCATCGGGTGTTGTAACCGCCGTAGCCACGAACCACAACATCAGCCTTGCGAGAGTAAGCGTCGGTAAGAGCAGATCCCCAACCGCCGGATCTGAATGACTGCGCCGTTATCGAATCGCCGAACAGAACTATCTCCGGCCTCGTCATCTCTGTCTCCCTCCGGTTTACTCATTAAACCGGAGATTATTTACAAATACCAGTCGCTTCTGGGCCGATCCATATATGGACTGGGCCTGATTAGAGAGAGGAGGGGTTAATCTAAGCAGCGAAATTTGCAAAAATAACCTTACTATATATATAAATTAAGGAACTAATCATAAAAAAAAAAAAAAAAATTCAAAAACCAAAAAACCTAATGATTTGCATGCTGGTGTTTATCAGTATGTTCTCGTCCATTCTATTAAGTTGATCATATGCCATTCTGGAAAAGAAAATTAAAAGGCTGACTAAACCACAAAGACAAAATGTGTCAGCCAAGTAATGTTATTGAATGTAGAACACAAAACAGGAAAATACTGTATTATATACTGAACTAGATAATGTTCAATGCATAGATTTGAAATTAATATAACAAAATATAATTATATATTTTTAAAGAAATTTAGTAAATTATTGAATATATTGATTATTTAACAGTTTATATTACATAAATATTATTTTAAATACGTATCTTTCGAAAATTGTACAAACATTAAAAAAAATTCTCTCAATTATGGTTTTATAGCTTTCTTACTTCCTTTATTAGTTTTTCCATTGTCCAACAAATGCAAGAAAACTTACCTATTATTTGTTATATTATTTAGATTCATTATGAAAATAAATATTTTTTGAGATGGTTAATTGAAAACTAAAGACGCTTTTCTGTGATGATTGATGAAGTCATATATAAAATCACATAGAAAATGATTCAATTATAGCAGTATAAGTGAGACCAAAACCAAAGTTATATATATTTACAATTCACAATAATTTAGTTTTAATAAATTAATATAAACATATTACATATATATATATATGTTAATTAACTATATACTGATAAATGATATATGATTAGAATAATATTAATAAGTGGATAGAAATTGAAAATAATTACATAATAATTTCATGTGAATTACTTATCTTAAAGTGAATAAAAAATAAAAACATGCGACATATCTTAAGGATGACAAGTAGAATTGAAAATAAAATTATACATCTTGTTGTTCATGATATAGGAATAGTATACATGTAGTACTAATATCCCAAAAAAAAAATTAAGAACAATTTAGATGATAGAAAAATTAGATATTTCATCATATTTTAAAACAAAATTATCATATATACAAGAAGTAAAGAAACTGAGCAAGAAACGTAAAGAGGGGTTGAGGACGAGAACCTCAATCTATACCAGGGAACTTATCGAATTGACGATCGCGAACTAGCCAATAGTAAGGTTGTGTGTAAAAATATTTAATGGATGCCTAATATGAAAGTATGATAAAATGATTTGTTATTTATTTATAAATAATTAATTTCAAAACAAAATACTTGGTTAAACAAGACTAATTATTCTTCATTCATGTTGGATCAGTGATTTTAGTTGTAACATATTTACTTTATAAAAAAAGTTGTAACATAATTTAGTGACAAGTTGCCCAAAAGCTTACTCTGCTTGAAGAGTTGTTTTTAGAAACTAAAAGTGGGATAATTAGTGGGGTGTGACTCTTTTTGTCAGTTGATATGTTCATAATTCTAGCTACATGATATTAAGATTGTTGGCACTGGCAGTATAATCTCTGTGATGGACCCAAAGTAGAAGCTAGACGGCTAGGTGGTTACCGATTGTTATATTAATCGCTCTCTTTACTAATTCTTTAACGATCCACTTTTCTTTCTAATCTCATGGATTCTCAGCTAATAGCGTACGTAGCTTCTTCGTTCCACTAATTTGTTCCATCATTATATTCTGATAGATTATATAGATGGTAATGATTGGGATGTGACTTTAGCCTTTAGCTCTCAAGGTTTTCATATCGATATTTTGGCTCCTTGTATTATGCGTATATAAGTCGCTGATTACATGTTCTCGCTAATTTTTAGGAGGAAAGTTTGCTCCTGGTTGCTACACTCTTGCTGTCACTGTCAGAGCCATTAATCCCTGAGGAATATGATCGTCATGGTTTGAAATTGGGATATGCAACATATAACACCACCTTTCAAAATTACAACATATATGACTCCCAACATAAAAGCAAAAAATCGATTTTCAGGCAGTCTACGTCTACCCCATCACTCCTTAGCTTGGTTCACAAAATAATGATAGACCTATCTAGCCCCTACTAAGACCCATCATCAGTTCATATAAATTTGGTACAAGAAAGTCACTACGAGAACGTGAATTTGAGAGATTATTGGTTGGTTGCAAGTTGTTTGCTTAAGAATAAATTGGTTTTCAAAATCGCAAAAGTGAGGTCTTATGAGCTGAGCTCAGATATTGTTGATCTTTAATTTACAAATGTGTGAGATGGTTATAATTGGTTGTTGGAACTTGGGAGGAACGAAACAAAAATTCCTTGTCTCAATGTATTATTTGTGATCTCTCAGAATACTTGTTACATATATTGTGACTTATATATAAGAAACCAGGACGACTCAATCTCTTGAGTATGCGCATGAATTCAAGTTCCCCAAAATTAGTTTACTCAAACAATCTCTCTGTTCTAACTTCTATAACCAACCAATTACGATAGGTAGATAGGTTCTCTCTGGTAAACCCATTATTCCGGCTGAAAAAATTATAATCGAACCGGATATAATGTAGCGGTTTGGGTTGGTTAAAACTCGCATCCCCATTCTACTAAATTCCTTTGGTTTGCTATCCGTTTTAACTTGAACCGGTTTGACTTTATAGTTGGTTCTGACTTTATTTATAAATCCACCGAACTATTATTTAAAGAAAAAGAAATAAAGAAATAAAAAAGATTTTGAAAGCAAATTGACAACAAAATCTTGAAGATATGCAAAATCTCTCGATTTCATTCATATTTTTTTCCCTCTTTTTTTCTATATTTATTTTATTTCTTTCTTAACTTATTAATATGTATATATATCACCCAACGAGCTTCATTGTTTCACAACATCATACAATATTTCTCTTCCTCTCTATTCTTCCAACTTATTACAAAAGATTGTCTCATTCTTCGATCCATATACTAAATTAAATGGCTGAAGTCTTGCTACCAAGGAAGATGGAGATGGCTAACGGTCCTTCAAAGTTTGGATCACCGGATCTTCTTCATGTTCTTGCCGTCGACGACAGTCACGTTGATCGGAAATTCATCGAGCGTTTGCTCAGAGTCTCTTCTTGCAAAGGTAAAAAACACATTTCAAGAACTCATCCTTTGAAAAATTCGATTTATATTCAGACAGGTTAACTGAATAAAACCTCTGTTTTTGTTGTGTTCTTCAGTAACTGTTGTCGATAGTGCGACAAGAGCTTTGCAATACCTTGGATTGGATGTCGAGGAAAAATCCGTGGGATTTGAGGTAAATCATTATTTACAAGAGAATATGAAACTTTTGCCGTAACTATCAAGCAAATGACCTAATGGTGATTTTGCTTTGTTTTGTTTTCAGGATTTGAAGGTTAACTTAATAATGACGGATTACTCTATGCCCGGTATGACTGGATATGAACTCTTGAAGAAGATCAAAGTAAGCAAAAACATTTCCATTGATTCAATTAGTTGATTCAAAATTCATAATATTATATGCTTATTAAATCCTTTTTTTGGTAAATTTTTCAACAGGAATCATCAGCTTTTAGAGAAGTACCGGTGGTGATTATGTCCTCAGAGAATATTTTGCCTCGTATTGATAGGTATATTTTCATCTTGATCGATCTTAATGGTGCTATTAGTCAAACTTTAATAAATCTGTTGAATATTTTTGTTTGGATTTCTTGGTTGACAAACAAAATAAAAAAAAGGATTAGATCCCAAAGTAAAAAAGATCATGCTCATATGGTTTAAAAAGTTGTTTTCTAATAAACCATTTTTGGTCGTGATTGCATAGTTAATCAAAAGTTGAGATTTTGGTGATCTTTTATGGGTCCCAAGATGATTTTGTGTATAAAGATGTTTCTAACCAGCAAAATCTCTACTTTGGGATTTGATTCTGTTTTTGGTGATGTGATATATTATACAATAAATAATAATCATATGATCTTTTGCTTTGCCTAATCTTGTGGTAGGGTATAGTGAAAGCCACCTCACATGCTTTTTTATTCACTTTGCATATTTGGAAACCTCTAGAGGCCAGATTTATTATATTTTTAAAAAAAGGAATATGTTTTGTGTACACACAATGGCCAACTCAATTATGAACTGGCCATCTTATGATTGTTTGCTACATACACTACAAAAACAAAAAACTTATTGATCCAAAGCTATCAAACTTTATTGAGATTGGAGTTTACTCAAAACTGATCTTTCTTGTGATTTTTTTTGTTTTTGTCATTCAGATGTCTTGAAGAAGGGGCTGAAGATTTCTTACTGAAGCCTGTAAAACTCTCTGATGTAAAAAGATTAAGAGATTCTCTAATGAAAGTTGAAGATTTATCTTTCACAAAGAGTACTCAGAAGAGAGAGCTAGAAACCGAGAATGTATACTCTTTTGATTCACCTGTTCAATCACAGCTCAAACGCACAAAGATCTGAGCTTTCCGATGCAGACTGCATCTCAGAGCTTAATGACAGATGATGATTCTCGCCAGCTCAATGACCTATACAATTTTCCAGCCCTTATGGTTTTTTTTGCTGATTGACTTCAGTGGGTTTATTCACATATATAGTAGTAATGTAAATGGTATAGAGAGGAGCAAAAGTATATTATATTCATTAGAGTAATCTTAGTTTTTTTCCTTACAAGAGATTTGTAAGCTGGTTTACTGAAAATTGTTAAGAATCAAGCACAAGTTTTCTATAAGAATTAAGTCCAAAAGATCATGAGAGGACATCTCTTGTTGCCATGGTGAATCTTGTAAAATAACTCATGATGAGGAACTTATAAAGAAGATTCACCATGGCAACAAAATAACTCTTCAACCTTCAATAATGTTTGACAAGGAAGGAACAAATGCATACCAAACACCTTAATATTGTTATAAAGTTGGAATTTGAAAAGAGAACATAGCATATCATTATTGAAACTATCTAAAAATGTATTTGAATTTTCTGTACCACCTTTTATGTATTCACACATCACACTCTACATCATCAACACAGTGTTTCAGACTTAAGAACCATCGATGACATAGAAAACAAAGCTCAAGTTCTCGAGTGCCAAAAGACAATACTATACCCACATTATCATCTTCTAAGCTAGAAAAGAACGAGAGAGTCAAAAGACTGAAGCAAGAAAACAGAGCAATCGAACATATAACATGGTTTGCGAAATCCGCACCTCTCCCTTTTAAAACTTGCAAAACATGCTAGACGAACGAGCCAGCCGAATTGTTAGGCCACCACCACCTTGAATACTAGTCTCAGCCTTGACTGCAATCCGTTCATAAGGTTTCCTGCACCCTGGACAACGTCCATCTCCATCGCAAATTGTCTTGTGGCAGAACAGACAAAGCCTGAATCCGCAAGGACAAGGCAAGAAATTCGAATCCGTTAAGTCCAAGTCTTCGTAGCAGATGGGACATGAAGATGGAATCGCCACAGAGCTAAAACGCTTGTCCAACTCAGGAAAACTAAGCTGCTTAGCCAAATTAGGTAACCCCTGTGGGCGAAGGTCATCATCAGGCCTCCAAGCTCTATTACTCTTCTGATTCCTTGATGGCACTCTCAAACAATCCTGCTTTGCATCTTCAACACACACAGCACCTGATGCAACACTAACCGAACCCCCCACATTAGAAGCAGACTGACCAACACTCTCTTGCTCTTTGACAGACTCACGGAGATGAATCTCTTTCTCATTCTCTTCCTCAGCCGCTAATGCATCAGCAACAGCTTCCCAATCATCCACACACCCATCATCATCATCATCATCATCCTCTGCATTATCCTCTTCTGTTATGTTACCAGAACAAAAGCCACTGCTGCTACTACTACTCCTGCTACTCCTCCCACTGTAGTTAGTACTTATATCTGTACCACCCATAGAGCTATTCGAAGGTGACTCCATAAAACTCTCATGTTGAAGATTAGTATCCCCACCGTTATTGTTATGCACCCCATCTAAACTCTCCACCACTGGTGGTTGGTTACTTCTCCGATCAGGCTTCCCACTGCGATTAACACTACTCTCCTCTTTACCTCCTCCCTTATTGCTCACCGCAACTAACACAATAGTAAAAATCAAACACACAGAATCAATACATACACCAAATCTAACCAAAGCAAAAACACACATACACAATTAAAAACAAACCTTGAGAAAGCCATTGCTCACGGCGGAGACCAAGCTTGTTCTGCTTTATCTTAGCAGACTTATTGTTCTGCAAAACACACAATGCAATAAACAAAAATCAAAACTTTGAATCAAATTTGGGGAGAAAGAGATGAGATTTAAGGAGAAACGGAAGAGGTAACGTTACCCTCTTCTTCTTTCCGCAATCTCTCGAGGTGCTAGGAGGAGCCGCAGTAGCAGAAGCGTTGGTGATCGAATCTGAAATCATGATGATTCGTTGATTGATTCCTGTGACGGAGTAAAGATTTACACACAGTGGTAAAAGGGTTAAAAAAGAGAATTGGAAGAATTCGAAATCGAAGATGAAGATTCTCAAAAACCCTAAATTCAGATTTGGTCGCTTGAGACTCGAGAGAGAGAGAGAGATAGAGAGAGAGAAGAAGAAACGTGAAGATTTTTTATTATTATTTTATTTATTTTTTGTTTTAATGTTTTAATTTTTAATAAAAATCAAAAGAGAAGAGATGATATAAAGAGGATAACGGAAACTCCTCTTCTCCGCTCAGACAATTTCGCTCGATGCTAAAATGACTATAATACCCCTATTTATTCGTGTGGAATCTTCTGTAAGTCGGTGAGTGCGCACGTGCGATATAAAACGGTATCGTATAAAAGAGGTTAATATGGAAAATAAGATACACAGATTTACCTTTTTGGTATTCTCAAAAGATCTTTGATGAAGACTTTTATTTTGAGATGATTTGTATATGAATTTTTGCAAGCTTGTTGTCAATCTTGTGAGTTAATAAAAAGCTGTGTAAATGATTTTTTTTTTCTTATTACAAAGATTTTTTTTTTTGTGCAATAAACAATTTTCTGCGTCAGGTAAACGAGAAGATATGATTTTTTTTTTAAGGTGCGCCGTTCTTTTTATAATAAGTTTTTATGGAGTTTTTGGTATATTAGTGATGATTGATGCATAAGATGTTGAATATTTAGTTTTAGTAAATTAAATAAATGTTTTTTTGGTCAACAAATTTGACATTAGTCACATATTTTAATACGTAAATTGGAAACTCGATAAATGACATAATACTTTAGTAAAAATAAAAAGTGAAAGAAAATCTAGAAAATGAAGAAAAATTAAATCCTTTGGATCTTTTTCTTCAGTTTTTATTAAGTTAAAAAATAAAAAGACAAAGAGCTACTTCTTCTACCACAATCAAATGGTGTTTTTTTTTTCCTTTACAATTTGATTGGGAAAAAAACATTAATACAAAGAGAAATCAAATGATCAAAAAGTCAAAAGTAAAAGAAAAAGATTGAAAAAAAATAAAAAATGAAGTGGTTTAGCTTGTAGATTCTGATATGCTTTGAAGAGAAGGCTGCCAAGCTCTAACTTTATTGGTAGCTCCTCCTGTGTTCACCCCTCTCTGCTTTTCATGTATCCTTCTCTGTTATTATTTGTTAACACTTAATTAGATCAATCAGAGAATTAAAACTCAAAAATCTGATACAGAGCAATTGTAGTTAGGTGATATATAATAAACAATACCTGAGTGTCTTTTTCAGAAGTAGATTCAGATCTTAGGGTTAGTGGGTTAATCTCCTCTTCTGAAACAGAAAACTCTCCATGGATCTTCTTCATCTTTTCAGATTTCTTGGCTCTTAATCCTTTCATCACCTCTATTAATCAAGAACAGACTTACTTTATAATCAAATATAGTAACCCTAACAATTTGTAAATCTTTATACACTTCATAAATGATGATTGTAATTGAACGTGGAGCCGAAGAAACAAACTGAACAAAGCCCTAAGAGTTAGGTTTTTTTTTTGTTTCTTGTTCCTGACTTCAAAACTAAAAAACATGTTATGTGCGATTTATGCAAGAGACTGAGTGATATATTTAATACCTTCGGAAGAGATGAGCCTATAGACATGGCCGAGCAAAAGATTATCGGAAGGACGTAGAAGTTTGATACGAGTGACACGGAGAGAACCGCCGTGAGGTACGGCAGAGGAAAGGAGGAGAGCTACGTGGTGACCAGGATAAGACTTAATCACTTCGCTAGCGTTTACTGTACAGTAAAATCTCACCGATTTACCGTCTGGTCGTTGTATCACCGTCGTTGCCGCCTCCGCCGCTTGACAGTTCCCCATTTCTCTCTCTCTCTCTCTCACGGCGGAGAAAAGTAGGAGAGAGAAGAGTGAAGGGAGTAAGCGTAGCTAGGTAGAGCGAGGGGTCGTCTATACTGATTGAGAATAGCTTCTTCTTACGTATTCCCTTTATATAATAATACTCATCCTTTTATTTCATACTGTATTATTCATTCATTTTGTCATCAATTATTTATTATTTTCACTTTTAATGATATAAAAAAAGTAGTACGAATGAGGTGGTAATAATTATGTAGCTAAGTATCTCTAATATTCGATCAACACTTAGATGGGAGAGTATTATTATTAGAAAGAGTCTCTAAGTAGAGAGGTATAGAATAATATGATCGTAATTAATTGCTCAATTGATTATTATGTTTTGGACTGTCCGTACAGAGCCCCCCAAGTGTTTTGCTTGGCTGGAATCTTTCAAGAAAAAGTAGATTCCAAGTAAGCTTTTTAATTAAATCTGTAAAGCCTTTTGATACTACGAATCTGTTAACCATTTTAGTTCTTGTATATGCTAGTAGTTTGCTAGTAATAGTAATATCACTTAGTTCAGCCTATGCAGAGTAAATTACTATTCACAAGTCATAACAGAAGAAGTTAATCACTAACTTTTGTAAGATACTCACTCTACTACATGCATCTCAAAAGTTAAAAAGTATAATATATCAACTAGTAAGTACTATTGGACCAGAAAATACTTTCACCAAATTTTAATTTCCTTCTTTATATTCTGTTTTTTTTTTCAGCTCTTTATATTCTGTTTTTGTATCCTAGTTTTGTTTAAATAATTTCTACAACTAACATTGTAAAAAAAAAATTTGGCTGCTGTTAATAATTTATAACCAAAGTATTATAAGATTCGTATATATACTATTGTTTTAAACGTTTTCGCCACATAAGTTAAGGGTTTCTTTGATTATTACAACTCAATTTTGAATAAAAAAAAAACCATTTGAATTGCTGCCAGAAAACAAAAAAAAAAAAGAATTAAAATACAGTATATATATAATATTTACAGTAGACATGTCGTTTAATAAAAGTTAATTAAATCTACTACTTAAATAAGTAATAAAATATATTCTACAATTCAGAAATGCGAATTAAATAGTTTGCAGATAAGAAAAATAAACAAATTTGCTTTTGTCAACTAAATAAAGCAACTTTTTATAAATCTTTCTTTTTTAAGCTAATGATGAGCTTTTTGTGGAAATTAAAATAACGAAAATGACAACCAAAAGTAATAATATTCCCCTCGTGCAATCAACCCTATTCACATGCTTACTGTACACTTTATCTCGATCTCCTGAAAGCCTGTGTCGTATTAAACTTTAATTATTGAACATTTGCTAATTAATTACGGTGTTAATCGATCAGCCTTACAAAACAAAAGTAATCTTAACCTTTTGCTTGTCCATTAATTAAGATAACATACAAAAGTTGCCTTAATGCCTCTCTATATTTTATTTAACAGAGAACAAACACCTCACGCAACAGTGAAAGGTCGCCCTATTTTCTTAATCTTGTGCTCATAAATTATTCACCAAATTTTATTTAAAGTTTCGACATAATCAATCAATTATCTTAATTAAACTTTAAAATCAAGACGTTTGAGTGAGAAAATAGATCAAAGCAAAATTCATCTAAAAATTTGTTTAGAAACTAATCAAAATCACAAAGTAGTGTTCCCTCGGATTTACAAAGACAAAAGCATTAGAGAGAGAGAGAGAGAGTAAACAACAATGCTCTTAAGATTCATCATTCTTGTAAATAAGACTATAGAAATGTGAGAGATATTTAAAGTTTCCAAAGTTGTCAAAATAAGGGAACCAAGACACAGAGGCTTAAAAACTCAAGGCAAGAATGGTGAAACCCTTGAGTTCTCACCACTTTTGTTTCCAGTTATATCTTTGCTCTTCTCTTCTTCCCCTTTCAGACAGATGGGAAATACTTGTTGAGATTGAAAGGAAGAGAGTAGAACTCTTCACTTCTTGTATCACCTTTGAAAGATCTAAACTTGTCCCACCAGTGCTTTCCTCGGTCTTTCCTTATCGAAGAGTCTTTCTTGTGCAATGTGTTGTCCAAGAAGAAGGCGACGCTGCCAGCTACAAAAGGCTCTGAGGAGAACGGAACATTCACCATATCGTTGAACTGTCATATATGTAAGAGAAAAAGAATTTCATTAGCTCAGGCCACGCCAAAGTCGTTTCATTAGTTCAGGCCACGCCAAAGTCGTTTCATTAGTTCAGGCCACGCCAAAGATTATGAACAGATGGGGTGGAGTTTTTTAGGCCATACTAGAACACTTTACCAAAAACCTATTTCAATGCAAAGAAAAGAAGTAACAGTGAGTTGGTTACTACATACCCAACGAGCCCCAGTGTGGACCGGACCATATCCTTTGATTGCGGTGTACTCATTGAAGTACTGAGGGATGGACAAGCCAAGGAAGACAGAGAAGCCTAAGATGAACTTGGTCCTGAAGCTATTTAAGTTGCAGAACTGAAGGAAACTCAAACCTCCAGCTCCCACGTACGCAAAGAAGAGACAGTATAAAGCAGCAATGATGGGTGCAGGAATTGAAGCAAACACAGCTCCAAATTTTCCTGCATTAACATATATGATGGATCATCAGTACAGAATAGATTTCAAGCAAAATATTTTACTTTCATTTGTTGATATAGATTTGCAGCTAACCAAGAATAGAGAAGAATATCATGAAGCCTGCAGCTATCTGGACAACCCTTCGACTGCCAACTCGTGTCAAGGCCAATAATCCCGCATTTTCTCTGCAGTAAAGAGCAAGAAAACCAACTTTCATACCAAAATATCTAGCGAAATTTAATAATATCAGATCATTAATCATCTCTGAGATGCTTACACAGAGACAGAGGAACCAGCTCCAGTACCAAACAACCCTGATATTAGAATCGCAACTCCCTGATCCACAAAACATAGCATAAATACTTGAGAATTCGATCAATATAGATTCAGCAACATTATAACTTCAAATGTAGCCGAGTTACCTGCCAGCCAACACCGCGGCTGAGAATAGATGGTGGCAACATCGTTGCACTTGCGTATCTCGAGACAGAGACAAAAGCACCGGTTGACTTTAAAGTTCAGCCAGACACGGAAGAAACAAGAAACAAGAATGAATATACAGAATAACAGAGTATAAACATTATATTTCGAAAATTTAAAACATGAAGAAGATAATCACAGACCTCAACTAGAGCAACAAAAGAAGCCATCATCATTGCAAAAGCTTCTCCAGCATCAAACGACGGGGCACCCCACTGGAAAGGCCATGGAACTCTTATCCTGAGTTAAAAAAAAAAACTAATGTTAACAACGAATCCAATGAGATCACATTGATCTTTTGATACTCTATTTCTTCATGCTCTTTTGTTCTGCTTAAAACTGTAAAATTCTAGTGGAAATGTCATTAGAGCTGCGTTGCAATCACTTACCATGGGGCAGCACCTATGATACCAGCACGATCTGTCCTGCAACTTGTTTGTGTAGTTGGTGCAGCACCATTGTAAGCCCCACCAACTGTAAGAAGATGAGCATAGATCCACACAATCACCACCGCGAATATCACAGCAAATCGGTCAAACACATTTTTCCCTGATTTGATCACATGAGGCAGGTACTGCAACAGGAAACATGAAGACATGAAATCAGCTAACCGTAATAATTATAGCTTTTGATTTTGGGAGTTTACAGGTTTAATCTATTAGTGAGTTACCTGTGAAACGAATACTAGAATAAGAAGCTCAGGCAGTCCAATCTCTATACATTTAGCAACCTGAAATGTAAAAGGGAAATTAACAACTGAAGAGTTTCTGGTCTGCTCATGAGTGCTCATTAAAACTGTTTGTGTTTCAGTGCATCTAGAGTAGACTTACCCCAGGGAAACCAAACTCATACAGCCCAAAACCAACGAGACCCACCAGGGGAACAGCTGAAATAGGACTTAAGAACCTGTAAATGATATTACAAAAGAAATTAACATCGCCTCGTCATTAATGCAATGCTGAAGACATATCTGAGAAAGCTAATACTGTAACAACTGAGACCACATTTTCCTCCAGACTAACCTAACAACATTACGCCAGAGACCACTGAAACCAAGAATCATCTGAAGGGTAGAAGCAACAATCAAGGCGCCTTGAGTTGCCCGCATTATCCTCTCAAATCTCTAAACAAAAGCAAAAACATATTCTTTGTTGTTATAACAGCACCAAGAAAGGGTCATAGAGATGATGAAATCAAAACATGATAAAATAAACAGGAAGTCATAAAAATCATACCTCAATAGGATTAGAGGTATCACTGAATCTGCCAGAGAGGATGATTGAAATGGTTGTTGGTACAAAGGTGTAGGAAGCTCCAATAACAGCAGGCAACCTAGTCCCAAATAGCGTTTGGAGCAATGTGTTGATGCCAGCAACAAAGAGGATAGTCTGAATAACCTTTGCCTTCTCTTCCTGTAATAACAGAAAATCAAAATCATTTACAGTTACTAACACTAATTAATTTTGCCTTATTCATTACAATAAGTAAACGCTGTAGAGGACTTACGTATCCACCTCCCATCTGGGGAACAAGAGCAGTAGGAATGAGCACTGTTGTGCCAAGCATCACAAGGTAATGTTGAAATCCAAGAAGAATAGCTTCAGCTGAAACACAAGCATGAAGAAGATATGTTCAAGTATTAATGAAAACTATAGAATCCCAAACCAACTCATTGCAACACACTGTCTCTGGATTTGGGGTTTAAACCGATTAATCCACCAAAGAAGCTAAAACATTCAAGGGGGAAAACAAGTCTAGATGTGTGATTCGAACATGTGGAAGAGATTAAATAGTAGTAAGTCATTATCATTCAAACATTACCCCAGAGAGTGATAAATAAAAGAAGACAAAACACACAAATTTAGCAACAGATTAGGTAAGACTGACTAAGAAGAGTGAAGAAGAAAAAGAAAAAGACAAATCTAACGAGAATCGAACAAGCTAAAACAAGAGTGTGTGTAGTCTTTAAGGTCGTCGTCGACACATTGTTCAAAATAAAGTGTGAAAAAAACCCCACCGACAAATAAATTCCCAGAAATAGAAGAAGAAGCTTTTCAAACTTGGAATCTAGAAGAAGAGAGAAGAAGGATTACGCCAAGGGGGAGGACTGGTGATACAGTAAGAAATGTTGGGAAGTTGATCTTTAGGAGGATGAGGTTGAGGTTCATCTGCTTTGGGTGCTGGAGCTCCACCCCCTGCCATGTTTCTTCTCTCTTTCTCTGCAATAAACAATGAACACAGAGTATGAGAAAAGCTCTCTCTCCCCAGATCGGGGAATCTAGTTACAATGTGTAAGCTAAGCTACAAATTAGTGTTAAAAAAAAAATTGAGAAATCGGAAGGGTGAAAGATTAACTCACATCAGTGGCAGCTTCTGGGAAAGAGAGGAAGAAGAAGAAGAAGACGAATGAAGAACAGCAACCCAAGCGAGAGAGTGTGAGAGAGAGAGAGAGAGAGAGAGGTTTTAGGTACAAAAGGTAAAGCTACACAGAGACGACACAGAGAAGGTGAAAAAAAAAGGAAAGTAAAACTTAATTTAATTTCTCTGCAAAACTCGAGGTGTCCTAGTGAGTGACTACAGTAGTATTAATATTGGAGTCAAAAAAAAATTGATGAATGTAATGGGACAACAAATATATTGTTGTTAGCAAATTTAAGGGGGGGGGGGGATCCATCTTTTAATGAACAATTTATTTTTCAACGCTGTTCTTGATTTGGTAAATTGATTTCTAGACACCTAATAGATACATATTTTTATTTTTATTTTAATATTCCTTTTGTCTGCATTGTATATAATTTCAATTCATAGAGTATACATTTTGGGTGGTCAATAATAGTAACCATGGATTTTGAAGAGAAGCAATGAATCAATTAGAAAGAGCGGTGCTGAAAATAGCGCCGTATGAATTTTCTTATTAAAAAAAAAATACGAGTAGTATAGTTTTTAAAAGAATTGAGAGAAAGAGAGAGGGAGACAGTAATAAATGATTAATTAATTAATAAATAGAAGAAAAATAAAAGATGAAAGGGATGTGAACAAACAAAGGAAGAGACGAGAGGAATCTTTTCTTCCTTTAAAGCTATTTATTTGCATTTTTATTTGTAAAGTCGTCTTGTCTTTTTTTTTCTTTTTTCTCGTTAAGTAAAGTTTTTTTTTTTTTTTACCTATCTCTCTTTTTCTTGTAAGCTTGAATACAAAACAAAACAAATAAAGTGAGATTTGTTCAAATAAGTAAAAGTTTTAATAATTCTCTTGTTGAATTTTTGTTCTTGCTTCACTTTTTGAGCAAAAAAAAAGAAAAAACACATTTCTAAGTGTCGGGTTAATTGTAGCTAAAATTAATTAACAACTTTCTTACTTTTGTTGGTGTTTTAGATAAAATACATTGAAGTGTTTTAGATAAAATAAATTCCTTTGTGATTTCTATTGACACGGATGTTATTCTTTTGTAGGCATCATTTGAGTCATCCATCTCTTTTGTGTTTTATATTAAGAATGAAATAAATTCTTCTATAGGAGAAAAGAATCTTATAATTAATCACTTTAGTATAGTATTGTCCAAATCGTATACATACGCATAAAAACTAGAGATAACAGAGCAAACAAAACACAGTAAACATAAATGTCACGTCCACCTTTTTATTTCTTGTAGTCCCGTGATCCATATATAAAATGGGTTTAAAAACAATCTACTGAAACAATTTATAAAAAATATATGTTTTACCGTTAAAGATGATTTAGTGGGACATTATATTATTATTCTAGTGGCCTGATTAGCTAGGAGGACTCAAGATTTAATCTCGGCACCAAACTTCTTAATTAAGATAAGATTTGCAGTAAGATAAACAAAGCTATTGAGTTTACTATTCAGATAGAAGATGCGTATATTTTGATTCTTCTGTACGTTTGAGTCATGTTTGTTCTAATTCGACGTTTTTGTCAAAACCAGTGATGCATCGTTTTCAAAATTTATTATAGTTTCGGTAATAACTATTTTCAACCTAAATTCACCTTCTTTTAATTTGATCTCTTGCCGACAATTTCCCAATATTTTTCCATCTTTTGTTCTTCCGAATATAATTTTAAACAGTCATGTTAAATTAATTTTGATACTTTTCACATTATAGATGGACAATTGCAAATGTTGCAACACGTACTGTTACCTGTTTCGACCCAAAATATCCTCTAAAGATTATTCAAAAGTCTTTAGAAACAATATAGTACTATATTCAAAATATCATGCATGTTTTGTTGAATGGATCTTCTTAAAGGTCATACACACATTCTCCATGCAAACACAACTTTGAAACGAGATTATTATTTACGTCAGTCATCATATACTATATAAATAAATACAAATGCACACATGATTAAGTTTTGAAATATCCGACGCGTGGATACGAAAAAAATCCGTAATTAATTGATGGTTAGCCAGCTAATTTGTTTTTGAAGGAATTTTTGCACGTGATGAAGGATCCGGCCTCAAACATTATAGTAGAGAGTAACTAAATTAAACCACTGATTAGCTAGTGATCAAATCTTTGAGCCACTCAACATGTGTGAGAGGGAGTTTTCATAGTATTTTTATATGAAAA
Source organism: Camelina hispida (assembly GCA_023657505.1). Lineage (NCBI taxonomy): Eukaryota > Viridiplantae > Streptophyta > Magnoliopsida > Brassicales > Brassicaceae > Camelina > Camelina hispida. Next base: position 31,986,470 of record CP094636.1, on the reverse strand, counting down.
ATACCGATAATGACCACATAATCATTGAGATTGGAGACTCACAAGTTGGGGTGTCTAAGTTGATAATGACGCAATATTCTGAAAACTTTTTGTATTATTGTGTTAAGGACTTTTACGTTTGTCTTTAACTATCAGCCATCATGGTTTGATGTTAACTAAAAATTCGATCAGTTGTGGTTTTAATTTGTTTCGAATTTCTATTGTTATAAAACAAAATAGTTAAACAAAAATGTCCACTGTATTATATTGTAGTCCGATGAATTGGGAGTATTATTATTGGCATATTATTGTAACTCTGAAGTGTGAACCCAGTCTAAACCGGCATAAAAAGTGTGATATATAACTTTTTTCTAAAAAATGTTATAAAAGCCGACCAAAAAAAATGGATGAAATGGAAATTAATTTATAGAAAAGTGGGGACTGTGGAGAGCACATGGGATGAGAGAAAAAAGCTTTCTGGCGTACTTTGGAGAATTACAACAAAACAAACACCACAACTCTCTCATGTGCCTTTCTCTCTACTTTGCCCCCCTTATTAGATTTACAAATATCATCCTAAGTGTTTAATGGCTAACAAGTAACAACAACAACAACAACAACACGATGATTGATATGATTGATAACAAAAAGATATATCAACAGGACATGTCGTTGGGTCTCTACTCTCTCTATTCTTTTAACACTTCTGATCTCCATTTAGTTCCCACCAATGATATTCCTTTTCGTCAGATTCATAGTTAAATAAGACTCGAATAAATAAACATGCATGCAGATTCACTTTTATTGCTAATATTATCAATGATTCTCGTTTATGCAAAGAAGATCACAATATTTACAACAAAAAAACAGGAATTTTGTTTTGCCTCTAAGAAAAAAAAAAATTGAAAGAAATTGTAGTAAATTTTTTGAAGAAAATTAAGAAACCTAAGATATTTCATATTTGTGGTTGAATAGAGAGGGCGAGATGTAGGGTGTAAGCAATACAGACACATGCATGATGCACCCTATATTTCATATTCCATTTTTACTCTGTTTTTTTTTGGTTAAATAAAAGTTCATTTTTACTTTTTGTAGTCCAAGAATCGAATCCTTTAGATCCACTCATGGTAGATATTCAAAAGTACTTAATTAGAGCTCATAAAATGGTTTGTTGGAGTTGCAATGCAATTAGTGAAGAATGTGATATATATGTTTGTAATTAACTTAAGTTATATGTACATTCAGATTTCCTTTTTCTTACCTTAGAATAAAGCAATGACATGGTTGGAAAATATTAAAATTTGACAATGGCTAAAAAAAGGGGTTCTAAAGTGTAACTTTTTCTTTACACGCGTTGATAGTGTTATTTTCTTCTTACAGAACTTTTTTATAAACGAGTCACTTACTTTTTTTATAAATAGTATAATCTCGAATAATTGTAGTAAGGAATGTCAAAATTTTGATGAGGGAAAGAAGAAAGAAAAGGTTGGCTCATGGTTGGTTTAGATCTACGAGCCCTGCCTCTTCCTTGTCTTTCTCGTTTCCCCATACCCAATCAAAAAGTTTGTGTTGTTGTTGTTGTTTGTAACTCCGATCTCACCAGCTCAAAAATAAATAAGTAATCATGTTACATGTATGTAAGTTGTTGTTTCTAATTTATGACGTGATGTATAAGTGTCGCTTTAGTTTATCTTTCAACTTTGTCCGCTTATATTTTTTTTTGCCTTTTACAATCCTTTATGAAAAAATATCCTTTATCAGCCTATCATAAAGCTGCTTTCACGTCAAAGAAAAAAAAAACAAAGTTGCTTTTTCAAAAAGAGCCAAAAAAAAAACAGAAAGAGGTACACTTAATTTGGGCCAGTATTTGGCCCAATTATGCTCTAACCGCCTCTCGGACCCATTGGAATTTGGACGATTTATTATTATGTTCAGACGAAACTCTGCGTTTTGGTTTTTTTGACCCCTCAACCCCATCGTCACTCATTTGGTCATTATTGCCTTTGGGACACTCACCGGTTCCAGAATGGTTCTCTCAAGAGGAAGGAACCAGACGGTGGATGGGATGGATATAAGCAATCCTCATGGCAATAACAAACCTCAGAATCTCTTTGTAGGCTACCGCACTAAGCATGTAAGCGTCTTGAAATATATTTCTAACCTCCTCTCTTCTTTTACGTTTTTAAAAAAGATATTATGTATCTCTCCAGCTCGCTCTATCTGACTTTGTGTTTCATATTCCTCTTTGTTTGGTTAGTTAATTTGGAGATGAAAGCAGATGCAACTGCCACAAAGTGTTCGTCCATCGGGCTGGTGAAGACGACATTGGACCGTTTTGTTCATATAATCTTGAGCAACCAGCTTCTTAGACAAAATCTGACCCCTACGTCTTACCATCATCATGTAGATACCTCCAACAGTTTCAGATTTTCACAGGCGTGGCGTGAAAAACTCTCAGTGAAACCAAGACCATCATCATCACTTTGCTTATTTGCTCTCTATCCCCCATACAGAGAGATTAGAGAGTTTTGACAGGTGAACTTTTCTAAAAAACAACACACTTGTTGTGTCACTCTTTGGCTCGTCTTCTCTAACATCTATATGTTTCCAGACCAAAAAAGGCAAGAAAAAGAGAGTTTAGCTTATGTTTTTTTTATAAAAAAAAAATAGTTCTGCTGTAAAAAAAAGGAAATGGTGATGGTCTTAAAAGCATAACGGGTATGATGAGGTTGAGAGATAAATATTACCATGGTTTGTATTATATTACCATCTATTAATCTCTCTATTGTAGATTATTATTATTTTTCTACTTGTGCTAGTTATCGTTGAAGAAGTTATCCATATCTTTCTCTCTTGCATCTAAATCGCTAATATATTACAATATATCAGGTCTGGAACAATTAAACAATTTGGTGTCTAATATATTGCAATGATAGGATCAAGTGATTTAATGTCCAAAAACTTTTTTTAGACGATCAACTGGATAGTTCTTTTTTTGTTCAAAACCTAATCAAATCTGTTTAGAAGCAAACCGAACCAACAAAATCTTTCTTAATTGAAATGTAGTGAGGAAAGATAGAAAAGCCTCCAAAAGCAGAAAAAAATAAGTTTTCTTCATTGGAGAGTCTAAACCTCACATTTCATTTAAGGACTTCCCTGTAGGAATCAAGATTAAAAAAAAAAGAGCTGAATTATAATTTCAAAGCTTTGAAATTGAAAATAGATGTAATAGAAGAGAAAAGTACCTTTAGCTTGTTGTTTGAGATCAACACAACAAGTTCATTCTCCAAGTCAGAGACAGTGGATGAATTCATGTGCCATGGTGTGCATACTGAGAGATGCAAATGTTTGTGCATATTCCAACAAGGCTTTCTCACGGATTTGATCAAGTAAAATCTCAACATGTGTAAACATGTAAATGTCCAACAGCAAATTATCCTTGCTGCCACATTGTCAAATATCAATATGTTATAAATCGGAATAAATGTCTATAGGAAAAGCTATCGAAAAGAAAATTAACAATAAGTACATGAATCTCAGATCGATCATATGTTGCAAGAGCACATAAACCTCCATAAATGGCAACATCGATCCTAACGCTTTCCATAGGACCATGCTGCCTAATATTTGTCACCCAGTCAAGTATGTCTTCTAGTCTACCCCTTTTAAGGCTAGCAAAAATCAACTTCAAATGTGAGTCAATAACTTGTTTCCCCATAGTGCAGACTAGATTTCTTGATAAAAACTCGTAAAAGCTTCATTGAGATCTAATCGTATGCGCCATGGTGTACATAATGAGTACTAATCGTATATTCTCTCCGTTCCTTATTAATCATATTTCTAGAAAAAAAAATTGTTTCAAAAAAATGTTATTCTTAAGTTATTAATGCACTTTTTAATAGGTTTTGATGACGAATTGTAAATTTCAAGAAAAATAACTAAATACTATTGGTTTATAGTTATTGAATATTGAAAATTACAAAAACAACATGACATTTATACTCAAGTTTATAATATGTGTGAAAAAAACTAAAAATAGAACCAATTAAGAACAAAGAGAGTATTATTATCAAGTCAATTTTTTTTTTTGAGTTTTTCCATATCTTCATTCTGTTTAACATATTTAGTATTTTCCTTATCCTTTTAAGACTAATAAATGTGTCTTAAAGGGAATATTCTAATGAATCATTTGATATCATCTAACTTAACATATTAATCTTCTTTATTAAATTATTAGTCAAATAAAATCTTTTGATACCTAATTTAACATATTAATTTGTTAATTATCATTATACTTCACCTCTCATTTATATATATGAGTCTATTTTGTGAAACAAATAAATTATCATCTTATTTATTATAATTAAAAAATATTTTTATTTCCAGATATATCCTAAGTTAAATTTATAAAAACAAATATAAACTATTCAATCTATAAAATATTCAAGTTTATTTAATATTATTCTTTAAAAATAATATCAATTGAATTAAAAATTTTACTGAGTAACGGGTCAAATTTTGAATATTTAAGTTCAATTTCATACTTTTTTGTTGAATTTTATAACTTTATATAATATAATAAACTTTACATAATTTATTTTGAAATATTTTTAAAATATTGAAACTAGATATTAAAGTTAGAAACTATAAACACTCAAAATTTGTTTGTTATAGCGATGTCAATAATATGTCACTATAATATGAAAGAATTTTAAAAAACCAAGTATATTAACAATTTATTAAATTACTCATAATATAGTAACTCTTTTTAAAAACCAAATTCACAATATTATGTTTTATAATGACATTTAAGTCATGAGGTAGAATATGCATTATTGAAATAACTTCACGTACATAAACTAATACAACGTATTAAAATTTTAGTTTAAAATAAAAAATATACAAAATTTTGTATAAAATAAAATTTAACCAGTGTTATAGCACATATACTTATCTAGAATCATTAACAATATAAAACTTACAAAATAAGTGTCTTTTTCAAATCATAATATTTAACATATGATTTTATTGCATAATATTTTATCCAAAAAACTTTTAAAAACAATCACATAAATTATATTTTATATAAAATTTACATTATAAATAAAATGAATTTTAATAGTTATATTATTATTCTAGTGGCCTGATTAGCTAAGAGGACTCAAGATTTAATCCCGTCACCAAACTTCTTAAGATTTGCATTAAGATAAACAACAAAGCTATATATTGAGTTACTATTAAGAGAGTAGATGCGTATATTTTTGATTCTTCTATCTATACGTTTGAGTCATGTTTGTTCTAATTCGACGTTTTTGTCAAAACCAGTGATGCATCGTTTTCAAATTTATTATAGTTTCGGTAATAACTATAGTACATAACTATTTTCGACCTAAATTCACCTTCTTTAATTTTATCTCTTGCCGACAATTTCCCAATATTTTCCCATCTTTTTTTCTTGCGAATATAATTTTAAACAGTCATGTTAAACTAATTTTGATACTTTTCACATTATAGATGGACAATTGCAAATGTTGCAACACGTACGGTTACCTGTTTCGACCCAAAATATCCTCTAAAGATTATTCAAAAGTCTTTAAAAACAATAAACTATACAAATACACACATGATTAAGTTTGAAATATCCGACACGTGGATACGAAAAAAATGTAAATAATTGATGCTTAGCCAGCTAATTTGTTTTTGAAGGAATTTTTGCACGTGATGAAGGATCCGGCTTGAAACATGATAATAGTAGGACTAAACCACTATTTATAAAAAGTGAATCTTTATCTGATAAATGGATTCTGAACGCAATAAATTTCAAGAACAAACTAAATTTGATTAACACTTGATTGATTGTTTTGTCTTTTTCCATTTTGTTGTGTGTTGTTGATCTAAGAAGGTGCATGTTTTTGTTCTGTCTGAATTTTATCCAAACAGTTTTCTCATGATTCTTGTGTGTAAGATAAGATTTGCACTAACAAAAAAAATCGTTGGACAATACATTTACAGCAGAACCTAGTTGTGTGATGAATCTAATGGAAAACACCTTGACTTTACTCAATCTAATGAATCTAACAAAAAAAAATAGTTTGCTTACCCAAAAATAGAAACCAATGGAAAACAAGGAGTGATGAATCAGTTCAAAGTCTATTAAGCAAACTCTTAAAATGGAGAAAAAGTAACTAGCTTATTATGTAAAACACCTTGACTTTACTCAACCTCCAGATCATATCATTCTGTAACTTAATCACCATAATTAGCAAGTTAATTATTTACTCTTTGTTTGCATCAATTACACAATTCATTACATTATGGTTCAAAGCATTGAAGAAAACATATGGGAACACTCTTATTAGCGTCAAATTAATGCAATTAATACATTATCATGGGTCAGGCATTGGAGAGAAAACTTGTTTGTGTTCTGGTGATTGTAGCTCTCTCTGTTCGTGATGATGTTTTTTAAGTACAAGTCTATCACTCGAGCAATGTTGCTAGGCACTTTGCGTAACTCATTGCATATGAAAAGTAAAATATGTTACTCACTCATGCATCATGTGACAACGCTTGTAACTTGTTAGCATCTGTATGTGGCAAGAGCCATATATGGTCACAAGAGTTTCCATTAACATAAATTGTGTAAAAGCGGGGTGTCGGATGTCGAAACATAATAAGTTACATGAAACCATATCTATGGTATATCTTATGCACGTGTCTATGCTTTTTAAGAAACAAAGCAATAAATGGAGACATAGATAGATATGTTTTGCGTGTTTCAGTTTCTTGTCTAATCTTTCTTCTCGACCTTTCGGATAGGATTAATTAGCAGGAGTATGGATCTGTTTGGGAGACTAGTAGAGATGGCGGCTAGCTGTAAAACCTGTTTAAGACTAAACAATGTTTAGCTCTGATAATGGGTTCTCAAAAAAGTGCTAATCTCCTCTCTTTGTTTTCTTTTTTTCCTTGTGAGGTTAAAGCTGGAAAGTGGGACCTTTGGAACTGGTGTCTCAAAATCTTGAAATGATTCATATTCCTCTTTGTTTGGTAAGTTAATTTGGAGATAAAAGCAGATGCAACTGCCACAAAGTGTTCGTCTATCGGGCTGGTGAAGACGACACTGGACCGTTTTGTTCATATAATCTTGAGCACAGCTTCTTAGACAAAGTCTGACCCCTACGTCTTACCATCATCATGTAGATACCTCCAACAGTTTCAAATTTTCACAGGCGTGGCGTGAAAAACTCTCAGTGAAACCAAGACCATCATCATCACTTTGTTTATTTGCTCTCTATCCCCCATACAGAGAGATTAGAGAGTTTTGACAGGTGAACTTTTTTTTAAAAACAACACACTTGTTGTGTCTCTCTTTGGCGGGTCTTCTCTAACATCTATATGTTCCAGTCCAAAAAAAGGCAAGAAAAAGAGAGTTTAGCTTATGTAATTTTTTTTAAACAGTTCTGCTGTAAAAAAAGAATAAGGAAATGGTGATGGTCTTAAAAGCATAATGGGTATGAGGTTGAGAGATAAATCTTGCCATGGTTTGTATTATGAAGTCAGCATCTATCAGTCCCTCTATTGTAGATTATTATTATTATTCTACTTGTGCTAGTTATGGTTGAAGAAGTGATCCATATCTTTCTCTCTTGCATCGAAATCGCTAATATATTGCAATAACAGGTCTACAACCGTTAAACAATTTGGTGTCTAATATATTGCAATATGAGGATCAAGTGATTTAATGTCCAAAAACTTTTTTTAGACGATCAAATTGGATAGATATTTTTTGTCATAAACATAATAAAATCTGAACCGAATTAAATTGTTTAAAAGCAAACAGAACCAACAAAATCTTTCTTAATTGAAATGTAATGAGGAAAGAGAGAAAAGCCTCCAAAAGAAAAAGGAAAAAAAATCCTCGTTCCCCTATATTGTCAATCTTGTTACCCAGACAACGAACTTGAATTTATAGGCTTTTGGATTAGCCTAAGATCACAAAAATAAATAAAATAAGAAAGATCACTTTAATAACCAATATTCAAAAATAATATAGAATGCATGGTATGCATGGTGTGAGAGGCTTTATACCAAGACAAAGAACTCTTCAATATGCTTAGTGAGATTCTCAAACGATTGCCTGTTGTAGACATCGTAGACGAGAACACAACAAGCCACGTGACGTGATCATATCTACGTGATCATGCTGGATGCACATTTTCTGTACACTTGTAGCCGTCATAGTATAGTATAAATCTATGACTTACTATACTTGAGCATCTCTCTATACGCATCCTTAACTTTTCCTCTTCACCCTGATTACAATAAATCTGCACAGTCCGCTTAAGAGCGTTGTAACACATGACGAGAAATAGAACAAAGCAATAAATTCCCAAGTTCAGAAAGTTTCTATTTAAATGTCCAATCTCAACATGTCAAGAGCAGCAACAAACAATCAGAATCTAGCAGGAGGCGGTGGGGAGGGCTCTTACCACTTAGGGTTGTTTGGTATCATCCTGATATTGACTCGTTGATATTGTTAGGATGATATAGTTAGGATGATACCAATGATATTCATTTTCGTCAGGTTCATAGTTAAATAAGACTCGAATAAATACCTGCATGCAGATTCACTTTTATTGCTAATATTATCAATGATTCTCGTTTATGCAAAGAAGATCACAAAATCTTACAAACAAAAAAAAAGGAATTTGTTTTGACTCTAAGAAAAAACAATTGAAAGAAATGGTGGTAAAAATTGTTGAAGAAAATTAAGAAATCTAAGATATTTCATATTTGTGGTTGAATAGAGAGGGCGAGATGTAGGGTGTAAGCAATAGAGACACATGCATGATGCACCCGATATTTCATATTCCATTTTTACTCTGTTTTCGTGGTTAAATAAAAGTCCATTTTTACTCTTTGTAGTCCAAGAATCGAATCCTTTAGATCCACACATGGTAGAAATTCTAAAGTACTTAATTAGAGCTCATAAAATGGTTTGTTGGAGTTGCAATGCAATTAGTGAAGAATGTGATATATGTTCGTAATTATCCAAAGTTATATGTACATTTAAATTTCCTTTTCTTACCTTAGAATAAAGCAATGACACGGCGCAAGGAAAATTTGCATAAAGACAGCCTATATAATTATTAAGAAGGTGATAATACATATTGTGATATTTCTACAATTATTTTTCCTAATTCTAAATATATATTCAACCTATAATTATAGAAGCAATAAATCTTTTTATCTTTTATGAACCTTCAACCAATAGAAAAAATATATATCAAAATTTAACTAGTCATAAATTATTAAATTAATATAAATTTAGTCATAAAAATTTGAGAAACTCTTATAAAACGGAACAAAAAAACCTAAACTTTTTTATATAATAATGGGACAGATGGAGTATATATATATATATAAGTATATAAACAAAACCTTGATTCTCTAAATGAAAATATGCAATAAATTATTAGTCCTCAAAGGATAAGGAAAATACTTAATATGTAAAATAGAAGGAAGATATGGAAAAGCCGAAAAAGCTCAAAAAAGTAATCAACCTATTTTTATATCAGTTAAGAAATTAAAAAGAATGTTAAATATGATTAAACGGTATATATTCATCAAATAGAAAGACAAAAATCAAATCGGTAAAGTTTAAGTCGATCAGAATTTTAGAAGATAATAATATAAGATAAGTAAACTTTAGTGGTATCAAAAAGGGAATCTCGGAAGATATACATATTAGTTTTAGAAAATGAAAATATTATTTTGTAAACTTTTTATTTTTTTGTCAAGAACCTTTTTGTTAGTTATCTGAAAAATACTATATACTTACCTTAAAAATATATGTCGTATTCGTCTCATATGTTAATATTATGTATTTAATTTATTTAAGTGTCAATTTATTTCTTCATGTAAGAGCTTTATTATACGGTTGACGACTTAAAAGCATAATTGATCATCAGGAGAGTAACAAAGATGATCTCCGATCTGCCACAGGATTTGATAGAAGAGATACTGTCTAGGGTTTCGGTGACATCTCTGAGACGATTACGTTCTACTTGCAAACTATGGTACCATCAAGTTTTATTCAAAGATCCTCGATTCATCAAAAAATACTTTGACAAAACAGCAAGGCAGTATCATGCTCTCATACTGACTGATAATACGGTATGTTCAATGAGCTCCGTTCTCGATAGAGTTATGGAAAGGATCAGCTTGTCTTCAGTTGGGCATCGCCTAACTTTGCCACACTGTAATGAATTAGTCGATTTATTTAGAGCCTTTCACTGCGATGGCATATTGCTATGCAGAATCTGTAGGAAGAACATGATTGTGGTTTGGAACCCGTTTTCGGGGCAAACCAGATGGATCCAACTGCAAAATCAGTTCCTCGAAACCTTTGCCCTTGGATACGACAACAAGGAATTGTTCCGTAACTACAAAATCTTGACGTTTTTCCCGTATAGATCAGGACGCGACTTAAAACGCGACTTAAAAGTGGAAATCTATGAGTTTAGGTCTAATTCATGGAGGAATCTTGATGCGACCATTCCCCATGGAGCCTGCTTAAAAGATCACAATGGTGTGTCTTTAAATGGAAATACTTATTGGGTGTCGTGTAATGAAAAAGGAGACAATGACTACTCACTACTCAGTTTTGATTTTTCAACAGAAACGTTTCAACGTTTGTGTGCTCCTTTTCGTCATGAGCCAAGCCATATTAATGATACTATGGCCCTCTCGGTTGTTAGAGAAGAACGTCTCTCGTTCTTATATCAGAGTAGCGAGACACTAGAGGTGGATATATGGATGACCGATGAGATTGAGACCACATCTGTGTCGTGGAGCAAGTTCTTAAGAGTAGATTTAAAATTCCTTCGTTTGTCGTATTCCGTGAGCTTCTACATTATCGACGAGGAAAAGAAAGTTGTCGTGTGTTGTGATGAAGTAGTGCCTGTAATGGCAAATTCGAGATACATCATGACGTGGATTGTTAAAGGAGGAGAAAAATATAGAGCATCAGCCGATATTACAGTTGATCGTGGCATACAAGTATGGCCTTTGCGAAGTCATAGTTTTCCAAGATTGTTTGGTTATGTTCCAAAAAATTAGCATTGTAGTTTCTTTTGCTTCCTTTGTCATGTCCTTGGATTGATGGAAGAACTAATATCAGTTTTTAATTTTTGTTTGGCATCTTACTCGTGGCTTAATTATATATATATATATAAGGATCTATTACTTTATTAGAGATTTTTTTTGAATTGTTGGTAAAAATAATATATATATATATATACACAGTAATATCAGTAACTATAAAGTTACCCACGCGTGGGTTATAAAATCAAATATTTTGTGTGAAAAATAAAATTTCATTAAATTATATATGAAATGTATATGATTTTATTTATATATGCATTGAAAAGAATTTAAATACATAAGTTTATAATTATGAAGTGTGTTAAAAGAAGACAATTTTTCACATATTGCATAAAAATAAGTTTTGGTTTTAAATTTAGCTGATTATTTTTATAATTCTAAAAATACTAAAATAGCATCATGCTTTTAATCTTATATTCTAAATACTAAACCATATCTCTTCAAAATTATATCCTAAATGTAAAATAAAAAATTCAAACAAAATAAAATAAAATAAAATAAAACAAAATTATTTTAAATGACACATTTTTTTGCAGTAAAAAAATAAAATAAAAAATGATATATATATATATATATATATACTAGATGAGGACCCGCTCGATGTACGAGTTTAAAGGTTTATAAATTATATTAAAATTTGTTGTACGTTATTTATAGATTTTATTTTTGTTAAAATACACTGATTTATATCCGTTTACAAATATTTTATGTATGTTACCATTAAAAGTGTATTTTTATACCTAAATATACTCTATGTTACAAATATATTCTTTTATCATCCACCTAGAAAATGTCTATATGAATACATAAAGCTAACTATTTTACTTTCACTTCTGCATAGTTTTTTAATTACTAAAATTGTTGGCTCATAAAATATTTTGCATTAAAAATAGATTACATAATATACTAATCAATGATTTATCTTCACAATAATGTATGACCACCATGGAGAAAACCTCGGCTCCATCCTCATCCCTTATGGAGAGAACTTTGCGTCCAACCTCCTCCACCATGGAGGGAACCTTGGCTCCGCCTTCCTCCCTTGGGAAGATAACCTTGCGTCCAACCTCTTCCACCTTTCTGCCTTGGGGAGATAACCTTGTATCCAACCTTCTCCACCATAGAGAGAACCTCGGCTCTGCTCTCCTCCTGTGTGGAGAGAACATGTTCACGTCTTTTTATTATCTCAAAATGGCTTGCCCTGACAACCAATGAAAGTAACAATCTTTTTGTAACGTCACCAAATCTATGTTATGAAAAAAGGGTTAATGACCAACCAATCAAGGTTAAAATTTAGAAGAAAATTAATTTGACATAACTAAAAAAACAATAGAAAATTATAAGCACGGTAATATATGAATCCCAAATAATTCAAAGATGAAAATATAAATTAAATAACAATCTAAAAATACTACAATAAATTTTAAAATACAGTATTAGAAAAAGAAGACGCATATATTAATCTTTTTTTTTGGGTCAACATATTAATCTTACCTATTCGGCTATTCCCAACTGAAAAAAGGGAAAGTAGGAGAAAATTTTGGTTTTAGAAAATAAGAAAAATTTACCTTCCCATAAAAAAAAATTCCAATTAAACAAAGTTGAAAACAGTGTTTTTGAATAAATTTTTTAAATATGAGACGACCTATGTTTATATAGAAGTGAGTATTTACAAAAATTTAGAATTAATAATTAACTGTATATTTTCCTCCTTGATCCCTTTTTCTATTTTTTGTAGAATTAATAATTTTAAATTAAAAATAAGTAAATAATATTTTAAATTTTCCAATTAAACAAAGTTGAAAACAGTGTTTTTGAATAAATTATTTAAATATGAGATGATCTATGTTTATATAGAAGTGAGTATTTATAAAAATTTAGAATTAATAATTAACTGTATATTTTCCTTAATCTTTTCTATATTTTCTGTAGAATTAATAACTTTAAATTACAAAATAAGTAAATAATATTATTATTTCATATTTTATGAAATATATATATATATAATCTCCTTATAATTATTTAAAAATACTTTGTATTTTTTTAATAAATTTTGTAATTTTTGATAATTATCTTTTTACATTATTAATATTTTTAAAAATAAAATATTTTATTTTTGTTGTAATCAAATTCCTCCTATTAAATATTAATTTTTACATATGTCAAAATCTGAGATTGATAACTTGACACATGTCAAAATCTTGTTAATGGCTAACTTTCAAAACCCAACTTTATATAATAAGATATATATATTTTTTTAAGATTGTGAAATAGTTAGTCCGAAATTTATGATTTAACTAATTAAAAACATTTATAAGATTTGAGTATTTAATATTTGTTTGTTATTAGAGAAATTATATGATCGCAATCAAACACAATCTTTATAAATGTTAGAACATTGATTGAGGGAAAAATCCTTTTTATTTGTTTGAAATATTATACTTTAATATTTGATTGAAATTCTTCCATAACCAAACATTATTCAGTCTAAAATATATTTTAATTGTTGACAATAAATGTTAAGTTTGATTTTGTTTTCCATTTTAGATTTTCAGAGAAATATACGACAAAAATTTTGTATCAACAGTTTTCTAAATTAGTCGGGTCATTATTATTCTTTCCAATATTATTGTATTAAGAAATCGATATTGAAGTTGAGATATTATTGTTTTTTAAACTAAATATATAAATCTTTTAATTTAATTTTGTTGAGATATTATTGTTTTTTTTAATGGGTCTGTTTGGCAACATAGATACATATAGATATATGATATGGTTTTTGTTTTTTTTCTTCTTAAAATGTACTCTCCAATTAAGAGTATATATGAGGATCAAGTGATTTAATGTCCAAAAACTTTTTTAGACGATCAAATTGGATAGATATTTTTTGTCATAAACATAATCAAATCTGAACCGAATTAAATTGTTTAAAAGCAAACCGAACCAACAAAATCTTTCTTAATTGAAATGTAATGAGGAAAGAGAGAAAAGCCTCCAAAGAAAAAGGAAAAAAAAAAATCCTCGTTCCCCTATCTTGTCAATCTTGTTCCCCAAGACAACTAACTTGAATTTATAGGCTTTTGGATTAGCCTAAGAATTACAAAAATAAATAAAATAAGAAAGATCACTTTAATAACCAATATTCAAAAATAATATAGAATGCATGGTATGCATGGTGTGAGAGGCTTTATACCAAGACAAAGAACTCTTCAATATGCTTAGTGAGATTCTCAAACGATTGCTTGTTGTAGACATCGTAGACGAGAACACAACAAGCCACGTGAAACAAGCATTATCAGTAGTAGTATTATATTACAACTCTTAAATTATTTTGGTGGATGCACATTTTCTGTACACTTGTAGCAGTAGTAGTAGTAGTAGAAATCTAGACAGCCAATTTAGTTTATCAATCTCTCATGTATAAATCATGTTTGAATTATTTGAAATAACTATTTTAAAGGTGTTAATTCAAATATCATCCTAAAATTGTTGGTTGCTCCATTAATCAGACCTGAGCTGGCTGCTTCATTTATCAGCAAGTAACTGTTGATTCCATCAATTGACCCATGGATACGCCTGTCGAGTATCAACGACCTCAGTAACTCCATAATTTCTGTCTGTGACACGCCCAATTTCGTCATATGAACCGAATCCCTATCGTTATGTAATGCTTTATCATGTTCAGTAAAGCTTGTGTTCTCATCTTCTTCAACATATCTTGATCTTCCATGCAGGTTTTGACAAATGGATCTTCCATGAAGTGACTCTACATACCAAAACCATTTAATCAGTGTTGGTTTTAGATGTACGCGAGAAACCAAAAAAAAAGAAAAAAGCCATACGTCAGTTACATTAAATATTCTCTCAAACTCTGCAAAATCATTTTTTCATAAGCTTCTATCAAAGCTTTCATTGCCAAGATCTCAGGGTCGTCTTTGTACCTGCATGGAGCCAACAAGAATCAATTTATTTTTCGGAAGCATAGAACCAAAATGAGATTACAATACAAATATTAGGGGAATGACGTACTGCTTTGCAGTGTCCTGGTCAAATGGATTCATGTTCGACCCCATCATACGCTAGAAGACCATATCTTTGCAAAGCCAAAAGAAAGAAAGAAAAAAAGTCCCGAGATGTTTGGACAAATCACAAAACAAATGGCAAGACACTGGACAAGAACAAAAAAATAGAAGTATACGCTACATGTCCCTTAAAGTCACACAGCTAAATAAACTATACGGCTTTACTTTTAAACCATGTTATTAATAAAATGACAAGAGGGTATTACAGAGAAAACTATATAGAGATGACAATATAAAAGGAAAAATACTGTAGGCACTTTATATGTCTCTGGTTAAGCGCTTTCTTATACGTTAGAAAAGCCTCATGGAAGTCAATGGCAGCTTCTTCCCACTGACGTTCTGCCATGTGCATTTTTCCACCACATTTGCGGAGTTTACCGACGACGTCCGCAAAACCACAATCACCTCTATCACGAACATCGATGGCAAGTGCCTTCTGGTAAAGTTGTTGCATCTATTCAAAAAGGTGTTTGGTTGTGTTTCTGTCGTAAAAAGCCAAAAGAAAGTATGCAGCAATAAAATTTGCAGAATCTGAAGTAAAAAAAACCCTATAGCAGATGCTCTTTTACTTAACCTTAAGATCCTTGTTATCTTTTGTTTCAATGTAGAGCTGAAATTCATTTGCATAAACTTCAAACAGATGATTTGGGTCGGTTCGAGTTACATCGTAGACGAGAACACAACAAGCCACGTGAAACAAGCATTATCAGTAGTAGTAGTATTATATTACAACTCTTAAATTATTTTGCTGGATGCACATTTTCTGCACACTTGTAGCAGTAGTAGTAGTAGAAATATAGACAGCCAATTTAGTTTATCAATCTCTCTCTCATATATAAATCACTATTTTAAAGGTGTTAATTCAAATATCATCCTAAAATTTGGGGGGGCACCACTTAGGGTTGTTTGGTATCATCCTAACAATATCAGTGAACCTAGAAAGTGCAGCTTTTGCTTTTAAGAAGGAAATCATCAATCAAAGTAAAACAAAGGTCACTTGATTTAGTAGGGTTGTGCCTCTTTCTCTCTCTTGACCAATGAGAGGGTAGGGAAAAGAAAGACAAAAGAAAACCCCCTTTGGTTACTAGGTATTTTATAACCCAATAGAGTCATCATCAAATAGCCCAATAAGATCCCATGGTATGATTTATAAAAATGACCAACAACATGTACTCACTAGTCACTAGTAGTGGCGGCGAGCATTTTGGAGGCTTTTTTAGCCAATGTGAATTATTCTAAGTCTGGAGATCATTTAATGAAAACCGCGGATTCAACTTTTTTTAATTAAAATTTGTAATAGTTTATTTTGTTATTATGTTATTTATAATGATTTGTGATTAAAAATTCGGTTTGCTTATATTATAATTCTTTTATTTTTTATCTATTAATTTTTAAAATTTAAGCTATTAAACAGAACTGTTATCTATTTTATTCAATTAGATTTTTGATAAAAAATTTAACCTGAATTTTTTTTTTTATAAAATTTGTAGTTGTAGATTTTATTCTATTAGATTTTTAAATCTTAGCTGTTAATTTTTTAAGTACGAATTAGTTTTGATTCTAATAGATTTTTTTTTTACTTTTCTACAATTTATTTTATTTGATGTGTCCCCCATTTTTGTTTTTTAATTAATTCTATTTATTTAATTAATTAATTAATCTTAATTAAGTTTTTCTAATGACAATTGAATGTAATTTTTTACATTAGTTTCATATTTGTACTAAGATATGTAATCACTCTCTTGTTTGACGATTTTGTATATGATCTTCTGTTTCTCTCCATATAGTAAATATTTGGAGAGAAAAGCAGATGCGACTGCAACAAAAGGGTTTCGTTCATCGGGCTTGTGAAGGCTACAATGGACCGTTTTGTCCAGAGAGAAAATCTTGTCATGGTTTGTATTATATAGTCACCATCTATTACTCACTCTTTTGCAGATTAGTCTATTCTCTACTTATGCTACTGTGATAGGAATCACACGTCTCTCAACCATCTCTTCTCCTCTGTTTTATTATTTATTTGGTTTTACTATTACTTTGGTTTAGTATTTTACTTTCCCTAATTAACCGGTATCTATGTAAACCGGATTTGCATCTTTATTATTTATGTAAGGCATACAGCCGCACGAAAAACCTTAATCGAATAATAATTTTCTCTTACATCTTTCTCTCTGTTAACTCATCATCATCGACCACCATCGAATCCTTTGCTCCGAGGTGATATTCTTATTTCTTTCACCTTCTAGCTTGTGATTCACCGTTCTCCGAGCTTTTGGTAAGCTTCTGGATCGGATTTATATCTCTCCCTAAGAAGACCTATCTCAGCTACGAACGAGTGAACAACTGGATCATATTATCTATCTTTTTTTCATACTTGAGTTGCATCAAAATGGCTAATATATTGCAATAACACAGGTTCGAAACAAATAAACATACTTGAGTTTATCATAATAAGCTCTCTACCTCCCTCTTTCCCACTCTGTATCACTCTCTGTCTCTTTCTGAATTCAAGGTAACTATTGATTGATTAGAGGCTAATAATCTCTTACATGATTCAATCTATATATATATATATATATAAGTCTCCCATTTATCACACAATCTCAAAAGTGGAGTTTAATATCATCAGACTTGAGTTGGGTTATCATCGTTAATGCCGAGTCACTATCCTCCCACACAGAACGTTTCTGCACAAGAAAATAAAAAACAAAGAGAATTCAAATCAGTATCCTTAGGATTCTAAATGCAGAGTTTGTGACAAGATTTCGATATATAAGTTACTACTCACGATAAACAGCCGTGACTCGTCTTTTGCTTCTTCTTCTTCTTCGTCTTCTCCTTTTGTTTAACCAGCGGTTTGATCACTTCCTTTATCGCTGAATCAAAAACTGCTTTCACATTCTGCAAAAATGTAAAACTTTTGAGGCTCTGTTAATCTGAAGAAAAGAACTGCCTAATAATACTATTTGAAGGTCATTCAATGTACCTGTTGAGTTTTGAGCTACATTCAATGTAATATGTCGCACCAATTAGCTTACGCAGTTCCTCTCCCTATCACATAGTAATGCTTAATTTACTAACCATCAAGCCTTAAAATGGAAATCACATGAAATCTACGGTAAAAAGGCTATAAAACCAAACCTGTGCAGTAGTTACAGGGGATAGTCCAGGATGATCAGCCAAATAATGCTTATCTTCACGGAGATCTACACCAATGTTGTAAGGATCATTAACTAAGTTATGTATCTAAACGGTTTACAGGAATCTGTTAGTAAGTTCTCATTTGGTTTCTTACCTAATTTGGTACCGACAAGGACTAGGGGAACTCCTGGAGCAAAGTGTTGGAGTTCAGGGATCCACTGACTCAAAAACAACAGTCATATAACATCAGAAATTATTCAATACTACTGACACATTTAGCGTCTTTATCACGCTCGATCGTTTTCAACAAAAGAGAAAAGGAGGATGGATCTATTATTCCAATATTACAAACCTTTTTAAAAACATTCTCGTAGCTAGCTCGGCTGACTAATGAAAAAGACAAGACGAAAACATCTGCTCCTCTGTAACTTAATGGCCTTAATCTGTTATAGTCTTCTTGTCCTGCAAACAAAGGATATACATGTGTTTTTACTTGAACATGTGTTTGCATTCTTTGGTTTTTTTTTTGTTTGTAAAATTACTGTTGTATTAATTAATTACTAGGATATATCCCGTGGTTAAAGCCCGGGTTAACATTTTTAAAAAAATTTATAATATAATAATAAAAATTATTGATTTATTTTTTTAATTATTTTGTTTGAGATAATATTTATTTTTAACTGTTATGTAAAACTATTAGTCTATTTGAATACTAATTATTTTAGAATATTATAGTATTTTCCTTTTGACGTATTATTACAGTTTTATATTGTTTATTTGTTGTATTTGCATCATATTTTGTGAAATATAAAATACTAATTTTAATATTATAATTATGAGTAAATAAAAACTATTAATTTATGTAAATTTAGTTTTACCAACCCGCCAATGTGGAAATTAAAACACACATTTTCATACATTGAGTAATATATCTTCGTTTTAAGAAATTCAAATCACAACATATGCAGAAATTTTTTTGCATTTTATTAATTATAAGTATTATATGAAAGTTCTAAACAATTTGTAAATAAAATAAAATAAAGATGATAGGAGAATCATAATTTGAAATCTTAACAAAATCTTTAAATTTAGTTATTAAAAATAATTGTATTATATACTTGGATATAAAATCTTAGTTTTTAAAATTCTGATTGGTTTATATATTTTTGAAAAAATAATTAGTAATTTCGTCCATAATTTATTAGAGAGAGAAAATATTTTTTAAATTTTTTTTAGATGTCTTAATATTTGATATGTGAGTGTTTTTATTTTTAATTTAATTATAACTTAGTTAACTAAGTTTAATTATTTTTTTCTAATGGCAATTGAATGTAGTTTTTTACACATTTTAAGGTTAGATTCATATTTGTACTTTTCAATTAATATAGTAGGATATTATAATTATGCAACTTTGAATGACTAGTAACAACACTTCATCACTAGTAAGTAGTAACAGCCTCACAGTATTAATTTTGTAATTATATTGTACATTTTAAATTGGTGATCATGAGTTATTAATTATTTTAATATACTGTACAGAGGATATAAAACATAGAAAAATACTTAGGTTCACCCCTAAGGGTGAACCTCTCTATTCACCCCCTCTTCTCTCAGCCAATCAGAATCTTCCATCTAATATTTCATTTAAAAAATAAATCAAAATTAAATTAAAAAGCAAACCAAATTAATAAAACAAATTTTGTATACTTTTAATTAAGGAAAGTTAAATATTTGGCTTGGTTTAGATTTTTAAAACTAGAGTAGAATTATATGTCGGTTTGGATTTACAAATGAAGTGGTTAGGGTTTAGATTTTACAATTAAAACGAAATTATATGTCGGTTTGGATTTACAAATGAGGTGGTTAGGGTATAGATTTTACAATTAGAACGAAATTATATGTCGGTTTGGGTTCACAAATGAGATAGTTAGGGTTTAGATTTTACAAGTAGAACAAAATTATATATCGGTTTGGGTTCACAATGAGATAATAGGGTTTAGATTTCACAATTAGAACGAAATTATATGTCGATTTGGGTTCAAAAATGATGATTAGGATTTAGATTTTATATATATCGGTTTGAGTTTATTAAAAAGCGGTTTAAGTTTCTAATTTTATAATAATGTATACATATTTTATTTCTTTATTTTATAAAGGGGTGAATAGAGAAGTTCACCCCTAGAGGTGAACCCAAGTAAAACATATCAAATCTTCTAAAATAATTCAAACGAAATATGTTTATATCTTAAGGTTTAATATAAAAAAAGAGGGATATCTTTAGTAGTGAATATATAAAATTGAAATATTGGTACTCAAAGTGGAAAAAGTCGTTTATATAATAATTACATGTGTTTTATGAACAATTAAATAAATGTTTATTTTTAAAAAATTATAATTACAAACTATAAAATCAATAAACAAATTCTAATAACTTTACGGAACATATGTTTTACTTTATCTATGTGTTTTATAAAGTATGGTACAAATTTAATTTTGCATGAATATTTACTGCCCAAAATACTTGAATGTGATATACATTATCTTATTATATAAAGTTGGGTTTTGAAAGTTAGTCATTAACAAGATTTTGACATGTGTCAAGTTATCAATCTTAGATTTTGATATATGTAAAAGTTGATATTTAATAAGAGGAGTTTGATTACAACAAAAAAAAATATTTTGTTTTTAAAAATATTAGTAACGTAAAAAGATAATTATCAAAAATTACAGAATTTATAAAAAAAATACAAAGTTTTTTAAAATAATTATAAGAAGATTATATATCTAAGATATATTTCATAAAATTTCAAATTATAATATTATTTACTTATTTTTAATTTTAAGTTATTAATTCTACAAAAATATAGAAAAAGGGATTATAAAGAGATTATATATATATATATATATATATATATATATATCATAAAATTTGAAATGATAATATTATTTAATTATTTTTAATTTTAAGTTATTATTTTTACAAAAAGGATTAAGGAAAATATACAGTTAATTATTAATTTTAAATTTTGTAAATAATCACTTCTATGTAAACATAGATCGTCTCATATTTAAATAATTTATTCAAAAACACTGCTTTCAACTTTGTTTAATTGAGAATTTTTTAAATTGGAAGATAAATTTTCCTTATTTTTTATACCAAAATTTTCTCCTACTTTTTACTTTTTCAGTTGGGAATAGGTAAGATTAATATGTTGACCAAAAAAAATTAATATATGTGTTTTTGTTCCTAATACTGTATTTTAAAATTTATTGTAGCATTTTTATATTTATAATATAATTTATATTTTTATCTTTGAATTATTTGGGATTCATATATTACCGTTCTTATTTTTGATTGTTTCTTTAATTATGTCAAATTAATTTTCTTCTAATTTTTTAACGGTTGGTCATAAATCCTTCTTTTTTTTGCAAACATAATTGTTACCATTATTCATTCAATCCCAAGAGAGATAACAAGTAGAAGCTCATTAACATAATGAATAGATAACATAGGCTAATCAAACACAAGCTTACAACAAACATAGATCGATAGATTAAAAAAACATAAATCAACGTTGATAGATCCATAGGAGCTCAAAGACTGTGACACCGTGGTTTGCGGAAAAGTTTAAAAATTGATTTTGGCACATATGACACCAAAATGCACTTATTTTTCTGATCAAAAGTCCTGAGAAAACTTCATGATGGGTGACTTTCTTGGAAGTGATTGTCGAAAATGTGCGAGTGAGGACAAAACACAGGAAAATATCATTTGTTGATTTGTAGGGTCGGTAAACAAGTTTTTTAAGCCTCCCAGACGTAACAAATCGGCCATTGAATATAGGTGGGTCCACAGGCCGAGAATAAATATAGGTCCCACTTAGGAAGGTGGACATGAGCTCACTAAGCAAGGTGGCGGTTGAGGCGTTACAGAGACAGATGCTACATCATGGTGTGTCAAAGATACTTCTACGAATACGTTGGAAAATTTAACATTAGTTACTGTCAAAAGATTTTGTGAAGTTAGAAAAAAGTTTTTACTTTCATTGGTTGTCGGAGCATGCCATTTTGAGATAGCAGAAAGACGTGAACATGTTCTCTCCACACAGGAGAAGGGCAGAGCCGAGGTTCTCTCTATAGTGGAGAAGGTTGGACGCAAGGTTATCTCCCCAAGGGAGGAACACTACAAGAAAACTTGGATTTGCCGACTACAAAAATAGTCACTAAACAGTCGCAAACTTCTTAGTTACGACTGATTGGCGACTGACTTATGTAGTCGCAAAACAGTGCGTCGCTAAAATAATCAGTCGCCAAATAGTCGACACGAAGCTACTAATTGGCGACTGATAATTGTGGTCGTTCTTCCCTCGCCAAACAGTCACTAAATTTGCGACTGAATTTGCAACTCTTTAGCGACTGATCTGGTTACTCATTTGCGACTGCTTTGGTTACTGTTTTGTGTACGTTTTGGTGACTGTTTTACGACTGTTTAATTATCATGCTTTTTAAAAAAAATTGTAATAACAAAACTGATTATGAAAACTATAACTAAAACATAACAAACATTAAATTAAACAACCGCATAAGTTTAATTTTACATCCAAACATAACAAGAGTACAAGTCACAAAGATTACAAAAGTCACAAGATTACAAAAGTTTTCATAAAGGAGGGATAGTGAAGGAACCTAACTTAAACATCAAAGAGGTTTGGGTCATTGCTTTGAGACTCGAGGAAGGTGACATAGTTTGGGTTAGTCTTGAGGTAGCTCACCAAGCGTGAGATCTCTGCTTGTTGCTCAGATGCAACCCGTAGAGCCTCAGCTGCAACCCGTGAAGCCTCTGCGTCACGCTCTGCTTGTAGAGCTGCTTGTTGCTCTATTTTGCGGTTAGCTTCTTCAAGCTGTTGTTGCAGGCTTGTGAAAGTAGAAGACATTTCAGGGAACTTCCGCTTGCCCTTGATGAAACTCCCTAGGCTTCCAACCCCAAAGTATGCTCCTCATCGTTTATGAAAGTAGACTGCATAAAAAACAGAGAAAAGTTAACATCATTACTTACCAATGAAAGTTAATGATGCATATTAGAAAGAAGTAACATTACCTGAAGAAAGAGCTCATCATCCTCCTCGTGAGATAGCTCCGATCGACGTGATGTACCATCAGCTTGGTCGTCATTGTCTAGAGAAGCCAACTTAGCTTCCCTTTTTGCTTATATGCCTCATGAACTGCTTGCGCCTTCTTATCCACAAAAGTCCCATCTTTTTGGTATGAGTCCTAATGAAAACTTCAGGAATAGTTGGCGGTCTTCCCAATTCCACTTCCTAAAAGTTAGACAATGAAAAGGTTAGATAATGAACCATCTGATGTAACTTATTAAACAATGAAAATTTATTAACTCACCATCTCTTGTTCGATCTGCAAGTAAGACTTTGGCCCTGATACATGCTTGTGAGGGCCAAGACCATTACGGTCAGACATTCGAGCTGCTGAAGTGGTTGCACTCTTTGCCATGGCTTTTTCTGTGTTCCAATAGTCACACATTTCTTTCCAAAGAGTTTTCTCAATCCAAGTCGGTTTTGCTTCATCTCGCTGAGCTGCTGCCTTGGAAACCATGTCTTTCATACGGTTTTGACAAATGGTATAAAACTTTTCTTGAACGACACCGGTTAGTGAGGGATCCCAGGTGTGTGTTTTCTACAAAGATGACTAGTGTTAGTGATACAAACAATCCAAAAAAACAAACTATAAATACATAAATCAAATTGAAATGAGTAGAAGTTTACCGCGAATTCCAAGAAGTAGTTTTCTCTTCTTGCAGTAGGAACACAACCCCAACTGTAATATGGCCCATCAAACTTGTTTGTAAACACTTTTGTAATCTTTCGGGTAATCGTACCCTTGTCCTTACCAAACCTCATAACACAAACAAATCAAAAGTTAAATTATAATCAACAACAAACCTACTAATCTACTCAACAACAAACCTACTAATATAATCAACAACAAACCTTCTAAACAAACCTTCTAATCCAATGAAACAAACCTACTAAAACAATAAAACAATCCTTTCAATTCTAATCACTCTAATCAATCTAATCTACACAAACAATCCTTACCAAGTAGTTCCACGCTCTAATGTGGGAGAGAGGACAGTGGTGTACAACTCACGGCCTGGCTGGACGAGCATGGCATGTAAAGAAGCGAGTACATCAGCTGGGAGTTGTGATTCCCTTGCACTGTCATCCTCAGAATCAGCTTGGTCTTCTTCTTCCTGATGCGAGTTCTGCGCTTGAGAACTGTGGTGCGATCCAGAGCCAGCTCGAGGTTGAGAAGACGGTGGACGATGATTTGAGACGTGAGGAGCCTGTCGAGGTAGCGGAGACTGTCGAGGTAGAGTCGAGACCTGAGGAGACTGTCGAGGATGATTCGTGACTGAAGGTTGAGGAGACTGTCGAAGTGGACTCCAGAATTCTGGTGGATCCGTCGCAGAGGCGAGAGGCTGAGGAAAAGGACGCCTGATTGGAGCTTCGCCATAAGGGGATGCTCCTGGAAAGCTCCTCGAGTTCTGGAAAAGGTTTGTCGGAGGTGTATAGTCTCCGTAATGAGGCATCGGTCTCGCTGGAGGCTGGGGGATTGGGACAGGAGTTCCCTGAGAATCAGTCTCTGGGTCTCGCTGGTTCGCCGGCGTGAAGGCATATTGGCTGGGAAGAGTCGCGGGTCTTTGATTCGCCGGTTGTGAGTTCCAGCGGTTCGATTTGAGGGGTTTCTTCTTCCTCCTCCTCTTTTCTTTGCTCCGGCCATCAACAACAAAGAGAAACAAGAACGGTATGAAGATTTAGGGTTCTCGATTGAGATCAATTGAGATCTAGGGTTTTCTCGGGAAGAAGAGAAATGAGGGATTAGGGTTTTCGCGGGATAAATATGAGATCGAGTTGGGTTTGGACCGTTTTCTACGGACCAAATTTTATTTAAGGCCCAAATTAAATAAATCGGTCGCTAAATAGTAGCTGCGTAGTCGCAACTTTGGCGACTGCAAAACCGGTCTCCAAATTAGTCGCAAATTGGCGACTAAAATGAGACATTATAAATTAGTATCCAATTAGCGTCTATTTGGCGACTGTTTTGTTTTTGTAGCTATTAAGTAGCAAAACAATCGCAAATCAGTCGCTAAATTTAGCGACTGAGTTTTAAGTCGCAAATTGCAGTAGGCAAATCCATGTTTTCTTGTAGTGGAAGGTGGATGAGGTTGGACGCAAGGTTATCTCTCCAAGAGAAGAAGGCGGAGCCAAGGTTCTCTCCACGGTGGAGGAGGTTAACCGCAAGGTTCTCTCCATAAGGAATGAGGGGGAGCCGAGGTTTTTACCGTAGTGGTCATATATTATTGTGATGATACATCATCGATTAGTATATTATGTAATATATTTTTTTATTCAAAATGTTTTTTGAGCCAACAATTTTATTAATTAAAAACCTATGCAGAAGTGAAAATAAAATAGTTGGTTTAATGTGTTCATATAGACATTTTCTAGGTGGTAATAAAGAATATATTTGTAACATAAAGTATATTTAAGGGTAAAATATACTTTTAATAGTAACACACATAAAAGATTTGTAAATGGATATAAATCAGTGTATTATAACAAAAATAATATTTATAAATAACATACAACAAATTTTAATATATTTTTATTACATTTAATTTAATTTATAAAACTTTAAACCCGCACATCGGGCGGGTCCTCATCTAGTAAACGATAATCGAAAGCTTAAGAGGATGAAACACAACATAATGATATATCATTTGCTCCATGATCTTTCGGAGAGACTTCAAGTCTTAAACTGTTTAGATACATTTGCTCTCACTCTGATGAAACGCATGCAAGCATTGTTTTAACTTCACATACAGCAATCCTGACGCGAAACTTGTGGGAATTATTTTTCCACGCCCATGTAGAGCAGAATCAATAATAGGCCATATTAGAGAACAATTATATTACTGATATTACTGTATATATATATATATATATATATATATATATATATATATATATATATTACCAACAATTCAAAGAAATCTATACTAATAAAGTAATAAATCCTTATATAATTAAGCCACGAGTAAGATGCCAAAAAAACAAAAAACAAACTGATATTAGTTCTTCCATCAATCCAAGGACATGACAAAGGAAGCAAAAGAAACTACAATGCTAATTTTTTGGAACATAACCAAACAATCTTGGAACACTATGACATCGCAAAAGCCATACTTGTATGCCACGATCAACTGTAATATCGGCTGATGCTCTATATTTTTCTCCTCCTTTAACAATCCACGTCATGATGTATCTCGAATTTGCCACTAATTCATCACAATACACGACAACTTTCTTTTCCTCGTCGATAATGTAGAAGCTCACGGAATACGACAAACGAAGGAGTTTTAAATCTACTCTTAAGAACTTGCTCCACGACACAGATGTGGTCTCAATCTCATCGGTCATCCATATTTCGACCTCTAGTGTCTTGCTACTCTGATATAAGAACGAGAGACGTTCTTCTCTAACAACCGAGAGGGCCATAGTATCATTAATATGGCTTGGCTCATGACGAAAGGAGCACACAAACGTTGAAACGTTTCTGTTGAAAAATCAAAACTGAGTAGTGAGTAGTCATTGTCTCCTTTTTCATTACACGACACCCAATAAGTATTTCCATTTAAAGACACACCATTGTGATCTTTTAAGCAGGCTCCATGGGGAATGGTCGCATCAAGATTCCTCCATGAATTAGACCTAAACTCATAGATTTCCACTTTTAAGTCGCGTTTTAAGTCGCGTCCTGATCTATACGGGAAAAACGTCAAGATTTTGTAGTTACGGAACAATTCCTTGTTGTCGTATCCAAGGGCAAAGGTTTCGAGGAACTGATTTTGCAGTTGGATCCATCTGGTTTGGCCCGAAAACGGGTTCCAAACCACAATCATGTTCTTCCTACAGATTCTGCATAGCAATATGCCATCGCAGTGAAAGGCTCTAAATAGATCGACTAATTCATTACAGTGGGGCAAAGTTAGGCGATGCCCAACTGAAGACAAGCTGGTCCTTTCCTTAACTCTATCGAGAACGGAGCTCATTGAACATACCGTAGAATCAGTCAGTATGAGAGCATGATACTGCCTTGCTGTTTTGTCAAAGTATTTTTTGATGAATCGAGGATCTTTGAATAAAACTTGATGGTACCATAGTTTGCAAGTAGAACGTAATCGTCTCAGAGATGTCACCGAAACCCTAGACAGTATCTCTTCTATCAAATCCTGTGGCAGATCGGAGATCATCTTTGTTGATCAATTAGGGTTTTAAGTCATCAACCGTATAATAAAGCTCTTACATGAAGAAATAAATCGATACTTAAATAAATTAACACTATTGAATACATAATATTAACATATGAGACGAACACGACATATATTTTTAAGGTAAGTATATAGTATTTTTCGGATAACTAACAAAAAGGTTCTTGACAAAAAAAAAAAAAAAAAAAAAAAAAGTTTACAAAATAATATTTTCATTTTCTAAAACTAATATGTATATCTTCCGAGATTCCCTTTTTGATACCACTAACGTTTACTTATCTTATATATCTTATTATATAAAGTATGGTTTTAAAAGTTACTAATTCATAAGATCGCGACATGTGTCAAAATTTTATTATGTTATAAATTATTAAAATAATAAGATTATTATAATAATAATAATATTATTATTATATTGTAAAAGTTACTAATTCATAAGATCGCGACATGTGTCAAAATCTTATTATGTTGTAAATTATTAAAATAATAATAAAATCTTATTATTATGTTGTAAATTATACAATTTTGTAATTATAAAGAAAAAAGAATCGTCCAAACAAAAAAAATCCATAATTCAAAAACATAAAAGAAATCATATAGATAATTTTACAATAAAGATACACGTAGTTATCCTAAAGAAAATCCAAAAAACTCTACAATAGTTAAACTTATACAAAAACGATCCTACATTATATTGAATTCATTGGCCTAATCTTAAAAGAAAAATAAATAAATATAAAGATACGTATTCTCTCATATTTTTATCATATATATAGAGAAAGGAAGAAGTCATTACAATGTATCAACCTCAATCAGAATTTACAAACATGAGCACTACAGATGGAAACCAAAACTGTGAAAATAACAAAACGTCAAGATCATACAAATTGTTTGGGATAAAAAAAGTCTCACGTGATGCGCGGATAGAATGAACATAATAAAATATATTTAGTTATTTTAAAATACATTCAATAATAGTTAACATTAGGTATTTTAACTAAAATATATTAACTTTTTTTTTTGTCAACTTAAATAGATTTGCTCAAAAGAGCCAATTGGTAGGAACACTGTTTATATAAGTGATATGAAGCGGTATGAAGTAAGATATATTAACTATAACTAAAAATCTATTAGATTTTATGAATTATTATCTAGAACTAAATTTTTATATTTAAAATTTATAAAATAGATCAAAAGAAAGAAAGTATAATATTGATACACAAAATAAGCATTCTGAACTACATTTACTAATTTCAAAACATGAACAAAAAGTGGAAACGAAAGGTAAAAAGATACGAAAGACCTGCGAGGACTTCAAACAAACCTTCTTTATCTAGCCTTTGTACATATGCTCCAAAATTTTGACTCTACTTATTTGTTTCAAAACCTACAAAAGTCACATAAAAGAGAAAAAAGAAGATATTTTAGTTAAATAAAAATTGATATTACTAAATTTAAAATTTTATGTGAGAGGTAGAATATGATGTTTGATGAAGAAGTTGGTTTACTATTTATAGAGAAATTTGTGGTTGCTCGACTAAAAAGACGTCAATTTCCTATACGAGTTTGTTATGCAATGACTATCATTAAGAGACAAGGTCAAAGCTTTAAAAAAGGTTGATTTATATTTGCCAAGTCCAGTATTTTCTCACGGATAATTATAAGTAGCCCTCTCTAGAGTCACTACAACTACAGGACTTCAAATTCTTAAAGGAGACACAAAATACTACGACAATAATGTTCTACAAAATATTATCTACCAAGAAGTTTTCAACAACATATGATTTTCAGAAACAATTTCGACTTTTTTCTATTGCTTCTATGTAACATGATATTGCTTTCAACTTTGTTCTATTGTTGAAACTTTTTTAATGAAAAGAAATTTTTTTTTTATTTTTTAAAAAATATATTCCTACTTTCTCCTTTTTCAGTTTGGAATAGGTAAGATTAATATGTTGACCATAAAAAATGGAGATTAGTAAATGCATCTTCTTTTTCTAATACTGTATTTTAATATTTATTGTAGTTTTAGATTGTTTTATTTAATTTATATTTTTATCTTTGAATTATTTGAGATTCATATATTACCGTGCTTATAATTTTTTATTATTTCTTTAATTATGTCAAATTAATTTTTTCTAATTTCTCAACCTGATTGGATGGTCATAAAACTTTTTTTTTTTGTGCAAACATAATTGTTACCATTCGTTCAATCCCAAAATGAGATAAAGAGGAGAAGGTCATCAACCTAATGGTTGGATAAAATAGGCTAATCAAACACAAGCTTACAACAAACATAGATAGATTGAAAAAACTGAAATAGTTGTTGATAGATCCATAGGAGATCGGAGACAGAGACTACATCATGGTGTGTTAAAGAAACTTCCACGAATACATTAAAAATTTTAACATTAGTTACTATCAAAATATTTTGTGATGTTGGAAAAAAATCTTTAGTTTCATTGGTTGTTGGATCAAGCCACTTTGAGATAGCTAAAAGACGTGAACATATTCTCTCCACATAGGAGGAGGGCAGAGCCGAAGTTCTCTCTATGGTGGAGGAGGTTGGACGCAAGGTTATCTCCCCAAGGGAGGAAGGCGACGCCAAGGTTCTCTCTATGGTGGAGGAGGTTGGACGCAAGGTTCTCTCCATAAGAGAGGAGTGCAGAACCGAGGTTCTCTCCATGGTTGGTCATGCACTATTGTGATGTAATTTATTTTTTATTCGAAATTTTTTTTGAGCTAACAATTTTAGTGATTAAAGAAACTATGCAAAAATGAAAATAAATCAACATATGATAGTTGGCTTAGTTTGTTCAAATGGATATTTTCTAGGTGGTGGTAAATACTAAATAATATATTTGTAACTTATAGTATACGTAGGTGTAAAAAATACACTTTTAATGGTAACATTCATAGAAGATTTGTATATGGATATAAATCATTGTATTATAGCAAAAAAAAATAATAATAATAATGTACAATAATTTTTAATATATTTTTATTAAATTTAATTTTAAATACAGAACTTTAAACCCGCACATCGGACAGGTCCTTATCTAGTCTTCTATAAAATTCTGATCGACTTAAACTTTACCAAATTGATTTTTGTATTTCTATTTGATGAATATATACCTTTTAATCATATTTAACATTCTTTTTAATTTCTTAACTGATATAAAAATAGGTCGATTACTTTTTTGAGCTTTTCCATATCTTCCTTCTATTTTACATATTAAGTATTTTCCTTATCCTTTGAGGACTAATAATTTATTACATATTTTCATTTAGAGAATCAAGGTTTTGTTTATATATTTATATATATATATACTCCCTCTGTCTCATTATTATATAAAAAAACCTAAGTTTTTTGTTCTGTTTTATAAGAGTTTCTCCAATTTTTATGACTAAATTTATATTAATTTAATAATTTATGATTAATTCGTTTAGACGAGTTATATTAAACGAGTTATAATAATTTAATAATATATTAAACGAGTTGGGAATAGAGAGTCCATTTCTGTATGGACGGAACCATGGATACCAGCACAATCCCTAAGACCAGTTATGAGTAAGGGACCTTCTCAGGACCCTTTCGTTAAAAATTTCACACCTTATCGATCGACAAGCTAATTCTTGGTGCATGGATATGCTCATTGAACATTTTATTCCGGAGGATGCTGCTTTGATTGAGGCTTTACCTTTGGGAAGTACCCAGAGGGAGGACTCCCTAGGTTGGCATTTTACAAAATCCGGGAAGTATTCGGTAAAATCAGGGTATGATACGGAATGCTTGGCGAAACATGGGTCTCAGGTGCCTCGGTTAGGGCCGTACATTACTCCCCTCTTAGCGGGAGTTTGGCGGGTGGCTTGTCCACCAAAGATAAAACATTTTATGTGGCAAGTCTTATCCGGATGTATATTGGTTACGGCAAATCTGAAGAGGCGGGGTATTGCATGTGATGCAGGTTGTGCTAGATGTGGGGCTGATGAGGAATGGTAAATCCTGCTTTTTTTCGGTGTCCGTCAGCTCGACAGACTTGGGCTTTAGCTCAGGTGCCGTTTGGATCGGTTTCATTCCTTACAGACTCTCTGTATGCAAATGTGGATCATCTCTTGGGTTCCGCCAATCCGGGTTCTCATGTTTAATATTCCAAAAAAAACAAATACACATAAAAATATACACTAACATACTATATAGGCATATACCTCTGTTTAATTCTAGAAATCAAAACAAATCTAGAATTTTATATTCTATCTAATAACAAAATTAATGTAATTAGGTTATAAACTTTATAAAACATAAGAAGGAAAAAAATTCTAAACAAAATTGTAAATTAATTAGACAAAAAGTTAATTAATTGAAAATTTGAAATCTAAATAAATTAGAAATTATTATTTAAAATACAATAATTTATAATTTAGTCCCGCGGTGTATCGCAGGTGAAATCCTAGTGACGATATAAAAGGAAATATATTGTAGACACTTTATATGTCTTTGGTTAAGCGCTTTCTTATACGTTAGAAAAGCCTCATGGAAGTCAATGGCAGCTTCTTCCCACTGACGTTCTGCCATTACATTTTTCCACCACATTTGCGGAGTTTACCGACGACGTCCGTAAAACCACGATCACTTCTATCACGAACATCAAGGGCAAGTGCCTTCTGGTATAGTTGTTGCATCTATTCAAAATGGTGTTTTGTTGTGTTTCAGTCGTAAAAACCCAAAAGAAAGTATGCAGCGATAAAATTTGCAGAATCTTAAGTAAAAAAAACCCTATAGCAGATGCTCTTTTACTTAACCTTAAAATCCTTGTTATCTTTTGTTTCAATGTAGAGCTGAAATTCATTTGCATAAACTTCAAACAGATGATTTGGGTCGGTTCGAGTTACATCGTAGACGAGAACACAACAAGCCACGTGAAACAAGCATTATCAGTAGTAGTAGTATTATATTACAACTCTTAAATTATTTTGCTGGATGCACATTTTCTGTACACTTGTAGCAGTAGTAGTAGTAGAAATTTAGACAGCCAATCCAGTAGCAGTTTAAGCTGTTAAGCAGAACTGTTATCTATTTTATTCAATTAGATTTTTGATGAAAATTTTAACCTGAATTTTTTTTGTTTTTTTAAATTTGTAGTTTTAGATTTTATTCGATTAGATTTTTAAAATCTTAACTGTTAATTTTTTTAAGTACGGATTAGTTTTGATTCTAATAGATTTTTTTTTACTTTTCTACAATTTATTTTATTTGATGTGTCCCCCATTTTTGTTTTTTAATTAATTCTATATATTTAATTAATCTTAATTAAATTTTTTTAATGACAATTGAATGTAATTTTTTACACGAAGGTTAGTTTCATAATTGTACTAAAATATGTAATCACTCTCTTGTTTGACGGTTTTGTATATGATCTTCTGTTTCTCTCCATATAGTAAATATTTGGAGAGAAAAGCAGATGGGACTGCAACAAAAGGGTTTCGTTCATCGGGCTTGTGAAGGCTACAATGGACCGTTTTGTCCAGAGAGAAAATCTTGTCATGGTTTGTATTATATAGTCACCATCTATTACTCACTCTTTTGCAGATCACTCTATTCTCTACTTATGCTACTAACGAGTGAACAAATGGATCATATTATCTATCTTTTTATCATACTTGAGTTGCATCAAAATGGCTAATATATTGCAATAACACAGGTTCGAAACAAATAAACATACTTGAGTTTATCATAATAAGCTCTCTACCTCCCTCTTTCCCACTCTGTATCACTCTCTGTCTCTTTCTGAATTCAAGGTAACTATTGATTGATTAGAGGCTAATAATCTCTTACATGATTCAATCTATATATATATATATATATAAGTCTCCCATTTATCACACAATCTCAAAAGTGGAGTTTAATATCATCAGACTTGAGTTGGGTTATCATCATTAATGCCGAGTCACTATCCTCCCACACAGAACGTTTCTGCACAAGAAAATAAAAACAAAGAGAATTCAAATCAGTATCCTTAGGATTCTAAATGCAGAGTTTGTGACAAGATTTCGATATATAAGTTACTACTCACGATAAACAGCCGTGACTCGTCTTTTGCTTCTTCTTCTTCTTCGTCTTCTCCTTTTGTTTAACCAGCGGTTTGATCACTTCCTTTATCGCTGAATCAAAAACTGCTTTCACATTCTGCAAAAATGTAAAACTTTTGAGGCTCTGTTAATCTGAAGAAAAGAACTGCCTAATAATACTATTTGAAGGTCATTCAATGTACCTGTTGAGTTTTTGAGCTACATTCAATGTAATATGTCGCACCAATTAGCTTACGCAGTTCCTCTCCCTATCACATAGTAATGCTTAATTTACTAACCATCAAGCCTTAAAATGGAAATCACATGAAATCTACGGTAAAAAAGGCTATAAAACCAAACCTGTGCAGTAGTTACAGGGGATAGTCCAGGATGATCAGCCAAATAATGCTTATCTTCACGGAGATCTACACCAATGTTGTAAGGATCATTAACTAAGTTATGTATCTAAACGGTTTACAGGAATCTGTTAGTAAGTTCTCATTTGGTTTCTTACCTAATTTGGTACCGACAAGGACTAGGGGAACTCCTGGAGCAAAGTGTTGGAGTTCAGGGATCCACTGACTCAAAAACAACAGTCATATAACATCAGAAATTATTCAATACTACTGACACATTTAGCGTCTTTATCACGCTCGTTTTCAACATAAGAGAAAAGGAGGATGGATCCATTATTCCAATAATACAAACCTTTTTAAAAACATTCTCGTAGCTAGCTCGGCTGACTAATGAAAAGACAAGACGAAAACATCTGCTCCTCTGTAACTTAATGGCCTTAATCTGTTATAGTCTTCTTGTCCTGCAAACAAAGGAAAATATGTAAACTCAAAAAAGACAAATTCCCTCAAAACAAAAAAATGGATTTCGCATATCCAACAACAATCAACCAAAATCAAAGAAATTGACCAATAATAACGTTCTAAAACCACTAAAGGATCCAACAATCAACCAAATCAAAGAACTTAACTAATAATAACGTCAAGACAGTTCTTTCACAGAATTGGATATATGAATTGGAGAAAGAGTGTTCATTACCAGCAGTGTCCCATAGGCCTAAATTCACAGTGGTGCCTTCAACTACAACATTTGCACTAAAGTTGTCAAAAACTGTTGGTATGTAGTCCTGTCAAAGAACAATTCATCAAATCAATCATCCACACAGTATCAAATCAAAGAGAGGGTAACATATGTAAGCACATACATATTATAATAATATCATGAAGAAAAAGTCTGACTAATCCAGAGGGGATATAGCATAAAGCTGGACTATAGTCTATACACAAAAGCTGCAAAATAACCCCAGATGCGCCACAAATACCTCAAAAAGGGAAGTAAAAAAAGTTCAAAATTCTCAAAAAAATGGATCTTTGTATCATGCACAATCCCTAGAAAAAGGAGCTAACTTTGAAATACCCAGATAGATTTTGAGTAAATTGAAGATACCCAGATGGTAAAAATCGGAAATTTGAGCTAAATCTGAGAAACCCAGATGAGAATCTTGATCAAAAATCTTAGAGAGA
Organism: Camelina hispida; assembly: GCA_023657505.1. Lineage (NCBI taxonomy): Eukaryota > Viridiplantae > Streptophyta > Magnoliopsida > Brassicales > Brassicaceae > Camelina > Camelina hispida. Next base: position 31,951,149 of record CP094636.1, on the reverse strand, counting down.
AAGAGAGGTTTTTAATAAGGAAAAAAGAAAAACTTACAGTAGGGAATTTATTGCTGGTGTAGCAGATGAGCATACAGGTTTTACCAACGGCACCATCACCAACAGTCACACATTTGATGAACTTTGAAGCACTTGAAGCCATTTTGATTGATTGATCTCAAACAAACATAAAGAAAGCCAAAAACAACAAGAAAGAAAGAAAGAAAGAAAGAAGAAGAGAGAAGCTAACAAAAAAAACAAATAGAGAAGAGAGATAAATGAAGTGATTTACTTAAAAAGGGTGAGTAAAAAAAATGAATTAAACCCACACAATTGAAGAACATAGAAGAAGGTAGGGTTTGTTTGTTTGTTGCTCAAATTTATTATGCCTTTTTCTTATTTTACTTTATTTTTCTTCTGGTTGCTCTTTCAATATTTCCAATTTTAAAAGAAATTTAGTATTTTGGTATTTGGTATTTGGTAGCTTGTTTCTTTGGTTTGAACTTGAAGATAGATAGAGAGATGGAGCGGTGACACTCACATGATCCATCTTCCCTCTCTTTCCTTTTTTTTCCAAATTCTTACTTCATTTATTATCAGCAATATTTGTAGTATTGGAATTTGTTTAACCAAATTAATGGTGTAACAATCTTTACTTTTAGTTACTTGTGTTTATTACATTATTGTAAGAAATTGAAATGATACGGCTTTACGAATCGAATACTATTAATAAGACATATAGTCATGTTGAACCACACCCACACAGTGACAAGTGAAGATGGCTTATACCATATATGCATACATTAACATGTACTGTCGAATACATGTTTCGCTATTTTTGTTTTATTTTCTATCCAGATTAAGAAACTACAAAGTGTAAATTGGATAAATTGGCTATTCATTTTATTATTAGGATATTATTAGGATATTATTAGTATAAATTATTAGTATAAAGTATTAGGATATTCATTTTATTATTTACTTGGATAAATTGGCTTTTTTATGTGGACCTACATTTATAGAAGAAAAAAAAAAACTTATCATCTATATTACTCAATAATGTAAAATTGGCCAACAAGAGTTTCGTTGGCAACAACCAGCAATAAAAATTCCCAAGATTCACAAAGTATCAAAGCAACTTTTAGTACTGTTTGAATACTCTTACCAAATACAGTTCCTTTTTGTTTGTTAATGGGTGGATATAATATAATTAATTGATAGTCCTGGTTTAGAAAGTAAAAAAAAGTGTGTGTAATGATTTGTAGGTGGATGTTGGAGCTAAACTTTGTGTGGACTTCTACCAAAAGCCGTAGATAAAATGATTAAGCATAGATATTAATTTCTATAATTAGATAAGTTAATAATTATTGGAGTAATACCTACGGCTATATCGACGGCGACTCAACCACCATATAAATATGAAAATGCAAAAGTATGTTATATTAGAGAGGTGCTCACAAGGAGGACCACGGGGACAAATTGCTCTCTCTATTCCAAAGCTGTATTAATTTAGGTTTCTTTTGCAAGTTATTCCCACCAAGAACCTCTAAAATATATTTCTTCTGTCCCACAAAAATTGATGTTTTAGGATATTTTTTTGTCTCACAAAGATTGATATTTTGTACACTTCAAAAAGTAATCATTGAAAATATTTAAAATTTTGAATTGTTATTGGTTTAGAATTAAGCAATATTTTTTTAATCAAAGAAAAAAATATATTTAAACTTACTAATTATTGTTTTCTTAAAATGTGTAATCTCCCAAAACATCAATCTTTGTGAGACATAGGGAGTAGTATATATTAAAAAGTAGCTGATTAATAATACGATTGGAATAACCAACGAAAGTAGTTAGCATTAAGTCAAGTACATGTATGTATAAGTGAATTCATAACTTTGGTCTCTAAGGGAGATTAGTAGAGACTAGAGAGAGATATATAACTAGAGAATATGTAATGCTGTTGGAAGGATAACGTCATTGAAAAGAAACAAGAACAAAACGATAAATATACATATACGTTTCGGCAAAGTAATCCAAACAAATAAAGGAAGTGGAAAACCAAACAACAATAACCCAAAAAATAAAAATTACTTGATGTCCTTGATGATTGCGGGTCAAAGCAAAACATGAGAAATATGGTGAACTGAGTGGATTTGAATTGGGTTAACGTTGAAACTTGAAACGCCATTCTTAAGACTTAACAACTAAACAAACATTTATTTATAGAAGAATATCATAGTTTTTGAAAATATATAAAACTTATAAAAACAAACTAATGCAACGGGCCCGAACACTTTAATATATGGGCCGCATCCGAAATGATTCGACCCCTGCGTGTTTCCCACCTCTTGTTCCTATCGTTCATGATTTGCTGTTATGTTAATTTTGATCTTGGAGTATTTTAGGAATATAACACTCAACAATTAACATTTTTAGATTATTCTTCTCCTTAATCTATTCACCATATATTCACAATCCTCCAAAGAAGGAACGTCCTCGTACTCAAAAGAAATCCTAGTAGCTGTCCAAAACTACTATCATTGATAGAGTTCTAATTCGAATTTTAATAAACTAATCTTTTGAAACACATAATTTTTTTTGGAAGTTGGATTTAAAAAAATGAGTATAACAGAAAAATACAGAAATCATGTCAAGCAACTAATTATATAAATAATTGATTAAATCATATGATTAACTTAATCATTACTTCCACATATGCTATACAGCTAATTTACATAATTATATTAGTCACAACTCACAACCCTACTTATATTAGTCCCCAAAAAAAAAAAACAAAAATATTGCTTCTCTTTCAAGAAACAGAAATTTCCGTTCCATAAAATAAATAATTCAAAGTGGGAATTAATAATAAATAATAATAATTCGAAGTTGATAGTCTTTTAAATTTATATAAACAGAATTAAAAATTTTTAAAAATAATTAAGGAAACGCGACAGACCCCCAAACCAATCCAAAAACGAGTCAACCCATTTTGACAGCCTTTTTCGCCGCAGCCGCCAGAAACGCACGCAAAACGCGTTTCACACACACGCGCCCCACTAACTTTCAATTATCTCATCATGCGGAGTCGTCAACGCAGCAGGCAAAGACGACGGCGGAGAATTCGCCGGAGGAGCTTTACCTGAGTAAACCGGAACAGAAGCGAATCGAGTGGAGAAGCTACGCATCCCACCTAACCCGACGTACTCGTCCTCGTCGTCGTCTCCGTCGAAGTTCAAAGAGTAACTCAAAGGATCGTATTGAAACTTCTCGCTTGCGTCCCAATCGCGTCCGCGTCTTGGATCGCGATTGAATCGTCTTATGAAAGTCTTCCACCGTGGACCAGCTGCGATTTCAGACCACTCTCGGATCTTTAAGCTTGCTCGGATCCACCAGCGTGGCTCGTCGCCGTTGCTGTGAGTGTGAGTATTGTTGTCATCGACGGTTCGAATTCTTCCCCAGGAAGAGTATCCAACGGCGTTGGAGCTTCTTGATCGGAAACTGGGGAAACAAGAGCAGCAAAGTCGATCGTACCGGGTATCTGGATCCCGGGTTGGATCCGATTGCGTAACTTCCATAGAGAGATGTGTTTTTTTTTTTTTGGGTCAACAAATAGAGAGAAATGTTTTAGCCTCTGTAAATGAATATGATTGGCTCTGTCTCTATTTATATACTTAGTACACACTTGTTAAAAAAAAAAAAAAACGTTATTTAGATTTTTTTTGTTAGTTTCTCGAAAAAACCATGAAAAATTTGTGAGATAATTGTTTGTACTTATAAAAAGTCAACTTCTCTTTCATTTAAAAAAAAAAACAATTGTATTGAATTATGTACTATGGCATTTTTATTAATGAAGGATATATATATATATGTTACAATTTGTTATAAAACACAGCACTAGAATTGTTATAATGAAAATTATTCATAGTAAGGATTGATATATACAACTAGCGTTTAGAAAAAGACATGGTACCATAAACCTAATTATTGGATTTTAATATTTATACAGATACGTATACTTAAATTTATTGGAATGTTTTTCTAACAAATACTTTGGATTTTGGATTTTGTTCTTCATTTTTTCCATTTGGGACGAACAGGTACAGTGACGAAAGTGTAAAGATGTGGATCATGCATGGAAAATCAAACGGAGAAACAAGGATGCATGGTCGAAGAACAATTTTTTCTATGTCAATGTCTCGTGACTGCTCTGGACGTGATCGAATCTCTCTGATCTAGACGTCGATCGAGACCGGAGAAATTAAGTCTTCGATGTTCCTCCATTGTTACTTTGGATCATCTCTCAATGTGAAAACTTAAGAATCATCTCTCAATGTGAAAACTTAAAAATCATCCAAAATCGGTGTTCTGCTTAAATATAGTCAAAGAGTTTTTATATAATAAAGAAGTAAGTTTAATTATTATAAAAACTATCAACTTAGGGGAAACGAGTTGCACAAATGTTAATCCGGGCGTACAAACTCACATTCGAGATTTTAGTTCCTTATTTCTAATATAATAAGGATAATAACTCTTGTTTTGTTTCGGATCATAACAGCAGGCGACCCATCGTCGACCAGGTACCAGTGTCTTTGGCATTATCACAATCTCACCATTAGGAGTGACCGATGCACTGATCATCTCCTAAATAATTGATTATTATGATCTTAGATGACCATTCTTGTTTCTCGATATGATCTTCCATAGTCCACATCTCTGCACTACCTTTTTGTAAATCATGAATAAAAATCAACTTATTTAATTCTTCCAAAATTATTAATGTTTTTTATTTTTATTTTTTAGAATATCAAATCAACATATAATAAATAAATAAAACAATCAACATATAATGATTGTTTTTTTTTAATTATCATATGTTGATTTGATATTCTAAAAAAATAAAAATAAAAGAACATCAATAATTTTGGAAAGGTTAAATAAGTTTTTTTTACCGTGCTAACCACACTTTTCATTAAGTTTTATCAAAAGATGTGTTACCTTAAAAAGATGAATTCGATAATCTCAGTGAAAAGAACTGAGACGGTAAGGTTGTTGACATGCTTGTGGATGCTTCCATCCATGTTATTCGACGCTGACGCTACAAGTTTTCCCGGAGAAATCAAAAACCACATAAGATCTATGGGATTTTTATATCATCTATATCAACTCGTGCAAATTTTGTTAGTCTTCTTTCCACGAAATTGGAAGAATATAAACAAGAGTTCAATAATGTCCGCAGTATCCGGTAAGTAAACATACTCAAGATTCCACTTTCTATTATACAGTTATGGCTTGTTTTATTCTTCTTGTTTGACTCTCGATTTATTATTGTCTTATGGCTAGAGACTATTGGAAGGCGTGCCTCAATGGGGAAGTTCTGAGCAAGTTCTGTGCAAAGATGATATTATAGATAGAGAAAATTAAGTACTTGTAGGCGGGTTTAAGGATGATGTCTTCACTATTTTGTTTTCGTCTCTTTGTTTCTCGATCTAGCTAGTGTCTTTCTTTGTTACCTTGTTTTTCAATTTATTGTCATCTATAGTACTTTGTTATCTTTCAATTACATGCGCTTCAGATTTTAAGTAATATGATCAATTAAAAACTTGTTTCTGAGATAACACAAGAAACGTTCCATCAGTTGAAAAAAATATACACTATAACCATCAATCGAGTTTACAGGCCACTATTTATATGTTAGCATAATTATGATTAAAACTTAAAGATCAATATTATAATCTTTAAGACAAATTTTCGCTAATGAAAGGGAACCCTCCCTTATACATGCAGGATTGAGAATCATAAAAAACTGTCATGCAATTCCTTAGACTGCAAATAAATATTTTTTTATAAAACAAAATTGTGATAAAAAGGTGTATATATTAATTATAAAGACTATATATATATATATACACTAAGGAAAAGAGTTGAACAAATGTGATCCCGGCGTAAAAACTCACATCTAAGATTTTAATTCCTCTTTTCCAATACGATAAGGATGATAATTCTTCTTTTGCTTCGGATCATAACAGCAGGCGCCCCATCGTCGACCAGGTACTAGTGTAAACTGTGTATCTTGTTATATATTCAGAAAAGATTACATCAAGATATATATATATACATGAGTCGAGAGAGAGAAGTGCTCTAGAGTTAGCTAAATATGGAATGTAATATACAAGGAAATGAAATATTGCAGAAGTAACGGTGTGATACTCGCATATCCTTGACATGATACTGTCGTATCCTTAACACCAGTGTCTTTGGCATTATCACAATCTAACCATTAGGCACCGATGCAGTCACCATCTTCTAATAAGTGATTGGATAATTTAATCTTAGACGACCATTCTTGTTTCTCTATATGATCTTCCATAGTCCACATCTCTGCACTAACTTTGTTGTAACGTATGCATCCTAATCAACAAGACTATATATGAGAGATCACTTTAGAATTTTCGAGTCAGCAAATCTATAGACTATAGATGCCCCCCACATTGAAAATTTGAGGCTTGTGTGTTCTGTTTCTCTTCGGCTTGACTCTTGATTCAATTCGTATGCAGCTCTATTAGTCATGTGGCCGTCGTGTTATAATGAAAGAAGTATGCACCTGATTTCATTATGATGTAGATCGAATGTTTCATAAGTTTGATGAAATAATAAAGATAGTAATTTAGTTTGAGAGAGAGGTAATTAATTAATGTGAGTGAAGAGCCGGGTGTTTCTCATGCATGGGGTACGAGCGGAGTCAACGGCTTCATTGATCAAATTTGAAACCACGTGTCTTGCGTTTGTTACTCTACCCAGATTCTGCTGTTTCACAGACTGCTATTAAATTCCATTTTCTTTTTCTTTTTTTTCTTCTTCATAAAACAGAAACCAAAAAAAAAATCCATATACCAAAAAACAAAAAACAAGAACAAAAACAGAACCCAGAAATCCACACAAAAAAATTAACAAAAAAGCTATTTTATCAAACAAAAACAAACTCATCACAAATCAGAAACTAAAAACGAAAGATCCACTAAAGAAAAATATATATAAACAAGCATCATCGATCGAAAAGAAAAATCTAAATCACCTTATAATATTTTGTGTTTATCTTCTCCTTTTATTTTCCCAAATATATATATATTAGTTCTTTGGAAAAAAATTGTAGAAGACAAAAGAAATTTTCTTTCGTAGTAACAAAAGAAAAAAATGACGGACGCCCATACAGCCCGGACGGTCGTCGGAATCATCGGTAAGTCCTCCACAAAATTTAATCAAACACATGCAACATTTTAGTTCAATCAACAAAACAAAAACTTGCTAGTTTCTTGATTTTGTCTGTTATATGTTTATAGGAAACGTGATCTCTTTCGGCTTGTTCTGCGCTCCAATGTAAGCACATGATACATATATATAATATTTTTGTTGTTGCATGAACTATGATGTTAAGCTAATGCATGCAATGAATAATATGTGAAATTATATGCAGACCAACGATTTGGAAGATATGGAAGATGAAATCTGTGTCGGAGTTTAAGCCAGATCCTTACGTAGCTACGGTTTTAAACTGCATGATGTGGACATTTTACGGACTTCCTTTCGTCCAACCCGACAGTCTCCTCGTCATCACCATTAATGGAACTGGTCTTTTCATGGAACTCGTTTACGTCACCATCTTCTTCATCTTCGCTACCTCCCCAATCCGCGTAAGCCTTTTTTAACTCCCCAATATATGTCACACGCATGATACAACTATATAGCTGAGCTAGGCCCTTCTATAATTATACTTTGATTGGGATAGTTTTTGATATGTGGAAGGTTGTGAATAAATATATGTAACAGAGAAGGATCACAATAGCTATGGTGATCGAGGTGATATTTATGACGGTGGTGATCTTCTGCACATTGTATTTTTTTGCATACAACAAAACAGAGATCTATGCTAATTGGGATCTTGTGTATTGTTTTCAACGTCATCATGTATGCTGCTCCTCTCACCGTCATGGTATGCTGTTTTCTAGCTAGACTAATTTAGTTCATCAATCACGGAAACACTACTACTTTTTATTTGTTCTCTTTGTCTCGTGAATTACTTACATCTCTTTAATTAATAACGTGGAGCAGAAACTTGTGATAAAGACAAAGAGCGTGAAGTACATGCCCTTCTTCCTTTCATTAGCCAACTTCATGAACGGTGTCGTTTGGCTCATTTATGCATGTCTTAAATTCGATCCCTATATCTTGGTACAAAAACTTCATTTCAACCCTCATCATATTTTCTAAATAAAAAACTCTAATCCATATATATATATATGAACTAATTTATCTTCCATGACAGGTTCCGAATAGTCTTGGAGCACTATCAGGAATAATCCAACTTATATTATACGCAATTTACTATAAAACAACTAACTGGAACGATGAAGATGATCACGATAAGCGCCATCCGAACGATGAAATCGAACTTAGCCAGGCTTAAACAATTGCATCAGCTATTTCACTGTCGACTGGTGCTTCATCCATAGGTTTAAAAGATAGAATCAAAAAGTGAGGTAAAGTTCTTATTACAATTATTATGTGGAAGGAAACCTTTTAAGAAAACAAAATGAACAAGTGGAAACATGATTGTAACTTTTTAATTGAAATGACTGTATATGTAATTTGTTACAGTTTTAGTTTTAATTCAAAGTTTAATAGAATTTACTTTATAACATTTTTACTCGAAACTGTAAAGACGATTTGATGTTAATAAGAACAGAGTTATAAACAGAGCTTCTCTTCTCTTGTTATATAGGTAAAAAACTGTCATTTAATTCCGAGTCGATTACAATGTGGTTAGTTACCGGTTTACTCGATTCAAATTTAGAAACGAACCAAATTATCAAAACCGGAATGTGCGGTTCACAATTGTAGTTTTTTTTTTGTTGTAACCCTTAAAACGCGGAGGACCAGAGATACAGTTTGAGATGACGATTGAATTATGTTATCATCATCGCCGGCGGTCACCACCGCCGCACATCCTCCTCCGTCATCAGAAACGTACCGAATTCCTCTGAGTTTACTATCCTCGCCGTCGCGGCAGATTATTACCCGCCGAGACCTGTTCAAGACTCTCTCCGTATGTATTGCCACACCATCATCACTCACCGTCGCACCAGCCAACGCACGCGGCCTCTTTCAAATGCCGCCTCTCCGTCTCTCTAATCGGTAATTCACTTTTTTCGAAAACCCTAATTTTGCGTTTCTGTGTATTTTGTATCTTCGCTATTTTGCTTAGCACTAAGTTAGAGTTTGATAGACTTAAGTTTTGGAAGTGTAAATTAGCATTGAAGGCTCTTGTGAAGGTGTTGTGTTTTTGGTCAGATTCCAAATTTTGTTTTCACATTGAACAGTGAAGAGTTGAATCCATGACTTTACCAAGTCCTTGATTCTTGTTCTTGATTTTGTTTCTATGAATCATATGTAATCCTTGTGAGCTAAGAAACAATGTGTGTGTTTTTTTTTCTTGAATCAAGTTATTACCTTGTGAGAGCTGGTGAATCTGATTACGAAAGCTTAGGGATCATCAACACAAATCCGGTGGCCAAAACATCGGTTGATAGCGGATTATCAGATAAAGGTAAGAAGCAGACTGTGAGAGCTGCGTTGCAGTTAAAGGCAATGGGAGCTTGTGATCGAAACTGTTGGCTTTGGCCTTCCATTACACAGAGAGCTTATCAAGCTGCTGAAATCATTGCCTCCATCAATGGGATTAGTCGCAGGTTATAACTATGGAATCTAATCTTTGTGATGGTACATTGAATGTTTTATGCTCACTCAGTCACTTGGTTTCTGCAGCTATATTGTTCCGGAATATAGCTTCCTAGATGCTCGTGGTTTAGGAGCTTACGAAGGAAAGAAGCTAGATTCCATTTCAGAAGTAAGATTCAACAATTACCATCACATTTAAACATGTAAATGAGACTACAAGAAACAAAAGCTAGCTAGGGTTGAAGAATGTTAAGGTTTCATCTTCTCTGCAGGTGTATGCATTGGACTCGATATCGATGAAGACAAAACCTCCTCCTATAAGCGACGGTACGCCTAACGAGAGTGTATCAGATGTATTCGTGCGTGTGACGCAGCTCATGTCTATTCTCGAGACTCAATACTCAGAGGACACGATCGTCATTGTTTCGCCTGATTCAGACAACTTGTCTGTGTTACAAGCTGGTATTCAAGGCCTCGACCTTCGAAGGCACTCGGAGTTGTATTTTGGACCGGGAGAAGTAAGATTGTTAGATGCAAACAGCGTTCCTGTGTACAAGCAACCTGCTTCTGGTATATAAATGCACAAACCCACCAAACTGTGACTAATGTAAGTTTGGTTCCATTGGTTCTACAAGTCAATATACACTTGTTAGTAGAAGAAAACATTTAAAAGATACATACATTGCGGCAAAGATATATGCAGTGGAATATTGAGATTTTGAAAGAAAGTAATAAGGGAAAAAAATATCATGTTCTGACGATGGATTTTGAAAGAATCATTTGGTAAAGACATTTCAAAAAAAAAAAGGTAAAATAAATAGGAGTGGGTGGGTTGCTTTGTGCTTTAAACAAAGAACAAAAGGCAAGAAATTGCTTTTGATACCTAGTATATTTTTAACTTTTATTTAACTATTTTAATCTAAAGAGAGAAGACATTTGATTCAAGGGTGCTCGACAAACTATAAAAGATTTGAAACGATTGTCAAAATCAAAGCTGTATGATAGAGGTGATTGTTTTACCACAGTTTCTGCCTTCGACAAGTACTGATGCCACGTCTGGGATGTATTCGAAGCAAACATTCTGAGAACAATGTCTAAACCTGTTGCAGACTTCGTCTGGCATCTGTTGAGGATGCGAAGGCCAAGTGCTCCTACTTAACGCTAGTGCCCTATGAGTTTGAAAAGATCACTTCCAGAATGCGCTCAAAATGTATTGCCTCTATCTGACACAGAATTGGATGCGGGATATCCGTGTACTGTCACTACTCTCTAAACAACAACTCGCCACCGTCAGACGCAGTAAAAGGATGCTTCAAGCTTAAGAAATGGCCGTATTTACTCAAACGCTGTCCACCACCAGTATCACATTTTTTGCCTTGTGAGGAAGGCAACCCTCACAAAATCCATCGATTATGTCCTCCACCGTTGAGGCAATGGTAAAGGTTTTAGCAACCCGCGGGATAATTCGATACTTGTTCGTTGACAAACTTCACATTCCGCCACAAACCTCTGTGAAACGTCCTTCATTAACTCCATCAATAAAATGACTGTTGAATCCTCTTCAGTTCTTCAGTACACCCGAATGTACCTCAAACAACCCCGAGTGACTGTCCTCCATATCAACTGAATAGCTGAGGATGTTTTGGAATCACCGCCTATGTTTTAAGCAACAGCTTATCGTTGCGGACTGCGAATCTTGTTGTGCGAGTTGGCTTCTCTTTACCAACCTGTATCTCTGCTTGGATAACAGGATCTTTATCAATTTCTTCATAAATGTCTTGGAGTTGTAATGCAGTTGGAACTGTCAAGGCATCAAGAGTGAGGATAAGGGTTCCTGCGGTTGAGTCATTCTAGACAAACCATCTGCTGCTGTATTCTCCACTCCAGGCTTGTAAAGTATTTCGAAATCATAGTTCAAAAGTTTGATCAGCCTTTCTGATAATCCATGGTTACTCCTTCTGATCCAATAAAAATTTCAAACTCTTCTGGTCGGTGTGACTACAAAGTGTCCGCCCAAACAGGTAATGTTCCATTTCTGATGGCTAAAACTATCGCCATGAGTTCTCTTTCGTAAACCGGCTTCAGTTGTTCCTTTGCAGTGAGCCCATGGCTGAAATAAGCTATGGGTCTCTTATTTTGCATCAACACCGCTCCTAAACCAAATCAGAGGCATCCGCTTCCAAATAAAACAGCTTCTCGAAGTCTGGTAATGCTAATACAGGTGCCGTAGACATAGCCTTCTTCAATGTATCAAAAGCAAGCTGAGCAGCTAAACTCCATTCAAACTGGATCCTCCGAAGTAGGTCTTCAATGGTCTAGCCCAGGACTCCATATCCCTTGATAAACCTCGATAATACCCCGTCAGACCTATAAAACCTCGTAACTCCTTGACAGACTTAGGAGTAACCATTTTAGTCATTGCTTTGTGTCTTTGTAGGGATCCGTGAGAAACACCTTCGTATGAAATAAATATGGTGGCCCATAGTAGTCAACTTGTGGCTGTCCAAACATACACTTCTTTCTGTTTGCGAGACTATGCGTTTCTAACACCTTCAGAACCACTGTCAAGTGATCAATGTGTTGGTCGAGGCTGCTACTATACACCAGAATGTCATCAAAAAAAACCAAAATGAACTTCCTCAAATACGGTCTGAATAGCTCGTTCATCAGAGCTTGAAATGTTGCAGGAGCATTAGTAAGGCCAAACGGCATTTACTAAGACTCATATGGCCCTCGTGCTGTTTCTAAATGCCGTTTTGGCAACATCCTCAGCCTTCATTCTTATTTGATGATAACCTGCGCGCAATCCAGCTTGGAGAATATAACCGAGCCATTAACTCATGAACAGTTGATCAAATCATCGGAATAGGAATTTATCCGGAACTGTGGCTCTGTTTGAGGCTCGATAATCCACACAAAAACGCCAGCTATCATCTTTCTTCTTACAAGAGTACAGGACTTGAGAAAGGGCTCTGGCTCGGGCGAATTATACCAGCTTCAAGCATTTCCTTAACCATTCTCTCCATCACTTCCTTCTGTCGTGTGGATATCTATATGGTCGCACACTAACATTAGTAGTTCCCTGAAGTCAAGTAGTGATAGCGTGTTCACGGCCTCTGATAGGAGGCAGAGTTGTTGGAATTGCAAACACACAATCAAACTTTGAAAGGACAGCCTGAATTCTGTCATCCCACTCCATGTGATACAGGCTGTGTCAACTGATGATTACATAACTCCACAGCGACTCCTTTTGATGTGACATGTATAACCACTGGTTAATGATTTCAGGGACATCTTGGAATTATCCAAGTCCTCTTCGCCACGCAAATAAACTGTTTGCCCTTATATAAGAAAGACATTTCCTTGGTTAACCAGTTTACTTTGCAATCCCCAAACGTACTCAACAGGCAACCCCCAAGATCACGTCAATCAACCCCAACTCCAGTATAATAAAGTCCTGAGTAAATTCTAAATTCTGAGTGGAGAAAGTAACTTCTCGCAAACTCCAGTCCGTTCACTAACAGCCCATTGCCAAGTCTGACATTTAAGTTTGGGTCTGTTCTACACTTTGAGCTTTCACTTCTCTACTGCTGTAGGAGAATTATGTGAGATGCTCCGCTATCAGCATTATCACCACTTCTTCTTTCTCAACTATACCACGAACCTTTGTTGTCGATGGGGACGAAAGTCTCTGAACGAAGAGAAAGACGTGCATGCACCCACCAACAGTTTCTTCTACTATCGCATCTTCTACATATTCTCATCTAGTACTTCACCTCAATCCATTGAATACTGTTAGCACTCTTATTCTCTGTTAGGAACATTATGATCCTTTAGACCATGGTCCATCGCATTTAAAACAATGCCCTTCCTCCTTTTCTCGTCCAACTTCCGCATGGTATTATGCCTTCTTGGTCTTTGCTCATGACGCACCACTTTTCTTTCAGTTCCGGGATTAACCTCTGTCGTGATCGTTTGTCTTCCAGTTATTGTTAGTAACGCATCGGTTGAGGTCTTTGCTCATAGACAAGTGAATCACGATTCTCTTGTTTGCTAACAGTAGCTCCTTCCTCACTACTCTGCTCATAATACTTCCTTCCATCGCTCTTGCTTCTGCAATCATCTCAGGTATCACGAGGTTTCTGCATATGCACCAGTCTTGCATTTCCTGAGATAATCCATTTAAGAAAATGCCTTCTAGTTTCTGATCATCCAGTCCTGTGACTTGCGATGAGAGATCTTCGAATCGCTTGCACATAATCTGCAATTGTACCCGTTTGCTTGATGCAAATAGACTTTGGCTTGGTCCTCGAATCTTAAGATTCCCAAACCGCAACATCAAGCTAGCTTTAAACTGCTCCCCAACTCTCAAACTGTCTTCGTTGATTTCCCAATTGTACCAGCTCAGGGCCTCACCTTGTACACTCACTGATACCAGAGCTAACTTCTCAGCTTCATTATAACCTCCGTTGCAAAGAACCTTCTACCTTAGCAATCCACCCATAGATGCCAAACTTCGAAAAATGGCCATCTCAACATTCTCGTAGCAATTCTTCTCTTAAACCCGGCCTAATTTCACTACGGCATGGTTCCGAGACAGAATATGGTATACTGACAGTGAAGATTTTGTGATCCCGTCGCTACCGCTGTGATTGGGCGTTGACTCGATCCTCCGATTTCTGTCATCGTCTCTTTCCCAGGAAGATGCTTGATCAGAAACTCCAATTTCTTGTTAATCTCTGTCATAATCTGTTCTTGCGAACCGATCCTCGAGTTCATAGACTCCACTGTCCTTCGTTTGCAACTCTCCGTTTTACGCTATCTTTGTTTTCACTTGTGAGAGTTGATCGTAAAACTCAATTGAAGCTTGCTCCGCCGTCGATAACTCCTTCACCGGTGTCAATACTTGCTCCAACCCCATCGCGATTCTGAAATTAACCACGATTGATCGTTTCCCCCAAAATTTAAACCCTAGATTTATGCGAAGACTCGAATCTCGATCACGAAGCACCAATTGTTGAAGAACTGAATCACTCTGTATTATACGAATCACTCTGTTACAAGATATACTCAGAGAGGTCACTAGGCGCAGCTAGTCATAACCGTCTCCCCCAAAGTCTCATACGACTCATCACACCAAACAACATAACTCGACTCTAACTGTTTCCCACAATTATATACACAGCACATTTTTATCTCGCACGTGTAATATTTACTCCACACGTGCTGAATCTTCCTTTCCCTTTCTTCCCTTATGTATACTGTGAATGGCTTATCAGAGAGCTGCGATACAGTTAAAGGCAATGGGAGCTTGTGATCGAAACTGTTGGCTTTGGCCTTCCATTACACAAAGAGCTTATCAAGCTGCTGAAATCATTGCCTCCATCATGGGATTAGTCGCAGGTAATATAGTTTCCATTAGATGTTACTCTGTTTAAGTGAGGTAATATCAAAAAGTGTGTTTTTTTCTTTGTTTTTGCAGCTTATATAGTTCCCGAATATAGTTTTCCTAGATGCTCGTGGTTTAGGAGCTTACGAAGGCAAGAAGCTAGATTCCATTTCAGAAGTGGTTTTAACATAAAACATGTAATAATGAGGTGTTATAAGAAACCATAAACTCAAGTTTTAAGTATATAATCCGTGATATTTATTTCTCTGCAGGTGTATGCATTGGACTCGATATATCGATGAAGACAAAACTCCTCCTATAAGCGACGGTACGCCTATACGAGAGTGTTTCAGATGTATTCGTGCGTGTGACGCAGCTCATGTCTATTCTCGAGACTCAATACTCAGGGACACGATCGTCATTGTTTCGCCTGATTCAGACAACTTATCTGTTTACAAGCTGGTATTCAAGGCCTCGACTTCGAAGGCCTCGGAGTTGTATTTTGGACAGGGAGAAGTAAATTGTTAGACCGCAAACAGCGTTCCTGTGCTACAAGCAACCTGCTTCTGCAGTATATAAATGCACGAACCCACCAACTGTGACTAATGTAAGTTTGGTTCCATTGGTTCTACAAGTCAATATACACTTGTTAGTAGAAGAAAACATTTAAAACTATACATACATTGCGGCAAAGATATATGCAGTGAATATTGAGATTTTGGAAAGAAAAGTAATAAAGGGAAAAAAAAAAAGTGTTGTGACGATGGATTTTTGAAGAATCATTTGGTAAGACATTTAAA
This sequence comes from Camelina hispida, assembly GCA_023657505.1. Taxonomy (NCBI): domain Eukaryota; kingdom Viridiplantae; phylum Streptophyta; class Magnoliopsida; order Brassicales; family Brassicaceae; genus Camelina; species Camelina hispida. The sequence goes on along the minus strand of CP094636.1, from coordinate 31,935,246 downwards.
AAAAAAAGGTAAATAAATAGGAGTGGGTGGTTGCTTTGTGCTTTAACAAAGAACAAAAGGCAAAAAATTGCTTTTGATATATATATTTTAACTTTTATTTAACTATTTTTATCTAAAGAGAGAGACTTTGATTCAAAAGGGAAATGCTCAAAAAACTATAAAAAGATTTGACACGATTGAAATCAAAAATAAAACTGATAGTGATGATCAATGAATGATGCTTTACTTTAGTTCTTCTTCGTCTTGGTGTATATTCTCTTATTTCTTTATGTGTTTTTCTTAGACTACTTTAACTTTTGTACTCATTTTTATTCAAAGTATTATTGGCTTATGTTTTCCGACTTGTAAATTATACCAAACAAAATGAAATCATAAAACTTCGCAATATGTAATTTTGAATATATATATTAATATTGATTAAGAAATAAAACAAAATGTGTATCCTTCCTATATATGGATGGTGAAAATTAGCAAATAAAAATCAACAAACACATGCACTTAAAAACAAAAAAAAAATCGATAACATCTTATGATTACGTCATATACTATACGCGGTACACTCATTGGTTGGTAACACCTAGGTCCACAAGAACATGCGTCACACTGGATCATTCAATTTGCGTTAAAAGCTGACGTGTCGTAATACCAAATGGTTAAAACAATATCTAGGTGCAGGTACAAATAGACATGCGTCACACTGGATCATTCTCGAGTTTTAATTCTCCACGAAGAAATCTAAAAGTGAGTTCTCTCTCTTCTACTGCCGGGAAAAACAAAGAAATTAAAGTTTCTTTTTCCTCTTCCCTTCACTTTCTCTCTCACACTACCTCCCTAACAACACACAAAGCTCTCTGCAAAAAAATAATTTCAAATTCCGTGATCGGAGAACAAACCGAATCGGTGATTGAAGATGAGCGAACCGTATCATCGAACTCAGAAGCGTATATACTTACAACGAGTCACCACACTCTCCTCTTCGATTTCATTCTCCGTTATCAGACGCCGGAGATTTACCGGAAAGCCGTTACGTTTCTCCTGAAGGATCTCCGTTCAAAATCGAGAATCCTCCTAAGTCAGCGACGGTATCCGCCCGTAACAAGTTCAATCAGTTCTCGCCTCTTCCTTCTCCGATTCCGCCTCCTCCTCCTCCTCCTCTCAGTATCCGCGCACGACGACAAACATCAGAGGAATACGAGAGCTGCTTCGATTAATTCTTCTTCTTCGGATATCTCCGTCGTCTATGGTAGTGTTTAATCGCGGGTGAGAGAAGATAATAATGGTACTACACAGACTACGACTAGGAGGTGACGGCGGAGAATCCGGAACGACGACGGTGAACAGAGCGAGGAGAGACGAGTTAGTTAGTGTGACGGCGCTTAGGGTTTA